>BLKR01014846.1:0-192939 GCA_011170035.1 Teleogryllus occipitalis | reverse complement strand
GAATATTAATTCTTCCGTAATGATAACCTATTTTCAAAAATATCGTGTCATAAAAAATAACGAAGTAACATCAAAAGATTTATATCACGGTGGTAAAGTTTTTGACTGGAAAAAATAGGCATTTTACTTTTGAATTTTTTCCTCCCAAATATTGTTACATTCTGAGTGTTTGCTATATGGTCATTATAATAGAATATATTTCCTATCATTTGTCATTTTCTTGTTAATTTTGGACATAAATAAATAACAACTCTAAAAGTGTAATACATTAACCCCAATTTTCTACTGTATAATATTAGCCCCGACTGATCTTTATAACATTGTCGAAAAACAATATGAACGCTAGAGATTTTTGTTTAATGAAATCTCTTTTTAAAAATAGATCTTGTATTAAGATAAATTGAACACCCTGTTTTGTTTTGTTTTAAACTGCAAATGCTTCACTTTCTTTTCGCATCGGAAAGGAGGTAGTCTTGTAGGTAGTCTTGTCGTGTACTTGGTGGTGAGGGGGAACCGTGTCAGGTGAGTTAACTTTAAAGACCCGAGTTCGAATCCCGACGAGTAGAAAATATTTTCTGCTGCAGTAGGTCTTTTTTTTTTTTTTTTTTTGTTTCTTTTTTGCAGGTTCACATAGTCCGTATTGAATATTGCATAGCAATTACGAATAATACGTGAAAATATATGCTGTTGAGGCAACACTTGTTTTGAACAGAAAACACTTTGTAAATAGTATGTATAGAAAGATAAACTTTATTTAGGTGAGTAAACTTAGACCATTCACTTTGATTCTCTAAATTAAAACTTGACGTAACTGAGAACAGTCTCGTCATAAGAGTTATTATGATACATATATCCTTTATTTTTAAAATCTTAGGCCCCGAAACGCGCCTCAAATTAATTATTAATATAATAGTAATAGCTACTTATATATAATATAATTTCATAATTATTTCCAAGAACCGGAACACCGTTCCGTCGCGTACCAACAGAAATCAAGCCTATTATATACAGGATATTCGGGGAAGAAATGTCGAATCTTCGAAAAATAGCTGTTAAGACAATTTTAAGCTTATTTTGTCTAATAAACTACACGGATATTCCAAATGGCTAAGCCGCAATAAACATTCAAAAGTTGGTTTGGATATGTTTTCTAGGCAACTGCGTTGTAGAAGCATATAAACACTTCATTAATATCTAAATTGTTTATGATTAACAAAATAAATGAATACATTTGATCAGAAAGAAAAATTAATCTAGAAATAAAAAAGCACCCAATTTTCACAGTTCGACTGCTTTTTTATTTCTCGGTTAATTTTTTCTGAACTAATATATTAATTTATATTGTTAATAATAAACATGTTACATGTTTCTGGTCTGTTTACATGATTCTAGAATGCAAAGTTTTGCGTAGAAATTATATTTTCAAACCAAAATTTGCGTGTTTATTGCAGCTCAGCCATTCAAAATATCTATGTAGTTTATTAGACAAAGTATGATTAAAATTGTTTAAACAGCTTTTTTCAAACTTTCGACGTTTCGTTCCCCGATACTCTGCATATCCATGCTTCTTTGAAACCAAAAACAATAATTTGCGTACTGAAAACTAATTAATTAAACCCATGGCAGTATAATTGTTAACATAAGTACTGTCACACATCTTTCGCAGGATATGGAGTAAAATTTAAAGAAAAATTATAGTTCACATGAATTTTGACAAATTGCGTCTTACTTTCTATGATATTCAAATGGTAACATTATATTACAATATTCAATTGGTTAACAATTTCTTCTAAAGAGTCTTGTTTGATAATTCTCCAATTTCGTATTGTAATAAGATATCTTATGATACTCATGTCGTAAATAACTATTTGACAACTATTATGTTTAGGGTATGTGTCTAGCAGGTTTTGTATTATTCTGAGAAACTGGATCATACGAATCACGTTTACTACGTTATTCACACAGGAGCACATGAATCTCAAAAAAGTATTTAATAATATAATCCTTGCTGATGAATCAACGTTTTATTGATGATTTTAATTTTGAAACTTTTCATTAGTTTGGATGTTTAAATATAGGTATCACATGTAATTACATGTCTGCTAAACACGATAGCATTATATGAAGCAAGAAACATTGTTTTTCGTTTGATCATTCAACTTCATCAAACACTCAAAATTACTTAATTTTCTCTGCTTATCAGTTTTTTAATCTCAGATCTTCGATGAAGACATGAATCAAATAACATCGTAGATATTTGAGTATTTTAAAAATAATAACGTGAATAAATGCTGATATTTATTGAATTGGTTTTATAATAACCTGTAAAAACATGGGTTTTCTGTTGGTTTTGGGGATGTTGAAAACATTCAAATAGTAAAGGCAATGTTAAGCTGGTGACCTTTAACATTGTTTATTTTGTATTTTTCTTAGGGATAGTTTATAATGGTTAAACGTTTTCAAAGAGTGCACATTAGATACCTCGAGTGGCCCGTTTCCGTTTAATAAAGCGCTACGTTCTCGCTGTGCAGATGGTCGTGCAAAATTCAAGGTTTTGATAGATTCGTAGAATGGCGGCCAACAAACCACCTTCGAACTCTGACGATACTGAAACGTAGTCTGTGTTGGGAAGGTCATATCACTTGACCACCAAGTTCGTTCTATGTATTTTCACTGGGAAATGCTAGTGCATTGATATTTACTAAACTCTAAACAAACGCTAAATCCCTTTGAATTGTTATAACATCTGTTTTGCTTTCTTTTAGTAATATCAACTCGTTTTACCAAATACGTGAGTTTGTTATATTTTTACACGCTACAATTATTTAATTTTACAAGTATTTATTTTCAATCATTTAGGAATTCATGAAATTTCATTGAAACGTTCGCCAATCTAAAAACCTTTTAAATGTATATTAAATATATTAATGTTGTTTAAAAATATGTATTAACAATTCGTAGATTTAGCGCATAAAGCTCTGATTTGAATATTATACAATGAAATCATCAAATTAACAGTTTTAGAAAGGAATGATAAATTGAATTGAAAATATTAACTTAAAGTTTATATACGTTTATTTAGAAATTTCTGTACTTGTGTAAATACTGTGATGTGTGATTCTACTCATGTGATCTTTCAAAACCCAAAATTGAATATTTCTGTATTTGAAAACCTTAACACTACCTTCATCCAATCCAGTGCAGTTTATAGCAAACAGCTAAGCAATATGTTTCCCTATTTTTAATGGTAATGATTAAACAAGAGGAACAAATAGTTTCTGACTCTCGGTGTTAACAGGGGACTAAAAAAAATTAATAATACAGTTATTCGGTTGCTCAACACCCCTTTGATAGAAAAACAGAAACAATTGTTTGGGCGTAATGCACCTTGAAAATTTTTTTTATAATCAATTTCTTTCCTATTTGATAAATATATCGACTTGAAAATTGTAGGACTTAAAAGAGAATATAAAAACCAAATAAAAGTTATGCTCATACTCGCCGTAAAAATACGAATTTAGCATAATTAAATTGGCCACAGAATTTGTTTACAAGCAAGTGCATTTTAAGCGTATGTGGCAGGCAAAAGCGCGGCATTGGAGAACTGTTTTTTCAGTATGCCCATCCCACGCTATTCTGCTAGCGCGAATGAATTAAGCGCAAACAAATGGGGTCTACTAAGATGTTAATTTCTTATAAACAATTACATATATCTCGAGAACGAGATATAATAGCACCGAACGGATTCCGGAATTTTGCATCACATTTAAACGCCATTCAGATTAGACAATAAAAAAATTTGCAACAATTGCAAATTTATAAACAATTTCCAAATTTTGCAAATCTAAAGTGGGGAGAGTCTCCCGATGTCCCAGAACCAAAAACAGCGAATTAACAATTTTGCAACAATTTATAATTTTATAAACAAATACGAAATATGCGTTAGAACGGCCGGGAAGGCTCCGCAAATTGTGCCTGAAATGAATATCTCAAAATAGCAGTTTGTCAGGAGTTACAAATCGATTACTAAAAGTTATAATAAATTTTGCTAAAATGATAAATATTTACTGGTCTATAGACAATCATTCTGGACGGAAAACCCCGCTTAGAAATATTTTTTTCGTCGTGGCGTACGCGCAAGCAAACTACCTCCTTCGGCAGGGAAATATGACGATATTTCCGTCTCGTACGTAAACGAACTAGCCCCCTCCCCCTGAGACAGCGTTCTTTCTGCCCCTTGGGATGTTGCACCAATCACAGACAACTGTGGTTCTACCTGCTAGCGATTGGTCAACGCGTCCCTCCCCCTGCCCTCCCCCAGGCCGAGGGGTGTCCAAGTTTGTCGGCGCGGTGTGGAAGATAGAATTTTGAACGACATTTTTTCTGAGGGAGAGGGTACATGTATAGATCTTGGCAACTATATAACATTTTAATAACATTTTCAGAAGCATGTTTAACTCTTATCATAGTGAAAAGTGATTGTATTATTCCAGAATTATAATTCTCCTCCATTTCGTTAGTCTTCCACAATAAGTATTACAGGATATGAAACAATATTTTGCGGATTTTGATTTCCCAAAAAGTGAACATGCTGTGATTTTTTTAACTTTCTACAGCTCTTCCTTTTGTGGGATGGGATCGTAAGGATTCAGATAGCAGAAATAACGTTAAGTAGGTTTTGGTGAACCATGTTTTGACAGGGAGAGACGGCATCCTCTACCTAGCTCTCTTAAATTTTTTCTCTGAAACTTATAAAAGTACACTTTTCTGTATGTTTATGCATAACTTGTAGATGCCACGATCTACATCGAAATATATTGAAGTACAATAAGAGCAGTTAAATTGTTTTCCATATTAGTAGATTTCTTACGTTTTATAATAAAGAAAAGGTTATAACTAAATAAATATTTAATAAAATGTCCTGGAAGATCCACATCTCCAGCATTTATTTTGTTGAAGAAATAAATGCTGACAATACATTTTGTAATTTTTGAGATAATGTGTCAAATGTGCACGAAATGTAGGTTTTGAGAAAAAAAGCATTCAGTTCCAAAACTCAAGGAGTAATAGATGTTTACACTAAAGCTCTCTATGTTTAACAGACTCCAATAAAACCTACGAAAAACGTAACGGCAGTTTCACAAAAGCATAAAACAGAAAATCCACTCATAAGTCCCATTTCTGGCTTCTGAATCAATTTTATCCGAAGTTGTACCAATTTTTGTAAAATTTCGAAGGCAAATAACAACTGTCAAGTAATAATTAAAAATATAATTTCAAAGTGTTATAATTGTAAAAATAATATAAAATAATAAAAATAGCAAATTGATAAATTACACAATAAAATGTCCAGGAGCTTATCAATATGGGCTTTTCGGTTATGTAAAAAAACCAAAATTGCATTTTTTGACAATTTTATTACTTCAAAAATGTTTAATCTTAATACTTTTTGCAGAAATACACATGACACATATCTTGATACTATTAGTATTATGTAGCTGAATGCCAAAGCATTTATTCTCAGATTCAGTTATATAATGTATGGATAATAATGTAAAATTAATACTTTGCCTTTATTCATTCAATCAGTAGCGATTTAAGCATACGTTCCACGGTTGCACCATCCCCAGATAATCGAAAAAGATCTTATATATTAGAAATATACATTTTCGTTTTAATGACATTCAGTATCCAAGATACTGCTGCAATATTGATATGAAATCATTTTGGAACCAAAGCGTGTCCAACTGGCGCTCTATTTGGCGTCTGGTGACTCCCACGTATTGCACCACGCTCTTGGCTCTTTTACTGGATTTACTACATTTACTATTGGCCTTACGCTTTAACGCGGGTGAACATACTGCATTTGGTGACGCAACCAAATGGGTATGTTCGTCGCCGAGCTCTCTGGAGCGTTGCGCGGCAACAGAGGGCAAATGCTAATATTCCGATTAGCTGCAACTTAACTTTATGAATATCGCGTGTTGCTGAAAGTAAATAAGTTCAGTCAATTATTGACGGTATTCAATGCTTTGATTATGATATTTGTAGAATTTGTTGCCATTTGATTTTAGGTTTGTTGATTCCAAACGTACCTTTGATGAGTGGTTTGTGTAAAGTTGGCCGTACTGAATGTAAGTCCCTGTGTGTCTCGCGGAAACCATTCTTCTAGCAACCAGCCAACAGTTTGCGAGCGTTCTTGTGAATACGAATGTGTACAAGGTCTTTCATTATTGCGATATATACCAGGGTAGGGAAGTTTTCGAAATAAAACAATTTAATTTGTATGAAACGTGCTCAAACAATAGTGCTTGGGCACTGGGCACTATCATTGTGCGACACTGGAAATCAAAGCCAGAACTACGTGTGCGGGAGGTGAATATACCTGACACGGACGCAAAAAATATGTAAGTAATATTTCAATACAGATTTTCATTAAACTTAGTTTTATTTAATTTTCATGAATTGCTTACATCTTATATTTTGAATTTTGGAAACTACATTTCCGTCATACGATGGAGTTGCAACTGCACTCAATAAAAAAAATAATGTCATAACATTAGCCCTGAGAAAAATACAATTGAAATTTGAAATTTCATCCATAAACTTTGATTTCATTGGGCGAATTTAACATGATTTTCTTATGAAAAGTAAGAAAAAATGTAAAAATTTATATCTAAAACTTTTTTCCCTGAAAGGAAATTCATGTTGAAAGGACGACTTCCGTTTCCCATTTTCAGTTCAACTCATAAGCTACTAACAAAGGTAGTGATTTGTCTCTTACATCTTTAGTAAAGTGATAGAATTACAGTAGTTAAATTGGAACGCCATCTTTCTTCGTTATGATGTATGTACCAGCAGAGAACCATATGCGAAATTAGACAGCTCAGCAACGTGACGTATTTCCGTTCTCTTCATCCCATGCAGCAATGCATCAGTTGCAAACTCTCGTCAATGTGTAGGCGAAAAAGTTCTGCTACTTGTCCTAAGGTTTAATTGAAAAGTTATGGTCCTACAAAGCAAAGTTGAATTTAAAGTTTATGTTCAACGTCTTGTTTTTTCTTTCTGATCATTTAGCCACTTTGCATTGTGTATTAGAAACACTAAATAATCACCTCAACATTAATTTTTGGAAACATTTCAAGTCTTTTTTGATATAATAGTTCTCAATAATAATTTTCAAAGAGCTTATGCACTCTAATTTGTATCGTTAACATAAGTGTATTGAAAACGGCCAACGATAAGATTGTTTTTTGTCCTCAATAAAATTTCATGTAACACACAACTAATGAAACCCGTCTGGTATATGACTTAAAACTGAAACCGTTGACAAGTGTGAAATGTGCTGATAATAAATAACTTTAATTAATAACCATCCTTCGGCGCCGTTCAAAACACCGCTTAATGAACCTCCCAAGCTATTCACTGGCGTGTTCTGTTTGTCTCACCCTGGTCCCGGGTCTTTGAACCTTCCCGCGACCAACAAAAAATGCAAGGCAGAGAGGCGCCGGTGGCTGCGTCGCCGCCCTTTCAAAGCGCCGATTCGTTAGCGGAAGTTCATAGCCCCATCCTCTCGGCGGCAACGCCCTTCAAGCCCTTATTAACGCCGCCCGTTATTCTTTTCTTGTTACATCCGATTGGTACGTAGGCGGCAGACTGCAAAGGAATCGCTAGTATCACAAATTACTTGTATTATAAAATAATAATAGTAATTATTATTATTATTATTATTATTATTATTATTATTATTATTATTATTATTGTTGTTGTTGTTGTTGTTTTTCTCGACTTTTGCCGTTGATGTCACGTTGGTGTCTCTGACCGGGAGGTCCTGGTGTTCGAGTCCCGATGGTTGCAGGATTTTCGAGACTAGCTAGGTGAAATTCAACCCCTGTCTGGAGGAGAATTCTAGCGGCCGGCTGCTCTCACCGGTAGTTTTGTGGTTTCTCCGATGAACAGCGGGCGAATGCCGGAGCAGTACCTTAACAACGGGTCATGGACCACGCACGATCTTTCCTTCCGCTTCCTTGTCCTACACTCACTCCGTACTTACACACATTTACACTTTTTCGTATGTGTACTACACATACATGATAGTCGGCGGGACAGTCGGGAACTGCTCCCGCTGGTGAGAGATAGCTTGTTGGGAGAAAACCCACTAGCTAACATGTATGTCGGCACCGGATTTCACCATCCAGCGGGGGACATCGATGCCACAGCCAGAGAAAACGCATGCACTACACTTACGGGAATACGACACTTACTTGCCTTAGAAGTGACGCGCCCGGAATCACAAGCCGATCAATCCACCTTATTAACTCCGCTTGTTATTCTTTTCCTGTTGCGTCCGATTGGTACGTAGGCGGCGGCAAAGGAATCGCTGGGTTCAGAAATTACTTATATAATAATATTTTGCTTGTCTTGGCAGTAGTCGAGTTTTTAGTTGACTTTGCGTCGGGTTATTGACCAAAACGCTGGTCAATCCATATTTCGTCGCAATTTACAAATTTTCTTATAACCCTTCATGTCTTAAAGATAACAGATTTATATATAATTTTGAAGGTATCTTAGGGTATTTGAATAAGTTCTGTATTTCTATGAATGTTGTTTGGTATAATCCCTGGGTAAGAAATGACCAAAAGAATAATATGGGCTTTTTCGAGATAGTATATAATAATAATAATAATAATAATAATAATAATAATTATTATTATTATTATTATTATTATCATTATTATTATTACTATTATTAGCATTTATCAGATTGTACTTGGGTATCTTTTTGAACTTGTTTTCTGTAGTTTCGGGTGGGAATAAATTCATCTTGAATGGCTAGATTGAAACCCCCACCCTATTATTATTATTATTATTATTATTATTATTATTATTATTATTATTATTATTATATTTATTCTTCACAGTTTTTACTGATCGGTATGCCAACCACTCTCGGATATGATGAGACTGCCTTCTGCATATTGTATATACTCCTGACATCCAAGTGAAGACACTCTAGTGCTCGAAGTGTCATTTTATGGATCACTCGTATTGCTGATATTATTATTGGCACAATTGTCACTTTGCTGAAGTTCCACTGAGCTGCGACTTCATGGGCGAGATCGGTATATTTTTGGATCTTTTCTTGATGTCTTGTCGATATATTGTGGGTGTTGGGTATTGATACATCAATAAGGTAAGCCTGCTGATGGTTTCTATCGATGTATGTTTTATCGGGTCTATTGCCGCCGACTTCTCTGTCAGTGATAATGGAGTGATCCCAGTAGAGAGTATGCTCACTACTTACAAGCACGTTCCGAGGAACATATTTATAATAAGGCGAGGAAGTGGCGAGTAAGCCCGTTTTCATTGCCAATGTTTGGTGGACCTGCTTCGCCCCTTCATCGTGCCTCCTTTTATATTCCAACTGTCTGTGGGCGCTACATCCAATTGCCACGTGTTGGATAGTTTCGCTTGAGGCCTCACATCTGCGACGTTTGTCGGAATGGATGGTCGAATCTCTCATAATGTCTTTTCTGTAGTTCAATGTTGGCACCACTTGGTTCTGGATAGCTATCATGAAGGCTTCTGTCTCCGGAAAGAGATCCCAATGCTAGAGCGATGCGTGTGATGCAAAGATGTCGACTTCTTGTTTGCTCAGCTCATGGGGATACATTCCGTGCAGTGCTTTCACTTTCCATTAAGTTATCTTCCCTTCGGTTTTAATGACTGGCGAACAGGTGGATCAGTCCGTTTCAAGTTCAGAGAACTATGGCTATTATCAACTGTGCTCACTGAATGCTGAAGTCTCCCGCAATGGACGAGGAAATATCTTCTGAGTGATGCAATTTGAGAGCTGTGTAGATTTATTAGATCTACAACACCTCTCCCTCCTTGTGATCTTGGAAGGGTAAAACGTTCAATACTTGAGTGGGGATGATGTTTTCGGTGTTGAGTCATAACGGTTTGAATTGTCCTCTGGAGGTTGTCTAGGTTGGTATTGCTCCATCTAATAATGCCAAACGAGTATGTCAGCACTAGAATGACATGAATTGATGGCCTGCACAAGATTTCTAGCAAAGAGTTGAGTTTTTAAGAATCCATGCAATCGTTTACACACTTCAGTTGTTAGTATGTTCTTTGTGGCAGCGTGTTTGCTTCGGAGTGACTGTTAAAAACCCAAGTATTTGTATGCTTCATGTGGTTCCATGAAGGTAATCTTTAGTTCATTGTCATTTTCCAAATTTGTAACTTTCATATGACCCCGAATGATAGTCACTATCCTGCACTTATTCAAACCGAATTTCATCTTGATGTCGTCAGTGAATTTCTCCGTTACGTTAATTAGTTGCCGCATATGATTCTCAGTGTCTGCATAGAGCTTCAGATCATTCATATAAAGCAGTTGCGGCACACGAAGAATGAGTTCCGTTTTTTAAGAGCGATGCCATAATTAGATGCATTTAATAGCGTAAACAGGATTCAAGGCTAAGCTGAACAATAAAGGGCTTAAAGAGTCAGCCTGGAAAAATTTCTCGGCGAATATGTATAGTATCTGTCTGGACGGTCTGATCATCTGAATGTTTTGGACAAACGGGTGGACCTTGTATACATCCAAACATTGAAGGAGCCAAGAATGGGGTACGGTGTCGAATGCTTTGGCATAATTTCTGTATCATTCATGCGTACAAGTTTCATTGTTTTTCAAGCACTTGCCTCATAATTACAGTCTGTAATGAGTTGCTCCTTTCATCCCTGAAATACAGGTCTACATTCTTTCTCTTCATCCGCTAAGATGTTCTGTTTCTCAATATATGTCATCAGCGGTTGTTACACGGGATGTTATGAGTTTCTAGAAAGTTTGAAGGCAGGTTGTAGGTCTGTACTTCGAGAGGTCTGTAGTGTCACTCTCCTTTGGTAACAAGTAAGTTCTACCTTCAGTGAGGAAGTAAGGCATATATTCTGGATTGTGAAGAAAATATTGAATTGCAGTAGCTATATAATGGTGAGTGCTGGTAAATATTTTGAACCAATAATTGTGCAAGCCATCACTGCCCGGTACCATCCAGTTATGTGCTTTCTTCAAAGCAACTTGGACAACGTCCACGGTGATGATTGGTTTCTCCATTAGAGGGGTATAACGGCGTTTGTCATATTCCATGTCAATCCACGACATATCTGGTTTATGAGGCATACGATCAAATAGGCTTCCAAAAGTCCTCTACCTGTGCCTTTGTGGAAGATCTGCCTTTTTTATATCACAAAATCTTTGCCCCGTAAAAGATCCCTATAATTTTTTTCTGGTTCCTGTTGAAAAGAGTATTCTGTTGCTTTCTTATTGTACAAGGTCTATACACCGGAGGAGTTTTGTTAACTCCAAAACCTTTTGTCGTAAGAAGTCAAGATGTTCTGTTATAGTTCTATTCTTGCTCGTGCCTTGTATATAACTTTGTACTGGTAAGGATGTTGTTCATCTTTCTTCGGAGGTAATTCGTCTTTAAAATTGAGTGTCTCCCAATTTCTCTTCCCATGCGTTCTACACGATTCACCAGCCGTCTTTCCCAGGGTGGAACTCTTCTTTCACTTCGATCATTGTGGCCACGTGGCTGAAGAGCTTGGAACCGTTGCATCTTGAAGCCACAATTGCTGCACAATAAATTGCTGTGTGCACTTCTTCGGAAGATGGTCTTCGTTGGACCATAGTTCAGGTGGCCCCCAGTTGGGCTTCGTCGTGGCAGTGGCTCGATACTCTAGATAAAGAGGAGGGAACTTGTTCCCGGCGCATATGAGTAGCGCATTGTTTTGACTCCGGTAGACGTTGATTCCAAAGCTCCTAAACTGGATAGCTAGGAGCTTTGAGCTGGTAGGGCGGCCCGACCCAGGCATTGTATGGGGAGGTTACCGTGAGGGTCAACTGCTTTCTGGCGGGACCCAGATACCAGCCCAAAGGCGTACTTGTGCGCCTACGGGGGGTGAGGATAAGAGGATAGCGCCTAGGTGCCCACTCGGGGGTTAATTCCCCCTGGTAAAGACAAGTGCGTGATGGGCACACGGTAGACACATACAGACATATTAATGAGATCGTGAGGGCCTGAGTACCTCTTACTTCGACTCCTCGAAGCTCTCCGTTGAAAGAACAATGTCATCTGCCGATATGTTGATTTGACGGTTGCATTAGGCTGTACAATTGCTGATTTAGCGATTGAAGTTTCTGGACTGGCAAAAGTGAATGATGCTGCAACCGCTGGCCTGGCGGTAGCGGCTGCTGTTGCGGTTATTGGACTGGGAATAGCGGTTCTGCGGCAGCTGGAATTACTAGTCTGTCAGCCGGCTGTTGTTGCTCTTGTTGGCCAATCGATAGTGGCTGTTGCTGCTGTTGGACTAGCAGCAGCGGCTGTGGCTGCTGCTGTAGTAGCTGTTGAGCTGATAGCTGCGTTTGCTGCTGTAGTGGTAGCGGCGATTGTTGTTCTGGCAATGGCTGTTGCTGCGGTACTGGAAGTGGTTTCTGGTGCTCATGCAGTCCCAGGGACTCTTCGGGTGATGGTACAGCTTGTCGCGGACTGCTATAAGAATACGAGCTCTGTATTAACCTTGGATATGTGATCCATGCAGGCAATCCCTGCTTGTCTGATAATACTGGATAGAGCACGATCCAATGCGGTCGCTGTGTCTGCACAACTCTCTTACCTGGGTGTACACCTTGAAAATTCGGGCACCTTCATTTCCTATAATCACCGCGGGGCACCATTTTGAGCTGTCCTTAAATGATCTCACAAATAATTTTTCACCCTGACTATACCTAGGTTCGTAGATCCAACTTACCTTATCCCTACGCCAAAGCAGGGAGAAAATCTTTCCCTTGCATCACTCTGTACGAGGCAAAGAACCTAAGTAACACCTGCCCTCTGGGTTCTCCCGCATCGATTGCCTTCTTCGCGGATTTGAACGTCTGAACCAGTCGATCGGCTTCGTCTTTCGATTGAACGTGGAATGGTGGCGCCTCCTCATGCTGAATGCCATTTTTCCTGTAAAACCCCTTCAACTGGCTTGAAACGATCTGGGGACTATTATCGGAGACGACAACCTTGGGTGTCTACGTACGTGACGAAAATCGTCTGTAGTGTTAAGATGGTAGAGCGGGCAAATGTGTTGGCCATTTCGGCAATGTATGGCTAGATTGCGCGTCTGCTACCACTAACCATTATCTATCTACAAATGGTCCCATTAAGTGAATATGAATTCGCTACCATGACTTTTTGGGTGGTTGCCAAGACCCCAACATTTGTGTATGGATTTTCTGATTTTCTTGACAAGCCATGCAGTTCTTAATTAAGCTCTCGATATCTCCATTTTTCCGTAGTCAAGAGCAGTTTCTAATCGCCAGTTTTTTGATGAGTGATTTGCCCTAATTACTTACATGAAATAATTTAAGCATTCTTGCTTTCAATTTGTCAAGCATAACCACTCTACTACCTTTGAAACTAGCTAATAATAGAACTCCGAACTTCAATGAAAGTCGATCCGTAAGCCTGAAACAGTCTAGAACAAGTTTTAGTAGTTGTGTATGATTGAGGCCAACCTTCCGACACAAAGTATCTTAGTCAAAACAAGATGCGCCCCTATATCACGTACTATGCATGTTGCATTGACTGGAAATGAGGCAGTCTGTTCTTTATTTGTCGAGTCCAACTGAAGGCATGCTACATCTTCCGTATCAAACACCGGACATCCGTAGACGAGAAAGGACGTCGGTGTTTGCGTGCTGGGATGTTCTACAATATTTGATGCTTAATTCTAGACTTAAATAAATAAGGCCCACCGCTAAAATGTTCAATTTGATGAAACCGGGATCTTACTCGTTGGGTCGAATCAACAAAACCAGTGGTTTATGCTATATAAAGATGACAAACTTACACATACTCACGGTGTTTGCAAACCCCGTAGATGCCAGTGCTTCTTTTACGATCTCTGAGTACCTTCTTCGATAAATATTCAGTCTTGGATGGCAATGCCACTGGAATCAGAAGTGTAACGAAATTAGTGCGGACCCACCCGCAAAAAGTTTATCCGGGCCCCCTTGTGTATACCAAATACAAGTAGTGTTTGCTATATGCAATATGTCGGTTCCATTGATTTTTGAAAAGCCCCCGAGAACGTCAAGACACAACAAGATGCAATTATAGTGTTACCGAATTGCAAGAGATCGCGCCAGCAGTAAATGGTATCCCTTGTTCTACAGAGATATTCTACAGAGATAGAATTCACCTCACTTACAGACGTAGATAGTCGAGTAATTATATTAAAAACATTTAAACGTAATATTTTACAATATTGTAGTCGTAAAAGGAAGCCAGATAGCTAATTCCTGTAAAGAATTGTAAAAACCTATTTTTTTCATTTTTCTATTAACGATAATATTTGTTGTTTTAGTGTGTTTTCAATTTATTGTTTAATCGTTTTCAAATTGTTCAAAACCAATAATTAGAAAAAGAGTTATTATTGATTGTACGTTCATTGCATAGAAATATTTTTTTGCTGGTTAAATTGTATAAAGCAATAATCTACATGAAAGTGAAACAACGTTATGTTTCATTCACTATTCACAATTCATTCACAATGTTATTTCATTCACTATTCAAGTGACAATTTCTTTGAAGGTGTATGTAAAGGGTATTTTGGTATGTGATTCTTTTTCAGTATTTTGTGTTTCCATGTATTATTGTCTTGTGTACAGTTATTTTATTGTGTTTTTTTTTAATGAAGAGTAATATAATTTTATGTAAAGTGTTTATGCAAGTGTTAAAAAGCAACTGCAGTTGTTAGGTAATCTCGTAATTGCTAAAGGTAGAGCAAGTGATAGAATTTTTCAATGCAATGTGTAAATGCTAGATAAAATTGTATTCAAGTATTTAACAGAATATATATAGAACTCTGTTCATTGTTAAAAGATTAACTTGCCTATGTTTCTTTTATTACAAAAGCAGGTTAAAAGACTAACCCACTCCTGTAGGGCAGTTAGGACATATAAAACCATTCCTAATTTTTGGTGTGAAATTGTCATAACAAGTCACAGATCAAGTAATACTACCAGATTACTTGAGTGACCCGCTGTAGGGCTTTTTAGTGAATATAGTGAAAAGGCAGAACGGTCACAATGCCACTCTCACATGTTTATTCAAAATTATGCACAATTTTCTTTTAGACTGTAAATTTTCCGTTGAAATTAATTCTTGCTTTTCAAATCCTCGAACTATCAGATCTGGAATTCCTCAATGTTTTACTCTTTCTCTTTTACTGTTTAACATTTGTATGTCTGATATCCCCCTTTACCTTTCATTACATTATACAGATGATTCAGCCTTATTTTCTCATAAAAATGTAAAAATTGCACCCAACCTTATTTATAATGACATTCCGAAATATTTTAAATGGACTTAATGTTGGCAGAATCGCAATTAACACCAGTAAAAAAACTAGAGGTGCTACAGAATGGCACAGACTTTCTGGTAGCAATTTTTTCTAATTTCCATGGTGTGGATTGGCCTTAAGGTTTTGCTCCATTCTCTGGCCAGCTACGTGGTCCAAAGTACTTTTTTTTTAAACTTTTCTCAACTTTTCAGTTTCTTAATAGTAGAACCGGAATATTACTTTAAGAATATTAAAGAAGGGTAAAACCTCACCCAAAATAGCAATTTTCACAGGAATCTATTGTCATTTTTTTCACAGGAATCTATTGTCATTTGAAGTCATTTGAAGCACTTCCATTTACAAATGCACCTATGTACTCTAAGTTCGTACGAGTGATTTAGGAGCTAGTGGTGTTCACAGACGGACGGACAGACGGGTGGACGGACGTCTTGAAAAAAATCTTTTTTTTTTCGGTATCAGAGGACCCCAAATCGTGTATTTCCGTTCAAATCTCGAAATCGATTTTCCGCAGCGTTACATAAATTTCTCTACACTACGTATATTACCTCGTATACATATGTATATATACAAGAAAGTAAAAACAAGCAAAAATGTTTACATTATTTAGACCCACTACATCTCATTCTCTTATTATTAACAATATTCCAATTCCTTGGCTTGAAATCAATGTTTCGGTTAAATGTTTAGGACTATACTTTGATCAAAGATTAATTTGGACATTGCAAAATCAAAAAATATCTTTGATAAAACGTACCACGAAATTTCAAAATTAAATCCTTTGCTAAATAACAAATCTAATCTACGTATTGATTGTGGAATTCTTTTATATAAATCCATTATTAAACCTTCTTACTCCTATGCATGTTCTGTATGGTGTAATGTACAAAATGAGTACAAAATAAATTTCTTGGGAAGCTATTGAAAGCAGAATGGTTTGTCTCAAATAAACAGATTCACAGAGAATTTATGATTGATTCTATTCAATCATTTATTCTCCTATAAGCAAAAAACTTTTTGTCAACACAGTTTTTTACATCTTCTGCTTCTAAAAAATTTACTTCGGTGGAAACTATTCTTTAAATCCTCGTATTAGATATCGTTTCCCGAAGTCATTTTTCATCCTCCTTAATAGACTACTGAATATATCATTAGTATTAAATTATATGTTGTCTTGAACCTGTTTATTGACTGCTGGCATTTTGCCTAAATTTTATCGTATTATGTTGTATGTTTCAAACCCCCGTAAAATTGTACTTCAATTGAACAGGCAGACAATAAATTTCAATATAGAGAGATATATGAACAAATTCTTAGTTTTTGAAAATGACGGACTTAATAGAGCTTTTGTTCACTAAGCTAATCACGCAGCTACTTCGTTATTCTTTTAAGTTTCAGATCATTACAAATAGGAAACTATAGTTGCTACAGCCTTCATAAGCGGTCATTTTATGTATTTGAAGAGGTACTGAACACAATGTTAGAAAACATTCTCGAACTCTAAGGGCTGAGACCCTTGTCGATTTGGTATGGAATAACCCTTACGTGATAATAAATGAATAAAAAACAAAAACAAAAGAGAACTTCGTCCATCACTTGTTTTGATTTAAAGAGTGCGCATGGCGTTAAACAAGCGTGAGTGCCGTTATCCCGAATTATAGGATATGACTATTTAAAAACTGTCAAAAAGTCGTTCTGCAGAACTAACTCCGCATTACTAAACCATGGATATAAAGAAATTCCTTGCTATAGATAAATTTCAACGAGCTCTCCAAATAATAAAAGCTAATGGTGGATGGAAAGCCTCTCTGTACCAACTTTACAGGTGAAATATTATATTTACCATTTACTTATCTACATTATTTAACAATTTTTAATATTTTTCGTGATTAATATTACCACCTCCGTACCAAATAAATACAATATTTTACATATTTCTTTTTTAGAATGGATGCACTAAAGCTTAGAAAGTGCGTAGGTGTAGATAAGTATGGAAACAGGTATTATCAAAACAACATGTACTTTTTTGGTAAGTATGATTATCATAATTGATTTGTAATTTGGTTTCCTGAAATAGTGCCTCTTGAACTACGAAATTGAGAAAATCAAGAAGTAATATTCAAGGAGAATATTCACAGCTTACATTTCACTATATTACATTTCATTATATTACATTTCACTATACAGCTTACACTTCACACACGATCAATATTGACGAGAATTCACAAAACGATTGATGATCCACCAATGTATTTAGTAAACACCACGGCCAAGACCATTGAAACTATTGACTATCATTGCTTGATTAGGATACATACATCACGACAACTATCGTCTCCTATATTATTTCAGTAGTATCTTTTGCAGCTCTCAATTTTCACAATTTGCTCAATTTTCGAAAATTACAAATTTAGAAATAATGCGAGAAATTATGTATTATTTTAGTGCCACTAGTTCCTAGTACACTGTTTAAAAAACTAGCGTACCCGTGCGAGAACTCTCGCATGTCGTACGCGTGCAAGAACCCTTTTCCATTTCCACATTAAGCCTGTAATATATATTTTTCTTCAAGACTTTATCCTCCGTCACTTGTTCTATACGTCTCCTTGAAATTGATAACAACACCCTTGTCAATACAAACTATTCTTATTTAATGTCATTACCGAGCAGAGAGGTACACCCATATCATCCAATCGCGTGTAATATCAATCATATCATCCTGTGGATTACGGTGTGAGAAACCTTTCTTTGAGGCCTTTGGCTTCCAAATTTTAGTTTTTAAGGCCCTAAAACCATTATTTTAGGAGTTATTTAACAATATAGATTCAAAAATCCGGCAGTGTTGCGAGTTACATTTAACATAAATATTTAAATGGGGTTTTTCAAACAAATCCTCCATATTTTTGAAGTCAAAGTACAATTCGTCTCCGTGACATTCTCTTTTTTTTCAAAGACATAATTTATAAAGACGGGTGGCGTGTGAGAGCCGCAAAAGGAATGTATACTATTGAAATAATACAGGAGACGATACTTTTATATATTTGTAGAATATTACAATACTATAGTGTTTAATAATTACTATTATATATTTTTCGATCTATTTGCGTTTGTTTGCCAACACTATCACTATCGTATTATATATTAACTTTTAATTATTTTACTTTCCTGCAAACTGCTTACGAAGAATATTGTAAGCCTAAAAAACTCATCCAATATGTCCGTGAATACACTGCATACCTTATACAATGAATTCAATGCCAGAAATATATTTTCATTTAAAGTTTTGAATAAAAAATCTATTGCTTGAAACTATTTAATTTGCGCACCAAATGTTCAACGATTTCAAATGTGTTTTACAAAAATTGATCTCTGAGATGTGTTAATTCGGAGAGATTGTGGTATAAATAGTATTACATAACAATTACTAAAGGCGAGAAAGTACGTGCTGTTTTAGCAGCACAAATTCGTTACTGATTTTGTGTAAGGCAACTCTCTAGCTTCAATTTTGTAGCTTTGGAATGATAAAATTTTGCAATTTTCGAAAGTACAGAGTTTGCCGGAAATGAGACTAGTACTGTATGTCCGTCTCTCTATCCATTGTTTGCCTACGTCCGTCTGTCTGTAGGTCTCTGTCCGTCCGTCTAACAAAGGATTTTCATTAAAATTAATATTCACTAATGGGATCTGGCTGATGTAGCGTTCTCTCGAATTTGAAACTGATATTTTAATTTGTGGGGTACTGTACATGAATGACATTTTCAAAATTTTCGTTAAGTGGAAGTTCAAAATTCGAAAAACACGTCCAGTTTATTTACCCAAATTAATGGTATTTCTGATTAGAATTCCTTCAAACGGTTTTCAATAAAGGTTTTGGAATTCTCAATTGTTTTATGTGGCAACAGAGAATTGTGACAAATAATTTTCACTGAGAGAGACTGGAACCAGAGAACCTTCCTCCGAAACGCTGAGTTCGTACACGACTTCTAGCCACTTCGGCCAGAGGAATTGGCATTTCTGCCATACTTGCATAGCTGTTTCAGTTCAAGAATTAGGCAGTCTAAAAATTGAGAAAATGTTAAAGAATGTCCTTTCGGTGGCAGAAGATGTTAACTGGGAAGAGATCAAGACCATCCAGAAGCTAGTAGAGATTGAAGAGATTCGAAAACTAACTAAAATAAACTAGCGCGTGAAAGTCTGTGCCATTCTACAACACCACTAGTTTTTATTTAATACCGACATTTTTACCGTCCCTTATTACATAAGTGAAGAAAATTTAAAGAAGAAATTTGGAGCTGTTTTGGAGAAAGAAAATTTTCGTAGATTTCAAGAAGAAATTACCCAAAGCCTACTAGTTTTTTCAAAAAATTGTGCATGACCTTCTTTAAAGCGCTAATTTTGTACAACCGAAATTGAGGCAAAAATCTCTATCTTCAATTTGTGATTTTGAATTTTTTTTTTTTTTTTTTTTTCAAAAATCGAAGACATCAACAAAAATGTCTGCACCGTTCTCTGAAACGTCCTTTGCACTATTCAACAACAAAATTTAATCAAAAAATTAGGAGCCATTTTTTTGAAAATTTGGAAAATGTTTGAGGGGCTTCATGTAAAGTACCCCCCAAAATTAAAATGTGGGTTTCAAATTCCAGGAGCCGCGACATCAGCCAGAACGATTGGGTAATATCAGTTTTGAAGAAAATCGGCTGAAGGGTTTAGGAGCTAGCGTTGACCACAGGCGCACAGACTGATGGACGGACAGACGAACGTTTTGTCATCAATCGATTGTTCGATATGGAGACAAACAAAACATGGATTTTGGCTACACCACGAGTTAAAGGATTTTTTTCTAAATTTAGCAACACGATTTATCCACTTTTCGTTAGCAGAACCCAGCTGTAAGAGTTTTTCTGGCGAAAATTCGCCGTTTTCCGGCCCATCTTCTTACGAAGATTTCGTAAGGCGAGAAAATAAATTAAATATTGTATGTTCCATCGGCGTTAACTGGTCCTGATGATCGAGCAGCGACAAAAAACCCGTGGTCTTTTGGCCCGAGATGCCGAAATTTCTACATCTTGATGCCGAAATAACTAGTTTCTTAAACTACGAATTGAATCTTTTGATTTGTATCTTGTAACATGCATATACTTCTTCTTAGCATCTAACAGATGGGTGGAGTACGCCGACAGGGTTGGAGTGAATTACGATGCAAGTCAAGTGCCTGCAGAATGGTTTGGTTGGCTGCATCATAAAACCGACTGTCCTCCGAAGGTGTGTTTCGTATATTTCAAATTATGTCTAACCACGGTGAAAAGACATGGATGAGCTAGCCCGGCGCATCGATTTTTGCTCGTTTTGCGCCGCACCAGATACATCACAAACCACGTGACCAAAACACGGGCACTTGGCTTGAAAAGCCAGACGAGGCGATGGCCGCCATGCAGCATGGCAAGCTACAAATGTTAAGAAACATTTTGAAAATAAGATAAAGGCACATTTTTCAACTGTGTCCAACCAAAACTAACACAATGAAGGAGTAGTTGAAATAAAAGAGGCAATATTAAAAAAAAAAAACTTTGTATATATGTTTAAATGTCTTGTAACAAGATGATAATGGTGGTATCTAACTGCATTTATAATTCCCGCCAATATTGTGGAGCATGAAGCTCATTGGCTAAAGCCGGATAAGCTGCGGGGGCAGCTCACTCATGTCTTTTCATCATGGATATAAACATAGGCATGCGCACGGGGGGGGGGGGGCTCCAGAAAATTTTGAACGGGGCCTTTCCTAATTAAACATTTTATTGCTATAAGTATATTCAAGCCCTGATTTACCCATTTTATCCTGATAATTTAGGCAATTGTTAGCTTAAACGTTTGGGAGAGAGGCTCCCAAATTCAGGTGGCAACCTGTGAATGGTTCATCACAAGCCATTTGTATTTATTAATTTATAATTACAGTTATTTCATTCTACTTGAAGTGTGTTCTATTTGTTAACCTGTAAAATACGTCATATGTAAGTAGAAGTTCCCGCACGAGATATGGCATAACATTATGGGGAAATACATCTTATTGCTCCCAGACTTGTAGATTACAAAAAAGAATTGTACGAATAATAACCAAATCCCACCCTCGTGATTCTTGTAAGCCTATCTATTGAAATAAACTGAATATATTAATGATTTATTTATTTTAATTCTGACTCTATCTTCGGCTTTCTAATATTATTTGATATTATTCCAACGTAATCCGTTCCGGATTTGTATAAATGGGCGCCAGGAAAAGATTACGCTAATACTATCATACAAGTCAACCTTCAACTCTAATTGTAAATAAATTAGTTTCCGGCTACCTGGGTCGATGGGTTTCATAGAAATAATCACTATTGTATGCTAATAGATGATTATCCGATCTGCCATCTACACAGAGTGGTCGAGGAATCTAAAAAGCAAATATATTTCTATCTTGCTACTTCGTTACTAGAATCATGTATCAATGAGAATCATGTATTCATTTCACAAAACATGGAAATTTATTAAACCATTTTGGTACTTGATAATTCTACACAATATGAAAAAAACCTTGGTCATGGCCTGTTCCAACCTTATAATGTAGTATTCGTCTTCGCGCGCTCTTGGACGAAGGTGCCTCGTTGTACCATCTTCATTCTTCTCCGACGTCGCTGTCCTCAGGTCCAGATACCATCTTCTCTCTTCTTTTCTTGCAGAAGCACACTTCAATCACCGTTCATCACTGTTTCCGAAGTTAATAAAGTCTAAGTCGTTCGCCAATTTACGAATTCCAAGTTCATCCCACGCGTATGCTGAATACTCAACGATCAACAAACTATCTGCTGTTAGCATTCCAGTTCAGTTACTGATAAATTCGCCTAAGCCCTCAATGTCCTTCTAACTCGTTCACTTGAAATATTTTAAGTTTTACTGTCCACACATAGCATTCAAATCCAAAGTTCTACCAATATCTACTCCCCAGTAGATGCTTACAAGTCCCAAAAAACTCCTAACATTAATTGTGCACGATCCGTTCAACACCATGGCATCAGTCAGAATGAATGCCTATCATATTCTTTCAACCCTTCAAAACTCGGTCCATCTTTTCGATTGTTTATTTACAGACAAGACGTGATGTACTTCTCTCCTAGCCAATCCCTAAATTTCTTACAAAATGAACTAGCCGTCTTCACGACTGTCAGTGCTTTTTCGGCCAATCCCTGAATTCCTTACAAAATGAATTAGCTGTCTCCGCGATTGTCACTGCATGAAGATTGTTGACTTTGACGACGGCTCGCTTACCGTTGCTATGGTGGCATATTCACCTATATTTATCCCTATAATTTACGCTGTTTATAATAAATATTGTACCATATTACGTCTCACATATTGGTATGTCACACTATATTAATCTAGAAATGTTACCTTTACTTTGTCTGTTGATTTACGAATTAGACGTTTTTTGTCAAAAATGACTTACTTAAGGGCGGGAATATATTTTCAGAAAACGCCGTTCTTTATTACCATAACACTCGACGTAGAAATCATATTCATCAGGTGACAGTATCAACAGCTCATTACAAAAAATGCACATACAATACAAGTACATTATTTTAGAAAACTTTGCCAGATGATATTAAACGATTAAATTCGATAGAAAAGTTTAAGTCCCAAGTGAAATCGTTTCTGCTGCAAAACTGATTCTATACAATTAGACACTATACTGAGCATCACAAGGGAAGTAACATTAATTTTAACACTGATATTTAATGCATTGTTTACCATTTGGACTGTATAAATGTAAACAACCTGTAACAAGTATTGTACCGCAGCTTCTTCATAGTGTAATATTTTGTGTCTTATTTTTTAGAATATGTTCCGTCTTAATCGTAAAACGACGTTTTAGCCCTTTTGACATTGAGTGTGTGTGTGTGCGTGTGTGTGTGTGTGTGTGTGTGTGTGTACATAGAGTAGACCTCTGTTAAGTTTTTGTCTTTTGTCTCGTTACGTCGCAGTGAGTCAATGTCTTTTATCCCTTTGCCTTTTGGCCAGGGGCTCCGCGCCGTGAGAAACCGGAGTTCCCCGTCAGTCACCCGTCCAGGAATCCGTGATGTCTCAAGTTACTTAACTTCCGTGACTTTGCGGAGCGTTGTTAATCAATTCGGCTAACGACGCCGGCTCCTTTTTTATTTTTTAAAATCTTTTTAAATTTAAGAAATGCAAATAAATTTGCCGGTACATTACATATCAGTTTAAACCAATATTTGTATACAATTTATTTGTTTTGTCCATGTGTAAAATACGAATGACCTTCCAAATTTTGTTACATTTCAATTGTTACGTTTATATGGACAAAAAATTACCCGCTATATTGACAACACGATCGATCCTGGCACAGAAAGTTTTTATGAAGGCAAACGTATTTTCGATATTTCAGTTATTGTGTAAAGTCTTTAGAAATGATATTTTTATAAATGATTGTGGAATGTATATGATTTTACTCTTTTGAAACATCGTTTGCAATACAAAATTCACTAGTCACTAGCTTGAAATCGCCGTGAATTAGCTTAGCGTCGAGCAAGGTGAAAGAGAGTGTGTGAATTGCTAAATACGTTAAATCAATTTTATCTGACTAAATAAACATGTGACAGTCATCTACTAAAGATTAAAATCACTTCTGCGAGTTTTCATTAATTTTTATAAACTCAAAGAAAATGTTGTAAATTGTTTAGTGTTATTATTTCCAATTATAAAATATATTCATTTTAATAAGTTCTAAAGTATAGGAAATACCGTACATTGAAATTAATTAAAGAAACGAGTATTTTCTTCTTATTCATGAGAGATGTATTTTAGACATTTTAAATCAAACACACAATGAAAACCATTCAGTGAGATTATGACGTATTTAATTGATTAATTGTCCGTTACAACAATTTATGACAAAATATAACATAGGTAGCATCGTTTAGTTGAAATTTTTAGGTGAGAATCGAAATTAATCGGCAAATGCGTAATAGAGTTTATTTAACTTCTTTTCCCTTGCATTTTCTTCCAGGACCCGTGCAAAAAGATGTATCCATGGATAGCAGATCACGAAGAAAATAAGAGTGGCACATGTAGGGAATTTATGCCATACAGTACAACAAGACCAAAAATTTTGCCCTGGATTCCTCCTAAATCAAAATGCCCGTAAAAATGTTTATGGATGGAGTGAACCGAATGCTTGTAATAAATGAATATCGCTATTAAAGATATCGATTCACAACTTCTCCTTCTGCTTTTTTATACAGTTTCTTAATTTAAAAGAGAATCCCCCCCCCCAAAAAAAAGACGCTGAAAGGAGGTATGTCTCTAGAAAGAATCTTGTATAATATTTATCTCGAACATCTCCGGAAACACTTCTATTTCTGACAATAGTAAATTTACTCTATGATCAAATAATTTTATAAAGCCATTTGTTTTATTTTTTAAATAATTATCATTTAGCATTGAAAGCTGAATACCAGAAAAAAATCAAGAAGTTTTTTTGAGAGTCAAATGAGATACGCAATTTTATAAGAGATTTTATATCAAACAGTACTGTAATATCTGCTCAGCGCATTTGAACTGCCGCACCTAGGGTTACCAACAATGTTCGTGTAAAAGAGAGGACACTCGATAAGAAAAAAAAACACCACCACCACCACCAACAACAACAACAAAAAAACGCATCAACACATTTCTTTTTAACAATATTTAATTTATATTAACATCAGCTCTATTTCTTTTTGAGGTAGCAAAATAGTTTCAGCAAATTTTTTGGGAAAGCCTCAGAATGCTGGATTGCGTTGCTCACAAGCGTGGCCACAACTTCCTAGCTTGCAACTAGGGAAAATTCTGAAAGACAATTATTTGAGAACTATTAGTTTATCTCAGCGTGAAAATTGTTGGAAATTGAAGAAGTTGTCTATGTTACGTTGTTGTCAAT
Organism: Teleogryllus occipitalis; assembly: GCA_011170035.1. Taxonomy (NCBI): domain Eukaryota; kingdom Metazoa; phylum Arthropoda; class Insecta; order Orthoptera; family Gryllidae; genus Teleogryllus; species Teleogryllus occipitalis. Next base: position 167,540 of record BLKR01014846.1, on the reverse strand, counting down.
GTTTCCTTAGGCGAACAGAATATTATTTTCTGTTGTATTTCGTGCGTAATATAATTTCAACTCACTTGCAGCTTGCAGCATTTACACGCCCAAACAACACACTCATTACACAGAATCTGCAACAGCTGTAAGGCTGCCCCCGCTACCAACAGTCAAAAAATCTCATTTCTTTAACCTTTAACTATGCTGGTGGGGTCTGTGAGACCCACACTATTATATATTTTAAATAATTTAAATTTTTTTATAAATAATTTCTCAGCAACTTGTGTATTCCTTTCAAATCGTGGGGTTTGTGAACTAACGATCCATCATCATGTTACGTTTGTGCAGTGATGAGTTATAGTCGATTTGAACGTTTCCAGGTATCCTAGACCACACCAGCATAGTTACGTTAGTTTCTTCAATACATGATTTTTTATGTAATTGATCATTTAGCAACGTCGTTTATTAGAATATGGATAGGAAATGCATTGTGTATATTACAAAGAGTATTTTTTATTTTAATTGTACGTTTGCATTTGAAATGTCGACAATCATCGACAAAGAAATCCTGGAATTGTTCTTGGACAGTAGTAACGAGTTTCGGGATCAATCCGTGGTTAGACTGCAATCAGTAGTTCCAAATAAAATAAGAAAGATTGACCATGAGGCGCTGACAGAAAGACAAAACATCTTTGCATTAAGTGCCCCAAATTTGATTTACAACGCTCAAACTTTGTTTCAATTATTCTGCTTCAGAAATTCAATTTGATTTGCTTCTGGACGTAAATGTAGCTTCACTACGCGCACGTTTTGTTGAACTTTCCTTTGCTTGATGTGGTAGTAGAGCTTAGGGTGAGTTTCTATTTTGTTCACAATACAGAAAAATCAAGTCTGTTCGTTTCTTTACCGTTAAAAATAAGTTTCTATAATTTGGCAACGAAAATATCTAGTTTTTGAAATGTTAATCTCTCGCTTTTTAAATTTGTTGTTATTATTATTATTATTATTATTAATAATAATAATAATAATAATAATAATAATAATAATAATCTTTCAACTATTAATAGTTAAATTGTTGGGAAGGGATTCTGAAACTCAAGAAAGCGTGCGCAGATGATTTTCTCCCCCATACGTCACATACAGTTTTTGACTAAATAAATAAATGAATAAATAAATAAATAGCATTCTAAATATTTCATTTTGTTCTTGTGCGTTTATCAATATTGATGCGTTTCTCTGCTGATATTTAATTTCTTTACTTTTACCGAAATATACAACTTAACATCATGTTGAATTGCATTAAATATATTTACGTTGAAAATTATTGCGTTTAGAGAATTATTTCCTGCCTTGGGTCTCTCAGACCCCACCAGCACAGTTACGTTAGTATTTTTCACTAGCACAGTTAAAGGTTAATGCAGCCAAGATGTGAATTACTACACCTTTGTACTGACGAAGTGATCTTTTGTGCAAACGCTCGGATGAAAAATTCTCCAACAATTGCCTCGCCTGGCGTCATAAGAAGAGACGCGTCGTATTTCTTCGAAGTCGTGGCTCGTGGCTCGTGGCTCATTGCAAAGTCGCAAGCCTTTCACCACTGAGATCCGGGTTCGATTCCCGTCGAATCTCATGTGAAATTTGTTCCAACAAAACGAGTTTGGCTGCTTCACAAGGGCTAGTCCAACCCCTGTGAAGTGCCCTAAACCCTACCCGTATCCTTATTCCTTCCTAATTCTGGCCGCTGGGTAGTGACGCAGGAGCGCGCGGTAGGAGGCGCGTACGCGGAGATGCTACCTGGCGGTCCTCTTGACAACCGACTGCGACGAGATGCGACAGACTATACTAACGGAGGATTACTCCAAGCGCTATTAAGAGGAGGATTACTCCAAGAAGCGCGAAGCGCTCAACGCCCCCCCAAGGGGTTTAGAGACGCGTTGCGTCAAAATAGACGCAACAAATTAAAAAAAAAATTTAAAAAAAAAAGTCCCGAAAATGGAGGCGTGCTTAGTGCTTACGCGCCAATAACTCTCCGCTGAGGTCGCAATACCAACCCTACATAATTAAATTGATAGTTGATAGCATATATACGTGCATCTTAGCAGTTTTTATCTCGAGCGAGGCAAGTCGCCGCAAAACTGTTTCGGCCACCTTTTTAAATAACGCGATTCTATCGCGCCTTCATTTGGAAGGACGTTTAATTCTCGGAATATTGACCACTCCAAAGCGTCTCGAGTATCTGGCGCGATCTCGCGAGAGTCGATGAAATCAGTTCAACTCTTCAACTGTTTGTCCTTCCATAGAGTTTCATACGAAAGATGTCTTTGCCTTTCTTTCTGGAAGATAGGCCTCGGTTTTTTGAAGAAAAAATATGTTCAACGCGGGACGTTTAAAATGCTGTTAATTAGCGCCAAGGAATTATTATAAATGATAGATATCAAAGTACGGTGCCAAATGTGAATTAATATTTGCCGCCCAAGTGTAGTGCCCATAAAAAACAAAAAAACGCATTAACACATTTATTTTTATCAATATTTAATTTAGACAAACATCAGCTCTATTTCTCCCTTCTTTCGATTTACGATTCAAGGGAAATGATTCGTGCACAAAATGCAGATGAAGATGGTCTGAGCGTCACTTGTTTATTGTAGTTCCTACACAGAGACACTATCACGCATGCGTGTGACAGCGTTCAGAAAAAGGATTTTCATGTTTTCTATTCTAAATTAAACAATAAACGGTACAACGTTGCAGATAAAATAAATGACAACAAATGTTAAAAATTTACCAAAAGAAGGATATTTAAAATACAAAGGAGGATGAAAGGGCAATTGACGTCAATGGAGCACTGTCCTCCCAAATGAAGGACGGTTAGCAAGCCTAGCCGCACCGGATGCCGAGGGGCCCGCGGTCGACGAGCACGTTCAGCGTCACCGCCCTCCATCGCGACTCCCTCCGGCTCAGCCAATGAGAGATCATCGAAGGGGCCGGTGCGCCACTTGGTGGGTATACTATTCTCATTGTGTCCTTTTAATTTTGTTCTCTTACGAAGATCTTCATTGCTTATTCTGTCTCGGAGCGTGATTCCTAGTATTTTCCTTTCGATTTTTCTTTGCCAAATTTGCATATAGTTGTGTGTTTTGGCGTTCAGAGACCCTGTGTATCTATGCCGCATAAAGTATAAATGGCAGTATAGAGAAATTAAATATCGTTTTCTTGTTCTTCATGCTTTCTTTTTTGCTGTTCAGAATGAAACTTACGCCGAAAAAAATGTCTTCCAAGCTATTGAGATTCCAGTTTTAATTTCTTTTTTCTGTAGGTTTTTCAATGACACTGTTTGACCCAGGTTTGACCAGGTATAATGTCGTTCACTGGCGTATTCGACATTTAAATATTTTATTTTAATGGGGGGATATGGACAGATTATTAGGCCATTTTTTTACATTATTGTGATAGTTCATTCAATTTTGTTTCCAACTCTATGGCTGATTTCGCAAAATTTATAATGGCATCCGCAAACTTTAAGTTACTGAGTTTTTGTCCATCTATGTTTAATCGATAATTAGATTTTATTTTCCTAAAGATTTCTTCGACCAGGCAAATAAATAACAGTGAGGTGATTGAGTCTTCTTATCGTACACCTCTGCTCTGTTTAAACTTTCCCCCCGCTTTTCTGTTTTCACTATCGCCCAGCTGTCTGAATAAATTTCTCATATTATTCTATTTTACTCGGGACACCTTGATTATGCTTGTAACATGGGTAGTCTTATATAGTTAGATTAAACTCGTGTCTTTTCCAGAATTTGATTCAGAGCTTGAAGGTGGTCTGCTGTTGAAACGTTTGATCAAAATCCTGCTTGCTGAATTGGTTGCTGTTTTTCAATTATGTTATTTAATCTTCTTGAAATGATTTTAGACTATTTTGTAAATACCTGACAGCAGGCTTAAGGGTCTGTGGTGTCTTGGTGAGAGACTTGGTAATGTATTACCAGTACATTAATATTGTAAATGTTAAAGGCCAAAAACAGACAAAAACCGTAACCTCAGTACGTCAGCATTTCATTTCAATTTATTCAACGTTTCGATCAGCAGCAAATTTATGGCTCTCTTCAGGAGAAAATAGATACATTCTATAATACGATACTGACGGTAAAATACATGATGATAAAATGATATATTCAATTTCAATTTCAATTTTATTCGTAATTTGTTTACAGAATTAACCTATTACAAATTGCCGTGTGTATTCACGGCGCAAATAACTTCTTAGAAATAGCTTACAAATAACTTGATAAAATAGATATCATAAGATACAATATAAATAACATAACAAATACAAATAATACAGTAACACAATAATAAAATAATTCAATAACATAAAATACAAAATAATTGAGACAACCGAACATTCAAATTTATACACAAGCTGTATCAAGTGAGGCTTGAAGCGTTAGAAATATAATAAGGTCATTCATTAGTGCTTGTAGAATTTAGATTGAACTATTAATTTATAATGGATGCCCGTAATATTAGAATCCATGAAATAAAGTAATAAAGAGTTTTAGATCTGTTAGAGTTTAGATTATCCAAACAATTTGTAAATGATAATTAATCATTGTGATATGATACTCTAAGCTCTTTATAGATTGGGCACTCACATAAAATATGATTAAGATTTTCTTCAGTATTCATACTACATATCAAGCAGATTGAATTTGAGTGTATTTTGTGCCACATGTTTCTACTGTTGATGTTGATCTCTTTGTCACTGGACATCCTGATTTGAGCAACTACTCTAGTAATGAAAAAGGGGAGAGCCAAAGTTTCTGTAGATTCCAGATCCAGTTTCTGTAGATTCCAGATCCCTAATTTCTCGATATATTGTACTGTATGATGAATTCATGATTCTACGTGTATCGTCCATAAAGATTTTACTTACAATTGTTGCAACAATCAGAGAAGACTATCTCTGATTACAATCGAATTTTGTTCCGTAATTAAGTTATGAAAGCCCAAATCATTCATCAACCCGCCCGGAACGGACACCCAGTAGTATTTACAAGAATTAGGATATGCATTTCTTGATTCTACAAGTTTGTTGAAAATTATACGCGGGTATCGACAAGGTGCCATAGATAGCAATTTTGTCATGTAAGTCTGTGATCTTTTAATTACTTCTGATTCTATTTTAGTTGAGCCGTTTCCATTATAATCATGTATCTAGGAGTTGTTCTAACGAAAGCCCCAAAAGCTTTTTGTAGAAGTTTGTTTGTATCTTATCCAGTTGATTAATGTATCTTAGACCCTCAGATACCTGCAGCGTATAGCACAGTAGTTGCTACCATGGAATCGAAGAGTTTTGTGTCAGTCTGCCAGATATCATTTTCCCCTGATATTAAGATTTTTCAGACTGAACCCAATGGTGTTTCCTTTGGTCATGGCATTCCCAGCTGCTTAGTTGTATAACCCTGACGTTGTGAATTGGATACCTAAATACGCGTACTGCTTGACCATTTCTACAATTTCCCCTCTGTACTTGACTGGTCCCTCTGAACTCATTCTGCCTGATTTTTGAATTTCATTATTTTGTTGTTCTTTTAGATTAACTTCGAGGGATTTTTTCCGACAATACTTGAATAGCGTGTCTACCTTGTGTTGAAGATCTATCACATCGGTTGCTAGAATAATCAAATCATCAGCAAAAAGGAGAATGTCAGCTTTTCATTCTATGTCAATGAAAGCTTCATGTACGAAGAAACTGGTAATGTCACGAAGGAAAAGAGCAATAGTGTAGGGCTCAACGAATCATTATGTAGTATGCCTTGTTTTACTTCTATAGAAATGGTCAAAGAATGAGTGTGAATTCTTACTTTCATTGATACTCTTCCATAAAGATTCTGAAGAATCTTTATGGAAGAGTCTTCTCTTTATGGAAGAGTCTTCTCTCTTCTATGAAGCAATATTTTGCTGCTTACTCCGGATTCATATAGTGATTTCCGTAGAATACAGTGGATCACGGAGTCGAAAGCTCTTCTGAAATCTATAAACGCTGTATACAATTTTCCTTTAGGTTTAACTATCTCGATCTATTTTACCTTGTAACGTAAACAAGTTACCTTCACAAGACCTGTCCGGTCGGAAACCGGATTAACATTAAGGCAAAATGTTGAAATTCTCACTCCACATTATCAAGCGATTCGCAATCAGAAATGTATTTTAGTTATCGAGTTTGCAAGCGCTATTCCACAGTAATTGAGTGGGTTTGCTTCATTTCCCTTCTTGAGGATCAAAATAACTTCCAACGCACACCAGCTTGATGAAACATTTCCAGTCCATGTTATAGAGTTTACGTAATTGCTTAAACCAGTTTGGAGGAAGTCTCCAGTAGAATAGATTGGGTATTCTGTCGGTTCCCGGAGATTTATTGTTCTTTAGTTTTAGAATGCTTATCATTAATTATTCTGAGGCAATCTCTTTGTCTAGAATCGGATGTCTACGGTCTATGTAGTTCGTTGCACTGGTTACTCGATGTGGGTAGATATTTTCATTGAAACCTTCAATTACTTTTTTGGGGATTGAACAAATCTTACTTTTTCCCCTCTTAACTTACAGTTTTCCAAAAGTCGGCACTATTATTGATACTTCAAAGGTTAGCTTTTTGAGTGATTTGGTACTTTTTTGTTCTTTCGTTAGATTAACGTAGTTCTTCCTCGATCTAATGAAATCATTTCTTCGTTCCAATTTTTTAGTTTTACACCATTTTCTTAACTTATTTCTCATTTCTTTGCGTAAAATTCAACATTCTTTGTCATACCATGGCTTGTCTCTAGTTTTGTCTCATTCTTTAATATGGGACGTCATTTGTAAGTCCTTGGCGGTTTTTTTACTGCGTTGACGATTTCACAGTTCAGTGCGTCTACATCATTAGTGTCCAAGTAGGTGTCTCTGGTAAATTCTGGTAGTAATCATCCTATTTCTCAAAGCATCATTTAAGTTTCAATTCTGCTTCAATATTGCACTCCCTTTCGATGTCGACCTCTTGATTTGCCATTGGTCTACCTTCAGTGTGTATTCCTGCAGAGACAGGGAGATGAATAGAAAAGCTGAAGTTAAGTATTGAAAAAATTGACAGCGGCATGATACCTAGTTGATTGGTTTAAATATGATTGATAGTACGTGAGCCTTTTCCATCGACATAAGTGAAGTCGCTTACTTCATCAGATTATTTCGTCCATTTAGGAAACTGAGGCCTAAACTTCCAAGATTCCCTGCCAGTTTGTGTCCGTTAGTACTTAAAGTACTGCAACTGAGATGCACCAGCGAATTACGAGTTCCCCGAAATTCTCTTCCTTTCATGATGTTTTCGGGAAGCTGGTTTGAGAAACCTACAAGGCCATTGAACTCACCCCCTACAATTATTGGTCCGTTGTGACCTTGAAGTGTTCGTTCCAGAAAATCAGTGAGTATTTCAATTCCCTCACTGAAATTTTCGTGTCTTTGGTAAACATTAACTACCACAAATTCAGTCATACTTATTACACATTTCATTGCAATAAAGTTGGTATTAATTCCCTAAACTTCTACGTTTTTAGGAATATCATCCCTGTAAAAAATACATAATTCTCCAATGGCTTTTCCCTTTGGATTGTCTTTGACAGCAAGACTTTCAATCAGTTTAAAATCTGAAAGTAAGTGTGGAACATTTGCTAGAGACGAGTAGTGCCAAGTTCCGTTGGCACAAAATATTACACAGTTTTTCAAATAGTCGTCGTAGTCCGAACAAGTCAAATTGCTTATATTTTTAAAGCCATCAGAATTCCAGAAAACTATATTATAAAGACACATATAACTATATTTAGTGGTTGCGAAAGGAAGATTTCCTGTGATTACTCAGAGAGGACTTTTCCGTGTGGCGGGAGAGTTGAACTCAATCATCTGACCCGATAACTGCTTCGAAATTTTTCAATTCACAGCTTCTTTGTCCCAATTGTAGATTACACCATCTACAGTAAACTTCTTGTAGCCGACTGAATCTGATTTATAAATAAAATGAAAATTTTGATTAAAAGTAATTTAAATTTAGATACATAACATTAAAATTTTATAAAATCTAAATGTAATGGCGGTCCATCTCACATATATATATATATATATGTAAAAACAGAGAAGGTCATTTGTCTGTGTGTAAGTATTATGTATTAGCAAAAGATAAAAAGTGATAATTTTACGTATGGTTGTACTCAGTTTACGAGTATTATGTAAGAACGTATTGAGATACACCAGGTATCTCAAAGATAATTCGAGATTGTAAAGTCTAGATAACATCCATTGATTGTTTGCGCCCGGAATTGAAAATAGAACGGGACATAGTACATTCGTCAACAGACAATATGGTAGACTTTGTTACTTTAGTGAAAGCAAAACGTTGACGCTGTTAGGCGAATTTCAGTATTTATGTATGATCGAAGCTGAAATCTAAATAAATAAAACAAAATCGGTTTAGTTACACCATTTATAACTCAAGAACAGCTTGACCAATTTTAATTACCTCTGATTTGTTTGATTCATTTCCGCCCCTAAATTGAAAATTATCTTCTATTAGGATTATAGAAAACCCAGAAGAAGAGCTTACATGTGCACAGCTGATCTCACATGAGCACAGCACATGTGAAAAGCTTACATATGCGTTATGTGCATATTAGCAAAACTCGTAAAAAAATGTAGCTGTACCTATTTCATTCCCATCATCAATGCCTTTCAAGTAATTTTTTACGGCAATTATACTTTTGAAATTACAATATTACCAGTTCATATCTCGTATGGAGGTCATTAGATGTGGGGAATTTCTGAAAGGGAGTGTAACATTATCAGGTACTACAATTCATTGTTAAGTCCAATGCCAGCTACTGTAAGAATATACTATTTAAACAAGGCCGCGCATGAAACAAATGAATGAAAGAAATGTTCAACACATGAAAATACTTTTTAAACAGTTTACGAGTTGGCGCCGCCACATTCAACTAGTATTTTGTAATTCATGCACCATGTCCTGCATATCTACCGGATTTTGATAAGCATAGGTATTTATCTCTAGGGAAATATTAATAAGGGATTGATGATCCGCATCAACCAAAGTTTCCAACCGCAAATTGATTTAGTGAAACTTTAAGTGATTTAAAATCTCTAGTCGTTGCGACGCCGCAACAAGATTGAAAAAAAATCCGAAAAATTCTGAAGCTCGTTTTGATCGAGAAGTTGATTCTATTTCCAAAGACAAAGTTTCTTCAAATTTTACTAATTGTTCGTAAAAAGCTTTCTGTAGTGCATTTAATGATTCTGTCAATGCCTCCGATTGCGTAGTTGAAAACAGCTGAGCTGTCTGCGTTCGTTCCGTCGGTAAGGCAGACGGGAGTGGCCGTTAGTTGTATAATTTGTACGATTTTCCTAAGGATGAGCCAAAGTGACAGCTAGTGCTGGCAACATAACTGTAGGTTTTGTGGTCGTTGTGCCCTCAAACCCATTAGACTCTCTTCCTGCATTCGTTCGTTTGCAGTTGGCTAACTTGTAAATGGCTTCGGCGCTTCCTTTTGTGATGTCCTCGTCCGACGAAAATATAGTGCGCTTTGAGAAATAATTGAAATTAGAAAGTGCAGTGTTATGTGCTCCTCTACATTACATTGAATTCACTTTTTGTGTGATAAATATTATAATTTTTTATTTAAAACCGAGAAACGTGTTTCCGTCTATTGTGCTGTTGTGTGTCGAGCTGTGATTGAGAGCTTTCTATTTACATTCGTGGCAGTTTTCTTTTACTGATTGTGAGAGCAGGTAAAGATATTTTCCACATACGTAATTAAATTTAAATATTTCCCGGACTCGCGTACATGCTCAGCGAAACTTTTAGTCTTCTGCATAGGTATGTTTTCACAGGAGCCATAACCTAACACTTTACGAAGAGGCGTGGCTGAACAGTTGTCGTGGCGCAGGGATACTTCTCAGAATTACATGTGGTGTTCACTTGTTACGCGAACTGTCACTTTGGCCCCTCCTTAGAAAAATCATTCTATAACTGGGTCTGTACTGCAAGAGAAGGAGGAGAGAGAGACTACCGGAAGAGAGTGAGACCTAAGATATGGAGGTGATTGATCACGTTTGATTCGGGACACCTCCGTTTAGTAGGAAAAGATACCCTGGCAGATATTCCCGAAGGGTCGTGCTGCCTCGCCCATGTTGCATCCTATGTACTGCGTCAGCCAGGACGGCCTCGAAAAGTGCACCGCCTGGTTTTCCTTTCATTCGAAATGTTAATAGCGCCGACGATTCGTGGGTCACTACCTCGGTCAGCTTTTTCAAGATGCACTTGCAACGACCCTTACTGTCAGTGTACATGTGTAGATGACGAAGCAGGTTGCCATAACGGACAGGTAAGAGCTATGCCAATTAGTATCACGCAAAGTGCTGAGTTGGGACTCAGTGAGGTGAGGATACCCATTAGCAGTTGCAATTGCAGTAAACAGAAAAATATTTAATGAGAGCTGAAACAAACGGAATATGCACGCAACATAACCTGGAACGCATTTGTGGCCTCAGGGTTGCTATCCCGAGTACCACTGGTAATTCTGTTAGCTATTGCCTATCCAAGACTCCTAATAAACTTGAACAGGTTCTATTACAAAGGAAATATTACAGGCAACGACCAGATTTTGCCATCGAATGCGTAATCCGAAGATTAGGATCCGGGGAAGATGGTCCTACGGCGGAATTGCTATTCCGCTCTTCTTCCAATTCTGTAATGTTCGACTGATTACGCATGGGTGTTTCGTCTACCCTGCTAAATCTACCTAGCTCCTGCTGATTGGCAAGACCGCCTACCTGCGGGTTATTGTTCTCGTCACCTTAAAGTAAGGACTAAACTGCAACCTACGAAAAATGTCACTACTGCATGGACATATACTCTAAAAAGCGACAAAGGGTATTTTTATTTATTTTTGTGTTGGCAATTGTTGTTGCCAACATTACCAGAACTACTCAATATATCCTAATAATGAGAATAGTGTTTTTTATTGATTTGTTTGCAATAAAAATGACGTCTTCCGGAGATCATTTCAACCGTGCATCTACATTGTGATCTTTCGCCATTATTTCGAGTAACTTATGCTATTATTTTCATAATTTTACATTTACTTTTTATTTTAGTTATTTCACGTCTTGTAATGCTTTCAGTGAAATTCCTTATTCTAGCATTACTTTATTTATTTATTTTACGTCAAAAAACAGTTAAAACTGCGTATGGCGTGCTATGGGGAAAAGTGAATTGTGTGCACATTTTCAATATTCTGTGATCCCTACACTAAGTCATATACTACTTAAATTTAAAAAAACACTCCCATGTAATAAAATCTATTTTCAAGGATAAATAAGCAATAAATTTTGGCTTTTATCCATGTTGTCCTTCGGAATAATACTTCCTGCCGCGACAACATGGAGACGATAATTTGAATAATTGTATTTCCCACTGAATTCTAGAAGACGTTCACAGAAAATGAAGTTACATGTATGTCCAGAAGCAAAACAAGTGGCCATCTCAGCATTTGCTCAATGGATCAGGGAAACTGGACGAAAAACCTGATCGAGATGGGGGTCATTGACCCGGAGGCTGTAGTACAATAGTTGTTACCGGTTGTTTATACACATTTATACAGTCCAAATGGTAAATAATGCATTATGTGTCATTGTTAAAATTAATGTTACTTTTCTTGTGATGCTCAGTATAGTCTCTAATTGTATAGAAACAGTTATGCAGCAGAAATGATTTCACTTTGGATTTAAACGTTTCTATTGAATTTAATCGTCTAATGTCATCTGGCAAAGTGTTGTAAAATAATGTACATGTATTGTCTGTGAATTTTTTGTAATGAGCTGTTGATACTGTCACCTCATAAATATGATTTCTACGTCGAGTGTTATAGTAATAGACATCAGCATTTTCTGAAAATATATTCCCGCCCTTAAGCAAGTCATTTTTGACAAAAACCACTGATTCGTAAATAAACAGACACGGTAATGGTAAAATTCCTAGATTAATGAAGAGAGGCTTACATGAATCACGTGGGTGGGATTTGGTTATTATTCGTACAATTCATTTTTGTAATCTAAAAGTCTGGGAGCTATAAGATGTATTTCCCCAGAATATTATGCCATCTTTCCTCAGCTACTGGGGAAAGTCTGTTGATTATTAGCTACTAACAGTCTCTTGATCAGTTATTTGGATTTTGGTGTTTTAGTTTAAAGTTTAATTAATTCATTTTTATTTTATACAATTAATTTATTACTTGCTCTGTGTCATTATATTGAGTTACTTTAAAATTATAAATGGCTGAACCCCGGACATATAGACCTGTTCTTGGATAAAAATCACATGAATTCAAAATTAGCTTCAATGGAAATAACCATTGCTGGTTATGGAAATAATTAATGGATGAAGGGACTTGTGTCACCCACATCTTTGTTACCATCATAGGTGGCAAAATTATTGGAGGTAATTGATTTCCATTAGTGGTACCCGTTCTGTATTTTTATACTGTTCATAAGATAACTTTCCATAATTAGAGATTCATCGTTGCTAATGATCATTGTTGATATTATTAGAGACTTTATTAAACCATTATCTATAATTTATAATATAATCATCTGATTGTCAAATGCTTTAAGGATTACTTATTGAAAATTCCCTAATAATAATTCTACAAAATATTATCGCTTACCTATTAAAATTATACAATTCTTATCATGACTGCGTTTAAGGGATTTAATACGTAATCTGTACTGCTTGTATGTCTATTAGGACTTACTTCAAATACACTCCTAATGGAAAAGAGTTGAAGTTGATCTTCAGAGTTCTAATTACTTATATAAATGTATTTACTACATGATTGCATGTAACCACAGTTATGAATAGCTATGTTACTACAAAAAACATTATTAAACGACTTTTTATGAGTGGTATTTTTCTAGTTTCAATTGATTCACTAAAATATTTTTTTTAAGTATAGTACTTCTTATTACTATGAGTCTCCATGTAAGTAACATTGAAACGTTTATATTAGAAGTAAGACCGCCAGAGGAAATATCTATCAGGTAAAAATGAACTACAAAATTAATTACATCTCATTGCTAATATTACTCACTTTATTAAAATCCGTCCACTATACTTTTGATACTTTCAAACAGTATTAACACGAGAAATACTAACGTACAGTTAGGACTTACTTTAAATTGTGTAATTAACTCAGAAGTTTGTGAAGAGATCTCTTTTACGATTATATTTTATTCGCACAAAAAACTCGTCCATTCCATTATTCGAAAACGAAGTTTCATTTCGATTAGTTGTTCACTCAATTTACGCTGGTTTGCGGATGAGATGTTTCACTCTAATGAAAGACGAGACAGAAGGATTAATAGATAACAAAACATACTTCCATGACAGAGAGCCTGATCCTGACAAACGAGGACAACAATGAACTGTATAAATTCTATTAAACGGCAGGTAGTCGGATTCATAGTTGCAAAAGTTGGTTGTTTTGAACGGAAGTAGATCACAATAACGCCACATTGAAAATTCAGTCCTTGCCGTTCAGTGAATTAAACTATAGCAGGGCCTTCGCGAGCGACTATGAGTCTCATTCCCAGACCACTCTTCTACGAAGGAGCATAATCTTTCTACACGAACTATTTGCGTGAGTTGTCTCGCTCCTGGACTATCTATTAGATAATTCACTGGAAAAGTTATCTCCACAACAAACCGAAACCCTTTACAAGGGAAGAAAAACTTAAGAGATAGCTTGCCTGTTCTACCGAGCTTCCGGAAGGATACTTTAAGTAGCACTTTATCTTCAACCTGAAAAGAAACGGGTGTATGCCCGGAATCATAACGCCTTTTATCACGAACTGATTGAAGACGAAAACCTTCAATCGCTGCTGCTCTTACTTCTTCAATAATATCACGAATCTTCGTTGCACGCTCCTCACGAGGCAGCTCTGGCAAGGAAGGCTCCGCAGCCAATACCGGTTTTGGAGTGTAAAGTAATTCAAACGGAGAGAATCCCGCACTCTCATTTTTATCTTGTTCTATTTGGGGAATCTATTTTCGGGGTTCTTTTTTCTGTAAATTGGACATATCTTTAGTAAACGGCGTGGGCATGAACTGTTCGGATCACGTAACCCACTGAGGGCACAGTGCAAACGGATGGTTGTGGCGCGACTCGCTGGCGCCTTGACTACTCAGCAGCTAACAGGAATGGACTGCGGTCATCAAGAACAGGCTTGGCCACTCCTCGTGACGCAGTGGTTTTGCGCATGAATTGGTGCACGTCCCGCACTTCAGCGCGAATGGCGTTACCCGAGCTCACATAACCCCCATGCCCCCCTAGGAACGGCCTCTAGTTCTCGACTTCTTGTCGACATGTTCGACCTGTCACAGACGAGGCCACGGCAGATGATGAGCGCTGCATTATCAGGGGTACATTGGAAAATGATATTCATATTACTGTGTGACTTTTCTTAGGGCCTTCACCCGTATATAGCCATAATTATTATATTTTCTTAATATTATAATGAATAGGTTAAGACAAGTGTGTGTCTCTCAATCAAATGTCTAGACCATGGCTCCCTCACCTTGGTTGTAAAATCCCACTCCTCTCATTAGGGAGTAGCCCAGCTCCCAATCATTAATTACGTAACAATTAACCAGCATTGTGGCATATGTAAGAAGAGAACGACTTGTAATCGTGGGTCGGAAAACGGCGAATTTTCGACACAAAGACTTATTGATGGGCCCTAGTAATGATAAAGTGGATAAATCGTATATATGAACACAATCCAATATATATGAACACAATCCGGGCGTCCTTTCTTCACAAAGTTTGCTGCAGTGTCATTGTAATTTCCAACCAAGATCCCTCAGAGCCAGCTTCACCATTGTCTCTGCAGAGGCTCTGATCAGGAGGACCAAGTGTTCGCGTCCCAACGGTGGCGGATTTTAACTCTAGCAAGATGTCAAGGACGATTTCAGCCACTCTGTGAAGGAGAAACCTAGCGGCTGTCTGCTCTGATTGGTAGTTTTCCGTGGATTCTCTGGTCAACACCAGGCGAATGCCGGAACTGTCAGCGCCTTTGTTACCCTGGTTCAAGAGATGCTTTGAACCAGGGCGGCAAAAAATTAGAATATTTATTTACAACTTTGAATGAAACAAAAGAAAATTTGTAATATATAGGAAGGCGCAGGAAAGAGAATCGAGTCAGACGAACGGTTCTGGTGAACGAGTCGCGCAGAGCAAGAGGAGACGCGAGTCATAGAGGCAGTGAGTAGCGAGAGCTGACATGGCGCACGCGGGCGAGGTAACGTGTATCAGTTACTACAGTGTTATCGGTGAACATCGATGAATATATGTGCGGAGAATTTGTGATAAGAGATTGAATAATAACTAAATGCAGTGGACAGGAATATTGAATCGAAGAAGTCGTGATCTGAACGTCTGTTAGTGATAAATAATACAATGAAGATGGAAGCATGTGGCGGGTGAATGCGCGTGGGCCATCAGCCATGGATATACCACTAGATGAACAATTTTGAGAAAACGCATCGTCGTAATAATACTGAATTCTTACAACAACATGGAAGACGTGTAACTGGACAGCGAAATACTGCAGTCGGAGCGGCAACCACGCAGACAAGCCGGCGGCAACGTGAGGGGTCCCACCACGCCGTGGCGTGAAGGCCGCGAATAAAGGCAGCTGTGTTTCTGCGCCAAGAGCTTGGGAGATACAAGATGAGTAACCGAACATATAATAGTCATGTAATTCAAGTGAATCCAACATAGCCACGCAGGTCAGAGAGTATATTAAGGGATAGGGCGCATCAATGAACCATCACGTAGATAGGAGAATGAAGTATAGGTTATACACGTACAATGTTAGTAATGGTTGCAATAATAACTACAGAAGTAATTAGCGAAAGATTCATGATTTATCACCAGATATTTGATTATGGGAGCTCCCGAATAATTCAGTGTAATCCAGGAATATAGTTAAGAACATGTTGATTTATATCGATGTAGTATCACTTAAGATTGAAATTTCATGTATTTACTGGTATCAGATTTTCTTTATGCTTATTTCTCTTTGACGAATAAATGTGTGATTACAAAATGGCAAATTGGTGATCAACGAACTGTATAAAAGAAAAGAATGTAGCAAAAATCAACAGCCAACATCTTCCTTATAAAGGCGCTCCCCCCTAAAAGAATCCCTTGTCCCTTTATCATTTTAGAAACAGCAAATATTGCTATTAAAATTCAATATGTGGTCACTGCCTCAACCGATGTGGATTCCTAATTGGGAAAGTGAGGTAAGTACAGTCACAATATATATATATATATATATATATATATATATATATATATACATATATATATATATATATATATATATATATATATATATATATATATATATATATAGAGAGAGAGAGAGAGAGAGAGAGAGAGAGAGAGATAAGACATTTTTAGCCCTGCGACTTAGTAAACAACTTAGAAGAATAACCAAAGATACAAAAAGTTTCATATTTCACCGGTCACACGAAAGAAACATAACAGTTTATAGGGCGACATTGTTCTGCCCATCCTTCCGTCTGTCTGTGCTCAAAGCTAACGCCTAAGCTGTTCCGCGAGTTTTTTTTTTTTTTTTTGAAACTGATATTCGCTCATCGATCTGGAGAAACTCGAGATCCTGCGAGTTTGAAACTGATACGAATTTTTGTACTTTACTAGAAGACTCAACATTTTCAAAATTTTCTCAAAAATAGCTCCATTTTTTTATGAAACATTGTCCTTGAATAGCGAACTCTTAAAAGAACGGCGCAGATCTCATTTTCGTTGAAGTTCCTGATTTTTCGAGAATTGCTGAAGTTCGACATTTTTTCGGTGACTTTCTACAGCTACAATATTGAAGATAGATTTTTCTTAATAAAACATTGTTGAAAGACATATTGAAATACAGTCAAGTACAATTTTCAGAAAATGTAAGCTACTTTTGCGTAATTTTGCGTGAAATATATGCAATTTTTAAGCAATTATTTTCTCAATAACGACTCTATTTTTTCCTCGTACGTAGCAAAGGGAGGTAAAAAAGGCGATGGTCCCATTTTCGCAACCGGTGCACATTGCAAAAGCAAACTCTCCATTTTCGAAAATTGCAAAAATATTAACACTGCAAAATTACACTGTTGATGGTAGAGATTTTTGAGGTGCGTCAAGCTGGAACAGCCAAGTCGGCACACCCACACGAAACATGTCTAATCATTTATTGCTAATTAATTGCCAATTAACTGCCACATTATTGAATTAATTGCCACGTATTTTCGTGGAGAAAACGGGTGTGTGCTAGCTTGACGTCAAGCCAGCACACACATCAGTTAAATTCGAGCCAGAGCTCAACGGAAACCATCTAATCATTTATTGCTAATTAATTGCCAATTAATTGCCACAATTTGGAATTATTTCGCACGTATTTTCAGTCTAAAATAATCAAAGTAAATGGCAGCGGGCATGACGCAACCCGCAACATAATTTAGAACGTCAAGCCAGCACACACATCAGGTAAATACGAGCCAGATCTCAACGGAAACCATCTAATCATTTATTGCTAATTAATTGCCACAATTTGGAATGAATTCGCACGTATTTTCAGTCTAAAATAATAAAAGTAAATGGCAGCAGGCGTGACGCAACCCGCAACATAATAAAAAAATTGGAATATAGAGAAAACAAACGAGCACAATCACATAAAATTAACGAGATAGTTTAAACACATGTCGAGCTATTATTTTACTCTATGCATTATTTAATTACCCCTCTCTTTTATGAGATAATACATTTTATAACTTCGTAGTTTTGCAAACACGTACGACATTCAAATAGATAATGCAAGTGTACCAACGAGTGCGATATATCTATAATCTATTAAATAATTAAATACACATTCAATACTAGTTTACTATACTGAAGATAAATTAATCAATATTACCGTGTATTATATAAACATTGCTGAAACTGCATCATATTTATCGAACCAAGCCACTTTTTCAAAATCGAAAATACAGAGAACCAGCAAGCACAATCACATAAAATTAAAAACATACTTAATAGATGTTTAGAACTAATCTTTTACTCTACACACTATTTAATTGCTCTTGTCATTTATTAAATAATAATTTTTTTAAACATCCTTGTTATTAAACGTCATCGAATTTCGAACAGGAAATGGGTGAGTACCAACTAGCTCAAATATCTAAACTCTATATAATTCTTGAATGCACATTCAATACTACTTTATTACATGAAAGAAAAATTGATAAATGTTGACGTGAATTATATAAACATTATTGATACTGCATGACAGTTACCGAACCAAACCAGATATTCAAATTCGAAAATGCAGAGAACCAACGAGCACAATCACATAAATTAAGAACAAAGTTAATAGATATTTAGACCTAATTATTTACTCTATACACGATGTAATTGCTCTTGTCATTTATTAAATAATAAATTTTTAAAACTTTGTTGTTATGAAACCTCATCGTGATTCGAAGAGGAAATGAGAGAGTACCAACGAGCACTAATATGTAAAATATATTTAAAATTTGAATGCGCGTTCAATACTAGCATATTACAGTAAAGATAAATTGATAATTGTTGCCGTGAATTATATAAACATTTTGAAACTGCATGGGAGTTATCGAACCAAGCCAGATATTGAAATTCGAAAATACAGAGAACCAACGAGCACAATCACATAAAATTAAGAACATAGTTAAAGGATGCTTAGAACTAATTTTTTATTCTATACACGATTTAATTGCTCTTGTCGTTTATTAAATATTAATTTTTTAAAACTTCGTTGTTATAAAATCTTGTTGACTTTCCAACTGAAATTGCGATAGCACCAACGAGCGCTAATATCTTAAATTTATGTAACAATTGAATCCAGATTTAATAGTACATTATTACACCAAATAGAAATTGATTAATATTGCCGTAAATTATATAAACATTTTGAAACTGCATGGGGGTTATCGAACAAAGCCAGATATTCAAATTCGAAAATACAGAGAACCAACGAGCACAATCACATAAAATTAAGAACAAAGTTAATAGATATTTAGCCCTAAATATTTACTCTATACACGATTTATTGCTCTTGTCATTTATTAAATAATATTTTTTTAAAACTTCTTTGTTATCAAACCTCGAAGACATTCGAACAGGAAATGCGAGAGTACCCACGAGCAACTAATATCTAAAATCTATTTAATAATAGAATGCACGTTTAATACTAGTATATTACACCAAAGATAAATTGATAAATGTTGCCGTGAATTATATAAACATTTTGAAACTGCATGGGGGTTATCGAACAAAGCCAGATATTCAAATTCGAAAATACAGAGAACCGACGAGCACAATCACATAAAATTAAAAACATAGTTAATAGACATTCAGAACTAATTATTTACTCTATACACGATTTAATTGCTCTTGTCATTTATTAATTTTTTTTAAAACTTCTTTGTTATGAAACCTCGAAGACATTCGAACAGGAAATGCGACAGTACCAACGAGCACTAATATCTAAAATCTATTTAATAACTGAATGCACGTTCAATACTAGTATATTACACCAAAGATAAATTGATAAATGTTGCCGTGATTTATATAAACATTTTGAAACTGAATGGGGGTTATCGAACAGAGCCAGATATTCAAATTCGAAAATACAGAGAACAAACGTGCACAATCACATAAAATTAAGAACATAGTTAAAGAATGCTTAGAACTAATTTTTTATCTTATACACGATTTAATGGCTCTTGTCGTTTATTAAATTTTTTTTTAACTTCGTTGTTAAAAAATCTTGTTGACTTTCCAACTGGAATTGCGATAGCACCAACGAGCGCTAATATCTTCAATTTATATAATAATTGAATCCACATTTAATAGTACATTATTACACCAAATATAAATTGATAAATATTGCCGTTACTTATTTAAACATGATTGATACTGCATGGCAGTTACCGAACCAAGCCAGATATTCAAATTCGAGAATGCAGATAACCAACGAGAACAATCACATAAAATTAAGAACAAAGTTAATAGATATTTAGACCTAATTATTTACTCTATACACGATTTAATTGCTCTTGTCATTTATTAAATAATATTTTTTTAAAACTTCTTTGTTATGAAACCTCGAAGACATTCGAACAGGAAATGCGAGAGTACCAACGAGCACTCATATCTAAAATCTATTTAATAATTGAATGCACGTTTAATACTTGAACATTACACTAAAGATCAATTGTTAAATGTTGCCACGAATTATATAAACATTATTGAAACTACACGGCAGTTATCAAATCAAACGAGATATTCAAATTCGAAAATGCCGGGAACCAACAAGCACAATCACATAAAATTAAGAACATATTTAATAAATATACACAAATAATTGTTTACTCTATTCACGATTTAATTGCTTTTGTCATTTTTTAAACAACAAATTTTTAAAACTTTGTTGTAATGAAACCTCATCGATATTCGAAGAGGAAATGCGAGAGTACCAACGAGCACTAATATGTAAAATATATTTAAAATTTGAATGCGCGTTCAATACTAGCATATGACAGTAAAGATTAATTGATAATTGTTGCCGTGAATTATATAAACATTTTGAAACAGCATGGGAGTTATCTAACCAAGCCAAATATTGAAATTCGAAAATACAGAGAACCAGCGAGCACAATCACATAAAATTAAGATCATAGTTAAAACATGCTTAGAACTAATTTTTTTTCTATACACGATTTTATTGCTCTTGTCGTTTATTAAATATCAATTTTTTAAAATTTCATTGTTATAAAATCTTGTTGATTTTCCAACTGGAATTGCGATAGCACTAACGAGCGCAAATATCTTAAATTTATGTAATAATTGAATCCACATTTAATAGTACATTATTACACCAAATATAAATTGATAAATATGGCCGTGACTTATTTAAACATGATTGATACTGCATGGCAGTTACCGAACCAAGCCAGATATTCAAATTCGAAAATGCAGAGAACCAACGAGCACAATCACATAAAATTAAGAACAAAGTTAATCGATATTTAGACCTAATTATTTACTCTATACACAACTTAATAGCTCTTGTCATTTATTAAATTGTATTTTTAAAACTTCTTTGTTATGAAACCTCGAAGACATTCGAACAGGAAATGCGAGAGTACCAACGAGCACTAATATCTAAAATCTATTTAATAATTGAATGCACGTTCAATACTAGTACATTACTCTAAAGATAAATTGATAAATGTTGCCGTGAATTATATAAGCATTTCCTGTTCGAATGTCTTCGAGGTTTCATAACAAAGACGTTTTAAGAAAATATTATTTCATAAATGACAAGAGCAATTAAATCGTGTATAGAGCAAACAATTAGTTCTGAATGTCTATTAATTATGTTCTTAATTTTATGTGATTGTGCTCGTTGGTTCTCTGTATTTTCGAATTTCAATATCTGGCTTTGTTCGATAACCCCCATGCAGTTTCAAAATGTTTATATATTTCACGGCAACATTTATCAATTTATCTTCAGTGTAAAATACTAGTATTGAACGTGCATTCAATTATTAAATAGATTTTAGATATTAGTGCTCGTTCGTACTCTCGCGTTTCCTGTTCGAATGTCTTCGAGGTTTCATAACAAAGAAGTTTTAAAAAAATATTATTTAATAAATGACAAGAGCAATTAAATCGTGTATAGTGAAAAAATTTAGGTGTAAATGTCTATTAACTTTGTTCTTAATTTTATGTGATTGTGCTTGTTGGTTCTCTGCATTTTCGAATATGAATATCTGGCTTGGTTCGGTAACTGCCATGCAGTATCAATAATAATTATATAATTCACGGTTATATTTATCAATTTATATTTGGTGTAATAATGTACTATTAAATGTGGATTCAAATATTACATAAATTTAAGGTATTAGCGCTCATTGGTGCTATCGCAATTCTAGTTGGAAAGGCAACAAGATTTTATAACAACGAAGTTTTAAAAAATTAATATATAATAAACAACAAGAGCAATAAAATCGTGTATAGAATTAAAAATTAGTTCTAAGCATGTTTTAACTATGTTCTTAATTTTATGTGATTGTGCTCGTTGGTTCTCTGTATTTTCGAATTTCGATATCTGGCTTGGTTAGATAACTCCCATGCAGTTTCAAAATGTTTATATAATTCACGGCAACAATTATCAATTTATCTTTACTGTAATATGCTAGTATTGAACGCGCATTCAAATTTTAAATATATTTTTCATATTACTGCTCGTTGCTACTCTCGCATTTCCTGTTCAAATGTCTTCGAGGTTTCATAACAAAGAAGTTTTAAGAAAATATTATTTAATAAATGACAAGAGCAATTAAATCGTGTATAGAGTAAATAATTAGGTCTAAATATCTATTAACTTTGTTCTCAATTTTATGTGATTGTGCTCGTTGGTTCTCTGCATTTTCGAATTTGAATATCTGGCTTGGTTCGGTAACTGCCATGCAGTATCAATAATGTTTACATATTTCACGGCAACATTTATTAATTTTTCTTTCATGTAATAAACTAGTCTTGAATGTGCATTCAATAATTATATAGAATTTAGATATTTGAGCTCGTTGGTACTCTCCCATTTCCTGTTCGAAATTCGATGCGGATTCATAACAACGACGTTTAAAAAAATATTATTTAATAAATGACAAGAGCAATAAATCGTGTATAGAGTAAATATTTAGGGCTAAATATCTATTAACTTTGTTCTTAATTTTATGTGATTGTGCTCGTTGGTTCTCTGTATTTTCGAATTTGAATATCTGGCTTTGTTCGATAACCCCCATGCAGTTTCAAAATGTTTATATATTTCACGGCAACATTTATCAATTTATCTTCAGTGTAAAATACTAGTATTGAACGTGCATTCAATTATTAAATAGATTTTAGATATTAGTGCTCGTTGGTACTCTCGCATTTCCTGTTCGAAAGTCTTCGAGGTTTGATAACAAAGAAGTTTTAAAAAAATATTATTTAATAAATGACAAGAGCAATAAATCGTGTATAGAGTAAATATTTAGGGCTAAATATCTATTAACTTTGTTCTTAATTTTATGTGATTGTGCTCGTTGGTTCTCTGTATTTTCGAATTTCAATGTCTGGCTTTGTTCGATAACCCCCATGCAGTTTCAAAATGTTTATATAATTCACGGCAACATTTATCAATTTATCTTTAGTGTAATATACTAGTATTGAACGTGCATTCAATTATTAAATAGATTTTAGATATTAGTGCTCGTTGTTACTCTCGCATTTCCTGTTCGAATGTCTTCGAGGTTTCATAACAAAGAAGTTTTAAAAAAATATTATTTAATAAATGACCAGAGCAATAAATCGTGTATAGAGTAAATATTTAGGGCTAAATATCTATTAACTTTGTTCTTAATTTTATGTGATTGTTCTCGTTGGTTCTCTGTATTTTCGAATTTGAATATCTGGCTTTGTTCGATAACCCCCATGCAGTTTCAAAATGTTTATATAATTCACGGCAACATTTATCAATTTATCTTTGTTGTAATATACTAGTATTGAACGTGCATTCAATTAATAAATAGATTTTAGATATTAGTGCTCGTGGGTACTCTTGCATTTCCTGTTCGAATGTCTTCGAGGTTTCATAACAAAGAAGTTTTAAAAAAATATTATTTAATAAATGACAAGAGCAATTAAATCGTGTTTAGAGTAAATAATTAGGTCTAAATATCTATTAACTTTGTTCTTTATTTTAAGTGATTGTGCTCGTTGGTTCTCTGCATTTTCGAATTTGAATATCTGGTTTGGTTCGGTAACTGCCATGCAGTATCAATGTTTATATAATTCACGGCAACATTTATTAATTTTTATTTCATGTAATAAACTGTATTGAATGTGCATTCAATAATTATATAGAATTTAGATATTTGAGCTCGTTGGTACTCTACCATTTCCTGTTCGAAAGTCGATGAGGATTCGAAACATCGACGTTTAAAAAAATTATTATTTAATAAATGACAAGAGCAATTAAATAGTGTGTACAGTAAAAGATTAGTTCTAAACATCTATTAAGTATGTTTTTAATTTTATGTGATTGTGCTTGCTGGTTCTCTGTATTTTCGATTTTAAAAAAGTGTCTTAGTTCGATAAATCTGATGCAGTTTCAGCAATGTTTATATAATACACGGCAACATTGATTAATTTATCTTCATTATAGTAATCTAGTGTTGAATGTGTATTTAATTATTTAATAGATTATAGATAAATCGCACTCGTTGGAACTCTTGCATTATCTATTTGAATGTCGTACTTGTTTGCAAAACTACGAAGTTATAAAATGTATTATCTCATAAAAGAGAGGGGTAATTAAATAATGCATAGAGTAAAATAATAGCTCGACATGTGTTTAAACTATCTCGTTAATTTTATGTGATTGTGCTCGTTTGTTTTCTCTATATTCCAATTTTTTTATTATGTTGCGGGTTGCGTCACGCCTGCTGCCATTTACTTTTATTATTTTAGACTGAAAACACGTGCGAATTCATTCCAAATTGTGGCAATTAATTAGCAATAAATGATTAGATGGTTTCCGTTGAGATCTGGCTCGTATTTACCTGATGTGTGTGCTGGCTTGACGTTCTAAATTATGTTGCGGGTTGCGTCATGCCCGCTGCCATTTACTTTGATTATTTTAGACTGAAAATACGTGCGAAATAATTCCAAATTGTGGCAATTAATTGGCAATTAATTAGCAATAAATGATTAGATGGTTTCCGTTGAGCTCTGGCTCGAATTTAACTGATGTGTGTGCTGGCTTGACGTCAAGCTAGCACACACCCGTTTTCTCCACGAAAATACGTGGCAATTAATTCAATAATGTGGCAGTTAATTGGCAATTAATTAGCAATAAATGATTAGACATGTTTCGTGTGGGTGTGCCGACTTGGCTGTTCCAGCTTGACGCACCTAGATTTTTGTCTTAAATTAAATCAGTTATAAAACTCAGATCTGTAAGTAAGGTCAAAAACAAGTTTTTTGAAAAAACAAGTAGTTTTCATATTATTTTTTATTAAAGTTACTGCAATTTATAAAACAATTCTCAAAAACTGTCCCAATTTTTTTGTTTATTTTTTTCTAAAATAGAGTAAAAAATTCTTAAAAATGATGTAAGTCTCATTTTCGTTGAACTTTCTGAATTTTCGATTTTTCTTAATTTGTTGCGTCTTCGTCGACGCAACACGTCTCTGAACCCTTGTTGGGCGCTAAGCGACTAGCATGGATTAATTATCCGTTATTATTTTTGTCAAGACTCGTCTTGTCTCAGTCAAAACCTCTTGTTCCTTCGGCCAGGGGCTCGGAGGGTTGGATCCCCGAGCGCGCGTTTTCTGGTGGAGCGCTGCGTGTGGTGAAATTAAATGAAATTAAATTTAAAAAAAATAAAAATGAAAAAAGGCTGAACTCGTGGCTCCTTGCAAAGTCGCAAGCCTTTCACCACTGAGATCCGGGTTCGATTCCCGTCGAATCTCATGTGAAATTTGTTCCAACAAAACGAGTTTGGCTGCTTCACAAGGGCTAGTCCAACCTCTGTGAAGTGTCCTAAACCCTACCCGTATCCTTATTCCTTCCTAATTCTGGCCGCTGGGTAGTGACGCAGGAGCGCGCGGTAGGAGGCGCGTACGCGGAGATGCTACCTGGCGGTCCTCTTGACAACCGACTGCGACGAGACGCGACAGACTATATTAACGTAGGATCACTCCAAGCGCTGTTAATAATGGGAGGATTACTCCAAGAAGCGCAAAGCGCTCAACGCCCCCCAAGGGGTTTGGAGACGCGTTGCGTCAAAAATAGACGCAACAAATTAAAAAAAAAACTGTTACACTCAAAATATCCGTTAAACACGAGTCGCAAAAAATAAAAATTACTAAAAAAAATTCTTATCTAACATATGACATTATGTATATCATTGAATTCGTCTTTTTACGCTTGCCATAATAGACCGAAAGAATATGTATAGTTCCACTTGAAAAGACAAAGTTACCTCAAATATCTCGTAAAATGCAAGTGATGAACACACGTATCAATTAACTCTATTCCTTCATGCACTTTCGTGAAAACTTCAATGCAATAACTTCTACCGTTCAAAAGTTACAGGAGGTGCTACAGTTACGTGACTCAGCCTGTGTGTGTGTGTGTGTGTGTATACATATATGTATATATCCGCCAGAGAAAGATCTTTTTCAAAATTAACTAGAGGTGCTAAATACAGCACGTATTTTCTCGCTTTTAGTAATGATTATTGTTAGAACTCGCTACAATTTGGATTTAATCTATTACATTTCTTAACGCACCCTGCTGCCAAGATTAAAGTTTGGTACGCCTTATTTTTATATCTATTGTCTCGCATTTCATCATCATTCAGATCGCTGGTTACAGCACGGTTACAACGTTGCAGTGCTCCGCATTCCCCGAATCGGCAACAATGCTCTGCCGCATTGTTGTGATTGTGTCATCAGAACCAATTTGTTGATCTTGCAGATCACATGAATTCCTAGCTTTAATCTCTAAATTAATTAATTTGCTTTAATTTACAAATTATTTAATTCACTAAATTCCTTCTTGATTCTTACTGGTCCAGAATGCCAACGGACACAACGCCCGCTGTGTAACACACAGCTCGGGCAGTTGGGCTAAAACTTTTACGCGTAGCAGATGTGTGTCCGGTATGTCTCCGATTACGTGTGAACAGTGTTCTGCATTCACGCCAGTTACATGCAACAATTTTGAAATCTTTGCGATTGATTGTGTAATGCAATGTTACTTCTGTCAATGCAACTCTGTTAATTACTGAACTGATTTGCTTGTGGTTACATGTAAACAGTGTTCCGCATTCACGCCAGTTACACGCAACAATTTTAATATCTTTGCGATGGGCTGTAATACAAAGGCTGCTTCTATCTATGCAATTCTGTTAACTATTGAACTAACTTTGCTTACGGTCGTGAACTTTTATGATGGTCATATTGATGCGCCGTGTTAATTTCTGCATTGCCAAAATATATGTTGGCAATAATGATTGGAGCTGGAGTCAACAGCGTGCGTGCACAGACCTGCATGCTGAATCTGCACCAACATCTTTGAGCTTCATTGAGGGCGTGATGTCACGCCTTGTAACGTGTACGAGATCACATCAACGCTGAACACCTGATTATGGATGTTACTGTATACTGTAACGATACCGAATATTGTACTCCGGATAATCATATGCAAAATGTTGCGCAATACACGTGCTGACGCCTTTTGTCTTTTCAGTGCCGCCGGACGGTTAATTCGTTCCGCCCAGCTGCATCCGCGACACCTTGGCGCCAGGCGAGCGGGGAGAGCTCTATTTATTTTCTCCAACGCCGGTCGCGGGACTCTCCCCGGGGATCTAGCTGGGGAAGGGGCTGCGCAGTTCGGAGACTCCGGGATAGACCACCTGCGATTATTTACTAAAAGTGTGCAAGTGAGAGCGCATTATGGAAAATTCCACTCGACACACCGGCAAGACGCAGAAGCTGATTGGACAAAAATTAGTTAAGACGTAGAAACTTTTCACCAAAGGAAGCACGTTTTGGCAAAATTCTCCTGAAACTTCTAGAACATTTGGGAAACTGGAGGGGAAAAAGGCTTGTGAGCGCTGGCATGCGCTGAGCACGCAGAACAGAAGGGAAAAAGGCTTGTGAGCGCTGGCATGCGCTGAGCACGCAGAACAGAAGGGAAAAGAGGAGAGCGCTGACGTGCGCTGAGCACGCAGAACAGAAGGGCGTACAGCAGGGCGGGAGAATGGCGTACAGCAGAGCGGGAGAAGGGCAGTGTCCCGCTACCTTGAATTGCGGACGAGTAGCTCCTCCGGTTACTCACTTATCGAGGGAACGAACGATTAGATGATTACTATGTGCGTAAGAGAGTAATCGAGTATAATTTTTTTTTATCTCTGCCGATCACGCCCGCGTAGCACGTCACAAGTTACGTGACGATCATTGTCGCGCTGTCGGACGCCTGAGTTGTGAGCTGTCGTCACCGCCATCGTCACCACCGCTGCGGTCATCGTCGCCGCCGCCGTCGCCGTGGTCACACTGCGCCACCGCCGCCGCCGCCGACTCGGGACACAAGGACTCCCCTGCACCCCCGAGACACGCCGTCTGGCGTGAGGTTCGGCGACTTGTGGAGGTTGTTCACCCCAGCGGGCCTGCATTGTAAACGGTGACTGTGCACTGATTTGTCGAGCTGCGGCAAAATCTCCATCACGCCCTTCAGGCACAACGTTTATTTAAAAAAAAAACTTTTATCCAGGGTTATAGTCAACCTCCAGGAAGTGCTGGCCGCGCATTGGCGCCTTCCTCATAACGTTAAGTTTTCTCTAATGTACTAACTTTGTAGCGTAAAATTAGAAGTATCAGTTATTCCTGAGCTCAGACCTTGATTTTTGTCTTTTAAAATTTTAATTATTTTATTAAAGTTCACTTGTGTTCAAAATAACCTTTATTTAATTAACCACGTAGCTTAATCCGTCCACCATCCATATTTTTAGAATCTACATGCTTCCTGAGCTAGCCGGCCACAGGAGCCCAGGTAAGCACAGGTAGGTTTGGGAGACCGGGTTCGGTGCAATACCCTATGTTATGCTCCTTTACTTTTAAAATAGATGAGTTGTGTGTCTATCCTCTGAACAAGTACACTGTGTTTTAGTTACTTGATTTCTGACTGTACGATAATGTCAGCAATTTCCCATCATTCCAATTTTATGCACCAAGGTGCTTACAAAAAATTTAATCGTCTTCACAAGGGATGCAATCGCACAGTTACAACTTAATGTACTTATTCATAGTTTAATTATATATATACATACTGAAATTGCTGTTTCTTTCATGTTACCATTCATGGTGGCACTTCCTGCTTGCAGTCTCTCCATAGCATAGTATACTCTCTGGTCTCTCCAAAGGTTGACAGTTCCCCTTCCTGTTTTAAAACTGTCTGGTCCTTTCATATTAAGGTTACCGAAGGTAATGTTCGAGCACTGCAATATTTCTTCAGCATCAGCCCACTGGTCACAAGTATTGCCCCCACAGTTATGTTATACTATTTATACCACAATTTCTCTCCGAATTAACACATCAGAGTCATCTTTTTTTGTAAAACTCATTTGAAATTGTAGAACATTTGGTGCGAAAATTAAATAGTTTCAAGCAAAGGTTTTTTTATTCAAAACTTTAAATGAAAACATATTTCTGGCATTGAATTCATTGTTAATGTGTGCATG
Source organism: Teleogryllus occipitalis (assembly GCA_011170035.1). NCBI lineage: Eukaryota > Metazoa > Arthropoda > Insecta > Orthoptera > Gryllidae > Teleogryllus > Teleogryllus occipitalis. Next base: position 138,062 of record BLKR01014846.1, on the reverse strand, counting down.
GCATTCACAAACATTTCCGAAGAATTTTTTAGCCTTACAATATTCTGCGTAAGCAGTATGTGGGAAAGTAAAATAATTAAAAGTTAATAGATAATACGATACAGGTAGAGATGGCAAATGTACGTAAATAAATCGCAAAATATATAATAGTAATTATTGAACACTATAGTATTGTAATATTTTCCTAATATGTTCGTTTGAACACGAATTAGACGTTACTCCTTGTCTGAACATGTGATACTGAATGCTCTATACGTTTTCACACCTGAGAAAATTTCCCCCAATGGTTTTTACTACTCGAAGAACAAACGTGTCGTTTCCATCTGCATTCAGAATTCAACATGTAAATGGGTTAAGATAAGGTTACCATAATTAATGAAAACGTTCACCGAATTCATTTCTCCCATAGTACGTCACACTCAGCATTCATTACGCTGTATTGTTTCACGTATGTACTAATATAAAATTAAAATAACTAGGAACCTGTGATAAAAGTTTTTCTGTCAAAAATTAAAAGTGTTTCGCGCAGCATTACATAACCTTCTCTTAAGACGTTCCTTCTTAAGCCCGAGAACGTAAAACAAACAACAAAAAACAAGATTTTCTCCAAAACCGTTCCAACTTTTTTCTTTAAACTTTTGGTAGGGATCGTGCTAAATGTACTATAAGATGACATAAACGCCATCTTTTCTTTTTTCAAAAATTGCAAAAATGTATTTGTTTTGACTTGTCTCTCACGTCGTTAATATTTACATTATCACAAATTGTTTACATTATTGTATTTATGAGTACATGTGCTGTAAATTATGTCATAAAGTTTCTCGAAAACTCAACAATTTTCTGTAAAAATTAGCTCAAAATTCCGCATTTTCAGAAACGCTCAAACGTCATTTTCTCAAAAATGGCTCCAATTTTTTTTCAAACTTTTCGTGTGGATAGTCCTAATTGCATTGTTTAATATGACATAAAATTCATTTTGGTGTATTCTCTTGTTTTTACACAAATTAAAATGTATTGAAATAAACTGAATATATTAATGATTTATTTATTTTAATTCTGACTCTATCTTCGGCTTTCTAATATTATTTGATATTATTCCAACGTAATCCGTTCCGAATTTGTATAAATGGGCGCCAGGAAAATATTACGCTAATACTATCATACAAGTCAACCTTCAACTCTAATTGTAAATAAATTAGTTTCCGGCTACCTGGGACGATGGGTTTCATAGAAATAATCACTATTGTATGCTAATAGATGATTATCCGATCTGCCATCTATACAGAGTGGTCGAGAAATCTAAAAAGCAAATATATTTCTATCTTGCTACTTCGTTACTAGAATTGGCTCAATGAGAATCATGTATTCATTTCACAAAACATGGAAATTTATTAAACCATTTTGGTACTTGATAATTCTACACAATATGAAAAAAAACCTTGGTCATGATCTGTTCCAACCTTATAATGTAGTATTCGTCTTCGCGCGCTCTTGGACGAAGGTGCCTCGTTGCACCATCTTCATTCTTCTCCGACGTCGCTGTCCTCAGATCCAGATACCATCTTCTCTCTTCTTTTCTTGCAGAAGCACACTTCAATCACCGTTCATCACTGTTTCCGAAGTTAATAAAGTCTAAGTCGTTCGCCAATTTACGAATTCCAAGTTCACCCCACACGTATGCTGAATACTCAACGATCAACAAACTATCTGCTGTTAGCTTTCCAGTCCAGTTACTGATAAATTCGGCTAAGCCCTCAATGTCCTTCTAACTCGTTCACTTGAAATATTTTAAGTTTTACTGTCCACACATAGCATTCAAATCCAATGTTCTACCAATATCTACTCCCCAGTAGATGCTTACAAGTCCCAAATAACTCCTAACATTAATTGTGCACGATCCGTTCAACACCATGGCATCAGTCAGAATGAATGCCTATCATATTCTTTCAACCCTTCAAAACTCGGTCCATCTTTTCGATTGTTTATTTACAGACAAGACTTGATGTACTTCCGTGCCTAGCCAATCCCTAAATTTCTTACAAAATGAACTAGCCGTCTTCACGACTGTCACTGCTTTTTCGGTCAATCCCTGAATTCCTTACAAAATGAATTAGCTGTCTCCGCGATTGTCACTGCATGAAGATTGTTGACCTTGACGACGGCTCGCTTACCGTTGCTATGCTGGCATATTCACCTATATTTATCCCTATAATTTACGCTGTTTATAATAAATATTGTACCATATTATGTCTCACATATTGGTATGTCACAGTATTTTTTTAAAAATATCTTTACGCCCCCTTAATATGCAAATTTTCATCAATTTGTATACGAATACATTATTGCATTTATAAGTGGAAGTGCTTCAATAAAGTTTTTCGAACTCTCAATAGATTCCTGTGAAAAAGGACGTCAAATTTCGCATTTACAGCAACGCTTAAACGCCCTTTTCTTAAAAACGGCTCTAAATTTTTGAATGAAAATTTCTATTTAGGACGAGGTTTTACTATTCTTTAATATTCTTGAAGTAATATTTCGGTTCTACTATTAGGAAAGCGAAAAGTTGAGAATTTAAAAAAATGTACATTGAGTGGCGATAGATGGCAGCTGGCAAGAGGATAGCGCAAGACCGTAAAGTCAGACCATACCAAAGAAATTAGAAAACATTACTATGAGAAAGTCTGTGCCATTCTGTAGCTCCACTAGTTTCTTTCTTTCTTTCTTTCTTTCTTTCTTTCTTTCTTTCTTTCTTTCTTTCTTTCTTTCTTTCTTTCTTTCTTTCTTTCTTTCTTTCTTTCTTTCTTTCTTTCTTTCTTTTTTCGTCTACCGTTTGTCTCTCAACGACGAGACTTTTTTACAATTCCTCGCGCATCGTCATATGTATTTGAAAAAATCTCGCTCTTTATTTTCTTCTGAAAGGATCGTTTTCAAATAATCTTCTTGAGCTATTACTTTTTCGTCCTGTAATTCTCTAGAAAATCCTTAATAAATTCACGTTTATCATGATTTTTCTTGTCCCATATGCCTGATTATTTAGAAACTAAGAGAACTAAATGGACCTTAGAGCGCTATTGCTAAGAAATAAAAGTAATTTACGGCACAAGAGAGTAAAGTATTTTTATTCACAAATACAAAAGATTAGCTCCCCGAGCGGCATTTGGAGCAGAGGGCGTTGATTTTAAGAGGTTCATTTCATTTTCTTTTTATTGGTCTTGAATCTACATAGATCAGTACTATAGTACTTTTACATATGTATTTTGGTGGCTTAAATTAACCTTAAAAATTAACTTAATTCTAAAACTAACTACTTAGGATAAGGGAGCTCATGAAGCGCCTTACTTATTATCAAACTCTGACTGCATGTCCAAGAAAGCTTGAATTGGGAACCTATTTTTAATTCTAGTACGGGAATCTGGGATTTGAGCGAGGTTGGAATGATGTATGAGTAGAATTTTCTGGAGATCTTGGTAATGAACGGGATGATGTACGGAATATTTAGTTCCTTGTGCAACTGAAGATTTGAAACGAACCATGGAGCTTGAGTGATTGCTCTGAGGTATTTAGTTTAAACTATTTGGATTTTGTTTAAATTGGTTCTTGAGGCATTTAACCAGATGGGACACGCATAGGTCATAATAGGCCGTATGTAATTTTTGTACAGGGCTATTGCGTTGTTTAGAGAGAGTTTGCTTTTGTGATTAATGAGTGGTTTTAGTTGAAGGATCTTTACTTTTGCTTGGTGTGTTTTTGCATTAATATGGTCTTTCCAGAGGAGCTTAGTATCCAGATTTAATCCTAGATATTTGATGTTTTGATTACGTGGCGTCCAGGGAATTGGTGAGTTATTAATTTGCAGGGGGGGAGGGGTGAACATTTGTCTGAGTGTGAAAATTTTTGCGTTAGATTTTACGGCATTGAGTTTGAGTTTCTATTTTGAAGCCCATTCATCTATTTTGTCAAGGTGTCTTTGAATCTTATTTCTTATGATGTTGCATGAATAACTGGACCCGTATATGATGGTATCATCTGCGAATTGCCCGATGTTTAAGAGGGGAATAATAAATTATACATGTGGCTTGGTGCAAGAAGGTCCAATGTCAATATTCAAAGTTTCACAGAATGTGGTTTTCTTACACAATGGAAGTGACCAAACAATCGTAGGCCAATGTAAATCTATATGGAATTAAGAGATACTAGGATCGACTTTTGACTTAGACTTTCTTGCCCTTAAAGAAGGGGCTATAGAGCACACATTGGCGATTAAAACCGAAAATCACAATAATCTGACATTGACCCTTTTGCACCAAGTCATAGATACAAACTCTCGAGTGACATTTGTTGTGTATTGAACTGGTTTTCAAGTAGTCATGTATGTTCTGGTAATGTGGTCAGCCTTGATAAAGCCTTGTGACTGTGTTCAGATCGAGATACATTCTTTGGGGGAGCTGTTACTGCACGAGTATAAGTAGTGCAATGTTTTGTAAATAAGTTAAATAGACACGTACAATTCAGGTCTTAAACGCGGTCTGTTTAGTTAAATACCTAACAATCTGGTGACGAGGATATTAGGAACGAGAAGAGTTATTAGAAGAGTACAGAAGAAAGACGAATCAATAGCAGATTTTGTTGCCGATCTTCGCAAATTGAATAAGTTTTACAATTTTACGGAACTAAATAAAATGTTGAGAGATCGAATAGTATGTGGAGTTGCTGACGAAAGGTTACAAAAAAATTGTTTTCCGAACCTAACCTTACTTTTGACCGAGCTTTAGAGCTCGCTATAACAGCGGAAGCGGCAAGGAAAAATGTTGATGTCAGAAATGTGAGGAATTCGATTTGTAAAATCTCAAAAAACAAAAATAATCAAAGTAATTCTAGTAAAGCGTTCGACCCTTGTTACCACTGTGGGTAAATGTATGATGGAAAAAAATGTAAATTCAAAGGAGTAATATGTCATTACTGTAAGAAGAAAGGGCATATCGTCAAAGTATGTTTTAAAAAGAAAAATGACAACCAAGGACAACGAGCCCAGAATAATACAAAAAGGGTGGATTATAATGCAGTGGAAGATGAATGCAATTTTTTTATACCGAATGCAATACTATGCTCACACTTTTTCTTGATACTCGAGCCCCCTAGTCCTCTCTCGGCCCGGCACAGCACGGCCCGGTAGAAAACACCAGCTCCACTCGGAACGTCACGGCTCAGTTTGCAGTGCTGCCTACCTTCTTCGTTACTTGTCATTGCTATCTAGTCCATGACACGCTATTGCCTCAGTCTAAAAATTGTGATATTACGCTCAGTTTTCCGCCGTTGAAGTTGACAGCACTGCACTGTTGTGACGTAGACAGAAACCTCCTCTCCCCGCACCCCCCGCTGTGGAGTATCAAGAAAAAGTGCGCGACTAGTACATGCGGTGGGGGAACAGGAGAAAATCGTGGTAAATTTAAAATTAACAACATCGGGGTCAAGATGGAAGTGGACTCGTATTCAGTTTGCACGATTATGAACAAACAAACATGGGAGCAAATTCGTCAGGGGAATGAAATTCTTCAGAAATCACCGCTCAGCTTGCAGACCTGGACACAACAAAAAATTGATATTCTTGGAGAAACAGTTGTGAAAGCACAGTAACAACAAATCACCAAACACTTAAAGGCGGTGGTTGGGATTTGTTGGGAGGAAATTGGTTTCGAGAACTGGGAATTTCAGTCCAGGGAGTGCACAACGTGGACAGCAAGACTCAAACACAACAACCGAACCATCTTCCAATGTTTCAACAATACCCTACTGTGTTTCAAGAAAAACCGGTCCTGTGAAACTAGAATTGAAAGAGGATGCAACACCAATTTTTTTAAGTAGACAAGTTCCTTTTGCTTTAAAACCAGCGGTCGAGAGGGAGTTAGAAAAGCTGATTAAACAGGAAGTTTTGGAGCCAACTGATTACTCGTAGTGGGCATCACCCCTGGTTACACAAAGAAAAGGCGACGGGAAGATAAGATTAAGTGCAGATTACAGAAGCACAGTGAATCGAGCATTAAAGAACGCATACCCATTACCTACAATTACAGAGATACTCTCTCTTGACGTATCCTACTGAGTTTTCAACGTTGGATTTGTCTCAAACATATCAACAGGTCAGAGTTGACGACAAAACAGTGAAAATACTTACCCTTAATACACATCGATGGCTTTTCAAAGTCAAGATATTACCATTTGGAGCATCGGTTTGTCCTGGAATTTTGCAAAGAATCATGCACTCATCCTTCGATTCCAGGAGCAAAAGCGTATCTGGATGATATCATTGTTTTCGTAAGGAATCAAGAGGAACATAAAAATTTAAGAAGAGTTTTGGACAAACTTCGGGGTGCAGGATTATCACTTGAAAAGGATAAATGCAAGATTGAATTGAAAGAAATCAAGTTTTTAGGGTTTCTTATCGGTGAACAAGGAGTGAGGCCTGCAGAGGACAGAGTGAAAGCTATAAAGCATGCGCCAAGACCCACAAATAAAGAAGAGTTACAGTATTTTTGAAGAATGGTAAATTTCTATAACAGGTTCCTCGAAGATAAATAGACAATTATTGAGCCATAGAACAGATTACTCGAAGACAAACCCTGGAATTGGACTGTAATTCATGAAAATGCTTTCTGCAAATTAAAAGAAGTGGTGAGTTCGGAGGTAATCCTGCTCCATTACGAGCCAAAGAAATTGGTTTTGAACTGCGACGCTTCTCTGTATGAAATCGGAGTAGATTTGGCACATCGAGAGGGGGCGTGAAGGAACCAATCGCTTATTGGTCCCGCTCATTGGGGAAATATGAAAGGAACTACGCGCAAATAGACAAAGAGGCTTTGGCTCTCGTTGAGGGAGTTCAACAGTTTCACCAATATGATGCAGGACGAGAATTCACAATTACAACGGGTCATAGACTTCTTTTGAGACTGTTAAGTCTTAAAAATCCGATCCCAGCTGTTTTATCGCCTCAAATACTACGGTGGTGTATAATTCTGAGTGCTTACGATTACAATTTGGAGTACATGAAAGGAAAAGAAAATAGAAATGATACCTTAGTCGCTTGCCACTGACATCGAATAAAGACGAGTTGACGCTTCCAGGCGACATCCTTTTATTGGAATCTGATAAATGGCCAACTCCGATAGAAGACATCCGGGAATATACAACAAAGGGCGAAATTTTGTCAAGAGTTCGGTACTGGACTTGGCATCAGTGGCGAACCACGGAAGTTCCTGAAGAGTACAAACCATTCCAACGGAAGAAAATGTAAATTTCAGTACACAAGGATTGTTTGCTGTGGGTAAATCAGTTGATAGCAGTAGAGGTGACTAGAGAACGAGTTTTAGATCTACTGCATGCCAATCACTCTGGAATCGTAGCCATGAAAGCTTGTGCTCGAGCTATGTATGGTGACCAAACATAGACAAGGTCATAGAAAACTGTGTAAATCAGTGTGAAAAGTGCGTAACTCATCCAAATAATTCACCTAAAGCTTCGTCAGAATATCGAAAAAAATGCCTGGTCTACATTGCACGTTGATTTTGCTGGCCCTCACAAAAGAAAAGTATACCTGATTGTAGTCGACGCGATGTCCAAGTGGTTAGAAGTAGACATTATGAAATCGATGTCATCCCCTGATGCCATCCAGAGTTCACGGAGAATATTTGCAAGAATGGAAATACCAGATTTTATTATCTTAGATAACGGACGTTCATTTGATTCGAAAGAACGTCATGAATTTTATGACAGAAACCTGATCAATACAGTACAATTTCGCCATATCATCCATCGAGCAATGAGCAGGCTGAACGTATGATCCAAACTACGAAGAAGATATTAACGAAATTGGAGGAAGGAGATGCTGAACCGCAGGTGCAAAGATTACTTTTTCGACAACACACACAGTGCATGTAGGTACAGAGAAGACGCCTGCTGAACTTTTGATGGGAAGGAAGCTGCAAACTGTTCTCGATAAAATCCATATGCATTGCAATGGGAAAACAAAGCAAAGTGGCGACACAGAAACTATGCTTGTTTGAAACACCTGATTTGGTCTATTTCCGCAATTTCAATCCGATGAGTCCAAAACTGTTGCAGGGCAAGGTTCATGACTGCACAGGACCACTCTCTTATACCATTCAACTACCCAATGGAAACATAATCAAACGACATGTTGATCAGCTGAGAAGAATTGAGAACTCTGAAGAAGACCAGAATAAACAGATCGTGGATAAACAAAAACCCAAATTAATCCGCCAGTGATTCCTGTCCCAGCTCAAATCATTCAGACTCCTGTATCGGAATCACAGACAACGCCATTTTTTCCCATAGTCCTGACCGAATTGTTCCAGATGGTTTAGAGCGACCGTCGTTCAACGAGGATCCAGAACTTCGAGTTGAGAGAACTACGAACCTGCGGGAAGTGGCCAGCCCGAGAAGAGCTGAACTAACGCCTCGAGAGGATCTGCCAGGAGCACCCAACAGTCTGTCGCGATCCAGTCGAATGATTGCAAGACCGTCGCGACACAAGGATCATATTTCATGTTATGAGGGAAGAGATGTGTATTGAACTGGCTTTCGAGTAGCTATGTATATTCTGGTAATGTGACCAGCCTTGATAAAGCCTTGTGACTGTGTTCAGATCGAGATATATTCTTTGTCGGCTAGTAGCTGTTACCGCGCGAGTATAAGTTGTGCAATGTTTTGTAAATAAGCTAAATAAACACGTTCAATTCAGATCTTAAACTTAAGTGTATTTAGTTAAATACCTAACAGCATTCATAATTTTAACCATTTCCGCTAGCTGGAAACTTACCATAAAACGTGGAAATATTGTATGTTATTGCTTAAACAAAATCATCTTAGAACTTTCTTTGTTTAAATGTGATTGTTGTCAGGCACATGTAAGTAAATTGACTCATTGCTATTAACAAAAATCGAATTAGTAGAGAGATAAAGACTCAGTATAAGTGAAATATTTTTTTTTATTCCACATAATAATAATATTCAAGTAGTATCTGCGTCGCGTCTACAACTTCAAGCAACGCGTCTCCAAGCCCCTTAAGGGGCGTTGAGCGCTTTGCACTGGGAAGTAATCCTTCATTAATGTGCTTTATTTTTGGTGTAATCCTCTGTTACCGTGTAATTATTACACTGAATAATTACTATATTTGTAAAGCCTCGTCACGTCGCAGTCGGTGCTTTTTATCCCTTCGGCCAGGGTCTCGACGCCGTTAGATTCCGGGGGTTCCTGGCCGGTCACCCAAGCTGGAACCCGCGAGTCTCGAATTCGCTTAACCTTCGTGACTTCACGGAGCGCAGTAAACGAATTCGGCTAGCGCCGCCGGCTGTATAAAAGGCTAATATAAAAGCTGATGTTGCTAATTACAGCGAAATAAACTTTATGATTGATAATGGATAGTCGAGTCAATACTAAATAATTACGTTTATTTATTTAGTCAAAAAATCTATGTCACGTTTGGAGAAGAGGATTTGTAGATTTGAAAAACTACAATGTATATAATATTTAAGTACAAATAAGTACTACAATAAAGACATCCGAATGTCCAAAATTTAAAATGGAACGGTTTATTTTAATAAACGAACTATAGACATTCATTAAAAGAAGAAAGAAATTAGTTTCTGAAGAAATACTGGTTCCGTGGTGTTTGATATCATTTCCAAGATGTTATCTAAGCGAATACCTGAAAACAGAAGTACAAACGAATGATCTTTCATTTCCCAGCTACATCCCAACGCAGATGGGAAGTGGAAGATGGTTTAAACTAAGTGAAAAATATGTCTGAAGATGGCTATAAGGTTTAGCCGAAACGTCACGTCAGTAAAAACTACAATGTAAATAAAAAATTAATTACATAGGAGTACAATAATAAATACATCTGAATGTCTAAAATTTAAAGTGGAACTCGTTATTTTAATTATATTATTTATAATGTATGTATAGATATTATACATTATATTTTACTACAATGTTCAAAATTATGTCGTCCATCATTTGCAACAATATTACTTCAAAGAACAGCTAATAAAAATTTAATAAAATTGAAACAATAGAATGACCATTAGTAAATGTGAATCTTGTTAATGATTGTCATTTCTTCAGTGTACGTAGTACTTCAAACACAACTATGTTACCAAACCGGTTCTTTAATAAATTTCTTCTTTCACAAAAATATTGGAATCTCACCAATAATCCGATCTCAAATTTTCGGTAGTAAAATTATGTTTAGAGTTATTTTGATAGATAACTTCGTGCACACGTCAGGATTAAGGTATCTTAGTGCTGTTTTGATAGTTGAGACTGGAGCAAGTGGCGAGAAGATCCACGTAGTTTTGTATACCAAAATCGGAATGCCTGTCTCCGTGGACAGATGAATGTGCCTCGCATAATTCCTACAGATTATAAGCTTTTGAGCTCAAACTCGGGAAATACGATAAAAGAATATTTAGTAATAGTTCCATTACTGATATCATTGAGATATTTTAATTTTTGGAGGTACCTACTCATGAAGCAATGAAGCACACGTGACATTGAGCAAATTTCCTGAAAAAGGGCTGCAATTTTTTGCTTTTTTCCCTCAAATAAGGAAAAATACATTTATAAATATGATGTAGATCCGATTTTCATTAAAACCTCTGAAATTGCAAAAGTTCAGTTATTTTTCAAGATGAAAAGTTTCGAGATGCCGCTCCTTCCCATTGGTTTTCTTCTCTGATTCAGTAATTATTAAGCTGCGGATTTTCAGGCACAAAAAATTGTAGAAATATGCAGACAAAATATGCGTTTAAAAGTGTAAGATAGGCGATTAAAAAGTCACTATAAATTTTTCTTTTCCTCATTTATGTACTTGTCTAAAAAGTTTCTGAAGTAAACATAATGTAGTTACCTTCATGGAATGTTTACTTTCATCATTGTTCTGACAAATCCTCGTAGAAATCACTTTTCCCCCACAGCACATCATACGCAGTTTTAACTGTTTTTTGACGTAAAATAAATAAATAAATCCTTTCATTCGTTGTTGGGCAATTCGGACAAAAAGGAGAAATCGCAGTAGTTTTGCTTTTCATTAAATGCAAGCTGATACTCTAATGCCGCACAGTATGATATTTTTTCTCGCATTTAATTTAAACATTATTGAAAATATTGTATGGTTTTAATCGCCATGCATAACACAAATGTTGTGACCAGTGGTGTTACAACACACACTTTCTCGCAATATATCTGAAAAATATTTCAAAATTTGCCATTTTAAAAATCCACGTAGTTCAACCAAAATTAGATTGCGCCATTCTTTTAAGCGTCCCTCTTTCTATCCGGGGAGAAAATTTGAAAAAAATTGTAATGGGTTTTGAGAATGTTTTTTTGATTTGCATTAATTTCAAGCAGAAATTCTGCAAAAAGATCGTGTTTTTAAAAAAAAGATATGCATGACCTTTTTCAAAGAGCTGATTTTTTCGAACAGATTTCATTTAAGACCAAAATCTCTAAATTCAATACTTTTGCAAGTTTTGACAGTTTTTGAAAACACAGAGTTCGTGAAGAATGGAAACGACACCACTTTTTATACCGTCCTTTGATATATACGAGGAAAAAATGTTAATAACAAATTTGGAGTAAAGATTTTGGAGTAATTTGGAAAATTCTGGTGTAAGTTTTTTAGAAAAAAATTGTTGAGTAAAAAATTGTTTAAAAATTTTAAGTAAAAAATAATTTGACTACACCAGCGATTTTGTGTTTCATAATAGGAAATACCCGCACCGTGGTGGTAATAAAACGGAATGGATTTATCGATAGTTGATCGATTTCTCAGGATTCTGTAGGAGAAAAACGAAATAGAGTATACGTTTTTAAAAATTGTATATTAAGGATAATTGCTTTTTGATAAAGATATTCGAGAAAAGGCAACATTTAGGCATTTAAACACAGAATAGGCATTTATTAGTGAAATAGGCATTTATAGGCACTATAAAATTTGCAAGTAATACTCCCATAGTCTCAAAATGAATAAGTAACCAAAATATAGCGTTTTCCATTGAAGGAAAAAAATAGGCAAATAGGCAAAAAACCGTAGCTTAGTAATTATCTGTTCAACCACTTCATATTTCTCTTGTTTGCTCCTTTTTTGCGTGCTGTTTGCACACATTTCTGTTTTTTATGTGTAGAGCAGTCTCTTATAAAATCATGTCCAGGCAATACAAAAATATACTGGTAAGACAACAATAATATCACTTTGGTATTTCGCCTGCGACCGTAGACACAGAAAATTCATAAACCTTATTGGTTCACGGATACTTGCATGGCTCAACTTAACTTTTAATAACGCGCCTACTTTATTGTTGCGGAACTATATTTGTTCGATGTTTATGACAAATTAAGCTACATTTAACAATGTTGTCACAACCTCTACTGGCATAAACGTATTACTAAAGCTTATAAAACCGTTCTTAAATGCTGTATGATATTAGTGTTTTTCTTATGTTAGTTTCTCATATTATGTTAGTTATATAAATAGGGACGAATATTGTAAAGTGTTAGGGAGCTAGTTAAGAAATTCAAATAGGAAAACAATGTCTTTGGAGCTTTTTTAGAAATAATTGTTTTTCGCTAGGTTAAAATATTAATAATTTATCTCATTCATGATGTTTTTCAAAAACATTTACTTTCATGAAAATATAATATTTCAAACGTTCAGAGAACTGATATACTTAATAACATTCGCAACCATTGTTTACATCAATGAAATTGCATTATTTACATGCGAAATTAGTTTTATGTTCTAATTCCGAGAGATTCAAAGTGTGTAAGCTTCTGAAAAATAAAATTTACATTTGTTATTTCGTGTGATTGTAAAGAAATATCCCAAATTTTATTTGTGAAACACATTTTCGAAAGAACTGCAGGAGAAAATGAAATGATTTTTTTAATTAACATCATTGCAGTTAGATGTAGAGAAATTTGATTACTACGAATTCACAAGGATTTGCACATGTATGAGCAACTAATAATTTTCTGTTTCAAATTTTAAATATTTTTTCCTTGTAATCGGTTTAAAACGTCATGAAAACAAGACAGTCTACTTGTTCCGTTAATGTGTTAAGAGAAAAAAAGGCAATGTTCTTTTACTTTTATTATTTACAAAGTAGTAGAAAATATTCATCACTGATTCAAGACTTATAATGATGACTAGGCCAGAAAATAGTACAAAACAAAGAGTAGTCGAGATTAAATCAGCTACGTAAACAGTTTTTGTTTTACTCTCCCTCTCCAAAGTTTCGTAATAAATATTTCTATTGTTTTAAAACTAAGTTTTTACTGCCGCAGAGAAATTTTTGTACGGTGTTCCAAGAAGGTTGGTTTTGAAGAATACGTGTTGATTATCGTAATTTACACAACATACACGTAAGTTTCTATTTTATTTTCGTTGCAATGCTAATGTAGTCAAAAAATCTCAATGAGGAAATTTTTCACTTAGTTTGAATCCGATCTCTGAATCAAACTGAAAAAATCGCGTTGAAGCATCTGAAAATCATATCGACATTCAAAACCACTTGTGAATCGGCGGTTTTTGATTCGCCCATGGTGACTGAAGGTGAGACTACTGCATTCAAGAGTACACTTAATCGTTACATTATCATTTAACGAAAATAAATTATTAACTATGTATAATATGATATTGAATTATTTTAATACATTTTTAAGAGTAATTGTACATTAGTTTATTGATATGTACTAAATTGTAATTCTTTTGATGCACTTAGTGCTAACGAACGCGCAAGTTGCGCACCGTGCGTTCGCTTGCGTTTTTAGCGCTCCAAGTTGTCAGAGTAGAAACTAAAGGTACTTTCTGACGTCGTATCTATGGTTTTTGCGAAGCGTCTCTGTTTTTACGAGGCGTACCACTAATTTAGGTGGTTCTGTGCCAATCTACAGTGCAACTTGCTATGTGTGGAAATAGGTGAATGACGGGTGCATGATTTAATGTGTTTTGTACATATTTTTTTCTGTGCACCCTGTCTTTGCTGATGGCATTCATTGGTCACCATCGTCACCATTCTGCCCATTCTGCACCCGCAGAAACATCATGGAGTAGCTAGTGGTGGTGATACGAGCATTCAGTTATACGCGCATAGAAACTCGCATTTGCGAGACTAATTATTAATGAAAATGGCATTAAGAACCCAGGTAAGAAATGTTACATGAATTTTGTAGTCCCATTTCCTTTTGTGTAGTTAATATTTTGAACGTATTCTGTAACAACTTATGGCATTTTTAACTTTCTCCTGACATACTTTCGAAGTACATTGTAACTAAATTATCAAGTACTAATCTTGTTTATTTTATTAATGAAGCAAGGGTTCGAAGACGACGATGACGAAGATTTGAAAGCATTGCGGCTGGCGGCTCTGCAAACGTTGAAAGCAAAGCCTGCTTCTCCTCCTCAGAATGCCCCCACTCAGTGGGTTGCCCCTGTAATTCCACCGCAGTCAGAAGCATCATCTCTTCCTCCAGTCGCTCATCGGCCCAGAAATGATTATAACAGAGGAGGAATGCATCGAGGAAGACATATGCGTAATGTAAGATGCTAACATATTTTACTGAAAATAGTTTGGTTATGTCAACAATGTGTTATGATGAAATAATGAAATTTTTTGTTTAATACAATAGGGTCCGTTTATACGTCATAGAGTCAACCCGAATCTCATCGCAATCGTTCCTATTAAACAACCATCTCCACCTCCCAGTAGTACATCTGATCAATCCACTTGTAAAGTGGCAAAATCATCATTGGTTGTGAATTCTTCTTCCCCAAAACTCGTTCTGCCTCAAGACAGATATTGTAAGACTGAAGATGTATCGAAGGATAAAGAACCTGAAGGTAAGTTCAAAATAATAACATACATGTCCACGCTTTGTGTTACACTTTCGTAAGAGGTTTTTATTTTTTTCACTTTATTACATATGTGATGTACTTTTGTAAGTAGATAAAATGAGTATTCAAAGTTTTATAATAGGATAATCTTCAATTCAGTAGGGCCATTCTGCTTTGTGGCACCTTGTTGCAGCACTAGGTGTTTCTTGTACAGTTGGTGTTTTTCATCTGTAAAGAAAACTGAAAACAACTTTGATAAGGGAAATTGCGTAATTCAAGCAAATTTTATGCCAAGACACTTTTAAGTCCCAGTTGATGCTTTGCTATCCATTTCAAGAGTTGTTAAGGAGGTTCTAGCTTTCAAGCTTCCCAATGTACATTAAACAACCTTGAATGTGACTAATGCAAAATTACCAATGCTTTTTATCCCAAAATATCCTTAAGGATATGTTCCTGCCCTCTTCATCCTTTTCACAGTGCGCAGGAGGGCTACCTAGCAGAATTGCCCTACCGAATTAAAGATCAGTCTAATAAGGAACTGGTTCTACATTGGTTAAGTAGTAAAATTTTGAAGAGTGGGTTAAGCCAAAGATGAAATACGCTTTTGTTATTAATGACCTTTAATTGTCCTTAGCAATTGCACCATGTACAGTCATTGATATAATTAAATGTTGATTTTATGCAATATTATTGATATCTTAAAAATATTCTGATAATAGTACACAACCTCATAATGCATTCTTCTAAGCAATTTGAATAGCAGGCTTAATGAAGGACTTGTACTGTAAATATATTAATTTTGAATATGGAGAAAAGACAAAAATGTATAATATTTATTATTTTGTTGCAACAGACATGCAGTTTCTTGATAGTGTCTATGTTAATATAAATTACATGTTGTATGGACTAAAATTGAAAAGGTAACAAAGAAATAAATAATGCGATACATAATAATGTTAGCAGGACAGTTGTGATCTATTGTACTTTCATGGAATTTCTGCTCGAAGTATTGGTTGATAGTCTTAAGGGAAGATATAAAGCAAAAATCTCAATTTTTGTCAGTTTTGGGGTTTTAACATTTTCTGAATATTTGGAGTTTTCCGAATAAAATGAAATATACATCATTGTGAAATACACTTTTTTGGTTTTGAGTCAGCTGATATCAGAAGGGATAAAAAGCAATGACTGACTAGCTTAATGAAAGATTACTCAATGTTCAACATTTGTACAAATGGTTAGGGAACTGTTATGAAGAAAATTTATCAGAAATAAAAAAAAAAAGGTTCATTCTGATTATAACTTTTGAATGAATTCATAGAGAAGGCTCTGGTTTTCACTAAATGCGCTAGAGAAAAGTTCGCTCTTTAATGTTACTTGCAGGGCTTTATCTTTTATGACAATGAATGCAGCAAATGTGTTTTGTTTACTTGCTTCCAAGATGAGGTAGCTGGTTTTGTAGAAGCTTTAATGCAGATTTATGAAAAGTTACATTTTTGAACACATTTGTACCATTGTCTCTAAAACTACCCAAGTGATAATTTTCAGCATTTTATATGAGGTTAATTAAGTTATAATGAATATATGGGAGCAAAATGAGAATGGTTCATTTCATACTTAATGATTTCTGCATGAAAGTACAGAAAAAGTCATGTAAAATTTTGACTTTAGTTCAAATATGTAGTAAATTACAAAAACTATTCAAATTTGTAAATCTGCTTGTACTAACTTAAAACATTTCCATCAAGCTGCTGCTAAATTTTTACATTCTTGGTTGAATGGTTTCTGAAGTAATGACTGAAATGTACAGTCAGTTAACATGAAAGAGAGAGGTTTATGTCTCCCCTGAAGTCTATAGAATTTCACCAAGCCTGCCTTACTTATACATACAAGAATGCATTCTTTACTGTGGTTTAGTACTACATCACTCTGCTAATTAGGTGTATCCAATATCCATTTGAAAGTGGTGAAGTTTGGAACAGTATATCCTGAGGAAGGGTGGTCCAATTATTGACAAAGAAGTCGGTTGAACAAAATTAATTTTGCTGTGTTATGGTTTTAATGTGTCCTAGTATTTTTGACAAAAAAGATCAACATATCTTTGGTTGAATACCATTGGTTGATTTTGCTGAACCCTGTATCATTTGTACTAAAATATTTCAACTCTTCATGAACAAAGTACATTTTTATAACAGTTCAGATCTGATGCATTTTATCTGAGAGTGCTTATCAAGAAAAATCTTCAGCTTTAGTTTCTTTACTTTTTGTAAATAATTTCTCAATGTCTTAATAGCTAAATTAAAATGATCTAGCAGTTAGAGAAATCTAAACAATAAATTTATTGTGAGTTTTGTATATAATCTGCCAGTTGGTGTATAATATATTCACAAATAAAAATGTATTCTTCAGAACAGTCTTCATCAGGCAGATTTTGCCTTCTTTTTTTGTATGTATTGTTTCATGTAATTTTATTATTTTGTATTGTTTTACATTCTTGAAAGATATTAAATTGTCATTGAATAAAATTACATATAATTCAAGGTTAAATGCGAAGAGGTGCAATAGAATTGTCCAGAGTAAGCGAGAAACTTAGATTGAAGTTTCTGAAACTTTCAGAAACTTCAACCTAAGTTTCTGAAATATAAGATAAATCCTTTATTTTGTCAGGCCTTTGAAGAGAGTTGCTGTAGCATTGGTAATAGTGAGCATACTATATTGAACACACTAATGGTCCCAGATTCTTCCAGTGCAGTTTCATCATACTTAAAGTGATTATGTTTTCATTCCCTAGTTTCCCAAAATTTTGATCTTGTTAAAATTGCAATATTCTTTTTATGTGTAAAATAAGTCGTATAATTTTTAATTAAAAATCTTGTAAAAATAAACAAAATATACAGTGCAACGTTACTGGAAAATAAATATTTTTATCAAGAACTATTGTAAACACTTATACAAAATAACACTTACAAACACACAAATAATGTTGATTGTTGTAATGCATAATTGAAACATGAACAAAATTGTCAGAAAATGTTTTGAAAATAGTTTTGTTTTTGTTATACATAAAAAGTAAAACAATTACTGTAATAAGCTATGTATTAAATGCTGTTGTACTTGTTCATCATAACCTAATAATTTACGGAGCACAGTGTTAGAGGCGAATAAGACTAAAAGGAGATCTTGTTTGAAGTTATACATTGAGGATGAGGAGAAAGAAGGCAAATGGTGCTGTGTGGCAATTTTTTCTCTGCATAGTTGATTTAAGAAAAGGGAACTTGTAATCAGTAAAAGCCAACAACTAAAAATGAATTGTAGCTGAAATGTCCATTTGATAGGCTGTGCTGAAAAATATGGAATATTCTGTATTTGACTAAACGTTTTTCTTCCATTAAATGGGAACATCAATTTATATTTTTACTCAAACTCCTTCAAATTTTGGACGAGTTGACATCCATTGAAAATTGTTTTAAAGTGAAATCAATCTTTTCATGTAATTCCAACAATAGAGGGATAGTTCTTGGATTTTGGAAATTACAATCACAGTTATCCCCAGCATCCAAAGATCATTTGTTTACTACACTACTTATACTTCAAAAGAATTTGTATTGTTTCTTCTATCATTTCCTAACATTATAACTAGGGCTCAGATTTTAATGACCAAAAAATTAGTGAAAATGTCCAAGCATTTAAAACATGTATGTATGATTCAAATATGAAATATGACTTATTATAAGTTTATTTCAAAAACAAAGTTATTTTTTTTATATAAGAAAAAAAATTCCTTCCAGAAAAAATTTAGTATAGTATTTACTTTTTACAGTCTTCAAAATACTATATAGTACTTAGTAAAAAAAATGTTTGCATGTGTCTAAAAATCATAAATAATGGTTCAGTAAAACCTATCCTAACAATAAAATCTTATGTATACTACTATTCACTATTTGTTTAAAATATGTCACTCTCCTCTCAGTCCTAAACTTTCTGTAGGTGCACTGGATTGCAAGGTGCTATTACAGGGTTTCCATCTTGAAAGACCTACTGTTATCGCTTAGGATAGTTATGACCCTGGAAAGCTCTACAGCATGTGCTATCAGAGGAGTATATTTGAAGGCAATGAGGTCACTGCAAGACAGCTTTACATTATTATCTTTAAATGTCATTCCTGAAAATGTCTCTTTTGTACATTGAAAAATGCATGCATTGAACCCTTTGCAATTGGTTATTCACTTTCTCTGCCACATAACCATGATCTTAACCCAACTCATTCTGTACATGTTGCACAATTTCCAGTGTATTACCCAATTGAGTACTAGCATTTTTCTAGTTGTATGATGGTTTTGATAACACTGAAAAGTTGAGGTTGAAGTATGCCAAGTTCTCAAATCGCTTGCACAGCACCCCCATCTCCCAACAACTCTTTAAAGAAAGATTGCAGCGTCAAAGGTGGACCTGTTGGCTAAACTAACACTCTTTGTCTGCTATCATTTCCTGCACTTCTTTTTACACAGCTGTTGTGTTTAGCAATATTACAGTATTATTGTGCATTAAATCATATTTCTGCTCTAACTTTTAACTTCACATAATTTACAAAATATTTCTGACAGTGCTGAAGAACTTTTCTTCAAAATCACACACAACCTTTGTAGCATGAAGCTGTTAGAGCACTTTATTTTTGTATGTTGAACCATGCTGATTTAAGGGTTCAAATTGAATAGTGTGACCATGATTGGGAGTTTACATTGGAAGCTGTCTGTCGGCTTCTGGAGGATTTTATTTAATCCACACAACAATGAGTTATGTCAATGATCCTAATTAGTGTGCTATGCTGCTTGACTACATTTCAAATAAAGCTTTGTAGTGTAGTTGTTTTTATTTGTAGTTAGAATTGTCATGCAGGTCTCATTTTAATCTTTCTTTTGTATCCTTATAAATATAACAAATATGTGCATTTATGGCAAAAGTTGGCTGAAATAAGATTTTTAACTAATAAAGCTCTAAATATGACTTGATATGCACAACAAAAATACATTTTTTCTTCATTACAAAACCTGGATAAATTATAGTAAAATTCACCTTAATGTGCAGGAAAAAGACTTGCTATTACAATCTAGGTTCTAATAATATTTTATTCTACATTGCAAATGTTTTAAAACCCTTTATCTATTTTTTTCCTTTATTTTTTCAAAGCAATTCCTCATAATATGCAGAAATCTTAAAACAAGCAAAAGAAAACTTCATAGAAATCTCTACATGCGCTTATTCCTAAAGAAATTTCATAATTTTTATTAAATTTCATGTATAAAACTGATTATTATTTCTTTAAAATCATTGAACTGTTTATTTTGGTACAACGTTTTTTAATTTGTTTGGCAGATTTTATCTTTTTCATGGTGAAATCAAGTGTGCTGACATTTAGAGTTACTCCAATCTTGCTTTTATTTAATATTTTCTTTCAATGTTGTGAAATACTTGACAAAAACACTGAAGAACCAGGAAAAGTGGGGAAACTTATTTTAGGAAAAGTGGCTACACTTTTTTCTTTTTCAATCAATCTTAATAGACTCGTAAAATCCTCCTATAGTTGTTGCAAAGGGTGCCTTTCCTCCTCTTCATCTTACTCAACACATTTCATACACAATGCTTTGCATATATAATGTATTTTTAGAACATTACCAACTACTTTTTGTGTTTCTTTCAAAGAATTAAAAATAATATTACCATCTCTCAGGGCATTAAAATTGTTTCCAATGGAGCAGACAATTACAACAAAATTTTCACTAAAACATGTAAAAATATTTTTACTTGGTTTGTTATAGGGATATTGCGTAATAGGACAATGCTACGTTAATGACATAATATGAAATAGGATTACATAAGAAATTGTCTCATAATAATTTGAAGCAATCTATGACTGGCATTTCTGGCAATATATACTAGAAATCCCCTCAATTGAGCTTGCTATTCCTTAAAATAGTTGCTTCTGTCAGGGATTAAAACGAATGTAGCAAAAGTTTCGAGTATTATTTTTCTCACTTCTTTTGAGAATATTGTTTTAGCATTCAATATTTATATTAATCCGTATAACTAGAAGAGAAGTACCTGAGAAATTTATTACAACAAACTCTTAAGCCTTACTTGATGTTTATGCAATTGACTACAGTATTGCAATTGACTACAGTATTGCAATTGACTACAGTATTGCAATTGACTACAGTATTGCTACCTCTCACAAAAGTAGTGTTGTGACAAAAAAGCCTGAAACAGATCTCTAAAGGTGAAATTAGTCTGATTAATTTCATAGATATGTAGTATAAATTGGCATGAAAATTATATTTTTTTTATACCTTATATTTTCTATTTAAGTTGTTTTATTTAAAAATTCCATACGATGGGTCACAGGTAAAAATATGAACACTAAAGCAACTATCTAAAGTTACTTATCTACATCTTATTTAATCAATCGCATTGTCATGTTGAAAGCAACTTGCTATTTCAACTTTTGTGCCTGGTGCTTATTTGATATTGATAGTGCTTTAAAAGTCTCTATTGTTACAGAGCACTGCCGCATTTATCTGGAATTTTCATTTATTACTTTCTAAATTCACAAATTTCAGCGTCAGTCAGATTTTTTGCCCAGGAACACTTAGATTGTTCTGCAGTTTCAATTACACTCAAGCACTCATACTTATAGCTGCCCCAACCTTTCAGGATCACATATACTTCCAGCCAAAAATATAAGATGACCCCTTAAAATGCAAGTTCCTTTTCAACAGTGTTTGTCCCCCACAATGATTTTGTCTCCAGTCAAGTCTACAAGTTCATTGATTTTTGTGGGAATTTTTCTGCATTGTAGTTTAAATAGGTCACAGTAAAACACACTTGCAGATCAAGAGAACAGCAACATAATAATAAATAGAAGGGATAAGTGAAGTTGTAGAACTGAAGAGGTTGACCATAGGTCATGGTCATAGGAACATGGAATCTTGGATCGAGATGAGCATAATTTCTAGAATATTGAAGGGTCTTTCTGCAATGAAAACCTAATTGAAAATTGTGATGGTCTTTTGAGATACGGAGCTGTGATACTAATTCTTACAATCTTCCATGCACATAAATAACATAGTATATCTTGTCTGGAGATCATTGAACTACAAAACAAGCTTAAAGAATACCGCACAATAAGAAATTAAGACCAGAACATACAAACAAGCATTTTGAGGTGGTAATGCTGAAATATGCACTGGAAGCAATGTAAATGATGTTCATGGTATTCTCATAAAATGTGTTCATAATTATTTTGAGTGTCTGTGCCAAAAGAATAAAATGGGTATCTGCCTAAATATCCCTTATGTAAGTATCACTAGTTAATGTTTTTACTTGAATATTAAATTATCAAAAATATAATTCTTAATTAGTTTTCTTTAGTTAATGTTCATTTTCCTTTTCTAATGATTATTCACTCTAATTGTTGCCTTTCAATGTTAAGTTCAGTGGTTGGATTAGTCTTCTAAGAATTATTTTTAAGGACCGGTTTTTTAGGTCATGCACCTACAGACAGCGCATTGGGAACTTTCATTTTTTTACTTCTGAAATGTTATAACCCAATAGACAGCATTTCAGAAACTTGCCATGGACCTAATTGGCACCTAAATAGACTTTCTGTCCCTATTTCTTAATCTTTGCACGCAAAAAACACTTATTTTGAGTGTACATATTACGTTGTTTACAGTTAAATCAATGTGCAAATTGTACACTTTGCTCGAAAATAGCCTGCCTCTATTTTTTACATCAGGGGAAGAAAAGCGAAGGAGACCCATTGTCGTCCATTACCAGTTATTGCGAAATAACTGTCTTTTGGACAGAAATCTTGCTAATGTCAAAGGTGCTTTAAAACGAACACCGTTAAGTTCTGATGTATGTAGTATGTTGCTATTTCACGTCTTAACATATGCATTTCTGATTGCTAATGTGATGTTTTCTCAACGGATACGTTGACTAAGAGCTCGATTGCATTTGCCCCATCGTTAACTCAAGGACATCTTTTAAGCAAATTCTGTAGCCCATCGCACTCTATAGAGTTGTTGAATTGTGTTCTATAGAGTAGCAGAAGTAGTAAGTAAAGAATAAAGCGTCGCTAATAAATTCATATTGTTGATGAACGTGCGAACTAAATGTCCTCCAAATGTTCTTGTATACAAAGAAAGCACTGTCGATATGTTTACCTCGTGACTCGCCGAGGAACAGGAGAAACCATTGTGTGTTTTATGCCGAAAACTTAAAGAAGATAGTGAAATTCCTTAGTAACATTGACGAAGATCAATCTGTTGCATCGGAAAAGCTGAAAAAATCTTTTGCACAAGATCATTTTGGAAAAATCCTTTGTGTATCCATTCCTTCAAAGCCCATTGCCGGCCGCTGAACAGTGGCGAAGTTTCACAGAAGCAGAGAAGAGTCCAAAAGGATTTTCTCTTCGGAAATTGTAACAACCCAGAACGGTGATGATGTGGACCTGGTGACAAAGAACATTGATGTTGTCTGTTTAAAAAAAGTTCGTTTGCATATAACTTACCCATTTTCCCCCCAACAGTTCATGTGGGTTGGCTGTGTTACGGTATAAAACCATGTAATATATTTGTGTCTAAATATGCACTTTTTTTTCACCTAAACATACACCTATTTTTAATATTTTTGGCACCTAAATTATCAAATGTTTGAACCTAAAAGTCCGGCCTCAATTATGTTTTGAAACTATTATTGTTACTCTTAAATGCTCCAGTTTCCCCCTGCTTTATTGTTTATCATGTGCTATGAATAATAGTTTTCATATCTGGTACTGAACAAAATTCCTTTGCTTCATCATTTCATTTTCGAATCATGATGTCTGTTAATGAAACAAACTTTGAGATAATTTTTTTAGGAACCTACTTACTGTTTCATGTTGTCACCACATACCAACTTTGACATTTTACGAACTATGAGAGTTAAGAAAATGTCATTTGCCTTTATTTCTTTGTTAGTTTTGTTTTTTAGTCTTATCGTAATTTATTTTCAGAGTTGCATCTAGATTTGCATTTTGTTTTTTGTGTATTTTGAATCAGTTTAGAACCTGAAACAGTTCTAAGTATCTTTTTCATGATGCAATATTTTTATACATTTCGAGATTGTAGTTAGTAGTGTCCAGAGAATTAATTAAAAACTTTTAACATGAAAATCGTCACTCTTTTTCCGAAAATAATTCTAGGTGTTGTCAATAAAATCCATCTGTAGATACTGTCCATCACTCGTACTAACAAATCAATGCCACTCTTCACAGCAATGTTAACAACTTTAATTTCAGACTGTAGTTTTAGTTTTTCTTCAACTTCACCAGTAGGACCCTTCAAGTGGAGATAACTAATTAGAAACCAGTGTGTCCGCAACGAAATCGCTTTACGCGAGCCATGGTATTTGTTGTAGTCATCCGCGACTCTACTGTGGATTATTTAGAGAAGATGTGCCGGTATAATTGTCGCGATACGCATATCCCCTATTTATTAAAAAAATATGCATCGAAACAGTTTCAATTATGTTTTTAATAAAGTTTTCGGACTTCTTGTACCTGGAAGTTTTTGTAACCTATTTACTCCCTCGTAAGCGGGAGCCACAAGTTTGAGGTTTAATGACGCGTGCACCTGTTGCGACATGTCTCTGGCCAGAAAGAAGCAACAGAAAACCCGAGTACTTTTAAAGCTTTTTTATGTTTGGTATTGTGCTGTACGCGAGATTTAACGGGCGTTTAGTACGATCTAATACGTGTGAATAAACGAACTGCAAAACTTTACTGTAAAATCAGAAGTGTAAGTAACGCGTTAAGGTTATTCCCTACAAAGTTCACACACACACGCACACACACACACACACACACACGTGTGTGTGTATATATATATATATATATATATATATATATATATATATATATATATATATATACACACACACACACACGGAAAAGCTATATATTTAGATTTTTTGTTTTTTCTTCGATAAAAACCATTTCAGCCACATATTGTAATGTTGCGGGAACGATGGTGTACTGTACTATATCTAAATATTTGAAATCTATTTTCTGATAATTTTGGAACGCTGCGAGATTAGAGTACTAAGATAATGTTGAACACATATATCAAATATTGCAGTAAAGCCTGGATAAAAAAAATCTCGACAAAGAGCAAAACGGTTTGTTTTCTTCACTAATTCCCTTTAATTTAAATTCTCAATATTGCATTTTTAGGAGACCGTATTAAACGAACGTGCGTTCTAAGCACTTCGCTGACGCAAAAGGAGGGGGAGGATAGATTACGATCTTAGATACGCGTTGCATTCAGTAGGAATGGCAGCAGGTAGGTAGATTAACAAATTGTTGACTGCTTTATGAAATTCTGAATTGATGTTTATAGGATCATGCAATTGGTTTTATTATCAATAAAGATATTTTTGCGATTTTCCCGGAGCGGAAGGTAATACACTTGAAATTATTAAGTTCTTGATTCTTTGTGGCTTGGTTTATCA
Source organism: Teleogryllus occipitalis (assembly GCA_011170035.1). Taxonomy (NCBI): domain Eukaryota; kingdom Metazoa; phylum Arthropoda; class Insecta; order Orthoptera; family Gryllidae; genus Teleogryllus; species Teleogryllus occipitalis. Next base: position 112,608 of record BLKR01014846.1, on the reverse strand, counting down.
GACTATAAATTGTATACTCCATTAATTTCCCATAATAGATATGTTTGCGTTAATAGATACGTGTACGCACTTCTGTTGTCCGTGGTAATGCTTTGGTTTTGTTGACACGCGAGGAAGAAAACTACGTGAGCCTCCTACAATTCCTTTCAATATACGTGATTTGTGATATTCATTTATTTTAAAACAAAATGGCTTACCACACGGTTTGGCTTTCACAATTGAGTTTATGGAAATAACGGTCCAGCAAGAATTGGGATGACGTCTGAAAGCTTTGGGTGATTGTATGTACTATATTCGCCCCCTCCCATGTGTTGCACGGAAGAAATGGCCTCCAGTTATAATTGTTAAAACACCCGTTATGGTTATGACGTTTTGAGAAAGGTAACCACGATGACAGTACATTTGCGAATCGTAGTGGATTATTACTTTCAGAAAAGTCATGTTCACCTCTCGTAATTGTTTCGGGGCGGGGGTCAATTAGCAGAACTACTTCATACGATTGTTGAAAAGGACACTGCAGAACATAGTTTGTGATCATTAAGATAATGAAGTTAACGTAAGTCCATAATGAAGTTAACACGCTTGACTCTACCATTTCGAGTTCGGTATGATATAGTGGCAAGGACATAACTTTAATTTTCGAAAATTGATTTGCAGGGGATAAAATAAGTACTTTTGTGTTTCAAGTGTGTTCGCTCTCCTTAGTTCAGCTTGTTCCTTCCTGTTTCCTAGAACACAGGAAGTCTGTTGACTTCTGTTTCTCCTTCAGTTCAAAAGATTAATCAACTGAACCTGTTGACATAGACGAACGCTTCATTGTCGTAAAATAAGTAGCGGAACTATAGTTTTGAAAGCACACTCCATACTGAGAGATCTGCACTACAGTTGTAGGACAATTAAGATCTCCGTTTTGTGTACTAAATTAATCAAATTGAAGATACGTTTTTTTAATTTTCTTCAGTTCAAACTAGTAAGGGAGGGTCATTTTCTTAACATTACCTCTCGACAAAATTTAGTAGTCTACACCAATGCTGTAGATATTGTGATTTTATCGGTACATTTTTTCTATTTTTCCTGGGTTTGACGTTTCTCACGTAAGATGATCGTTCTTTGAAATGTGTAAGAAATTCATGAAAATGTTATAGGTTTAATGCAACTTATTGAATTATAGTTTTATCAAGTTAGGTTGGAATGTTATGCTTACTTGCCTTGCTACTGGAAGGAGTCTTTAGCTACTCGTTAAGGTACATGTTTATGAAAACTAGTTAAACGAAAGTGTTGGGTGTAAGTAATCTAGCAACCCGAGCAGAGTACCGAAATGTTGACATGTATCACAAAAATAAATTAAAAATAACCAGGTTTTGGCGAAAGATGATAATGTTTTTCTTTTTTCCAGTATCGACCAAGTTCGACAGATTCGAGCACTCGAGCTCCGAGTCGTCAGCAGAAGAGAGCGCTGAAGAGGAGGAAGACGAAGAGAACGAGGGAGCTGGAGAGAAGGCGACCAAGACGGAGGCGGCGGCGGTGGCAGGCGCCAGCGACGCGGAGCCCGACCCCGACGTGTTGCTCGTCAAGGATGAGGACGAGGACGACAGTCTCGAGAAGCTCATGAACGAGATGGAGGAGGAGATGGCGACGGACGTCCTCCGGCCGCGGGTCACCATCACCTCGAAGGCGAAAGCGCCGAAGGACGCGCCCGCGCCAGCCCCAGAGGCGGCTCAGGCTCCCGCCCCCGCGCGCCGACCGCGGCCGCACAAGGAGAAGGCTTCCAAGAAGAACCGCGCGGCGGCGCTGGCAGCGCGGGAGGACCAGGCGTGCCCGACCAGGCAGTCGCCCGACAGCTGCAACGCCACGCTGCCCACCGCGGCGGCCCGCGCGTCTTCACCCACCCCCACCGACCGCCTAGGTCGGCCCCCTTTGCAGCCCAGCCCACCCGGCCATCGGCACTCGCCGCCCTCCCGCCCGCCCCCACATCCACACACCCGCACCCACGCGCACCCCCGCGCGGCCTCGCCCCACCCGCGCACCCGCTCCCGCTCTCGCTCCCCGCCGCGCTCGCCGGCCCTGCTCCGCGCACACCGCTCGCGCTCCCACTCTCCGCCACCCGCCCGCCACAAACCGCACTTCTCTCCCGGGCGGTCGCGCTCTCGCTCTCGCTCCCTCTCCCCCCGCTCCCCGGTCCGCTCCCGCAGCCCCCGGTCGCGCAGCCCGCGCTCGCCGCCACTCCACCGGGGGCGCTCGCGCAGCCCGCGCTCCCGAACGCGCTCGCCGCCCCCGCGCCGCAAGTACTCCCCTGCGGCGCCGCGCGCGGGCTCTCCGCTGCCGCTGCGGCGGGCGCGCCTCTCCCCGCCCCGCCGCGCGTCGCCCGCCGGCCTGCGCTGGGCCTCCCCGCGCCGCCAGTCCATCTCGCCCAAGTTCCGCCGCCAGTCTCTGTCGCCCGGCGGGCGGCGGGCGTCGCCCGGGCCGGGCTACCGCCGCAACCAGCGCTCGCCGTCGCCCGCGCGCCTCCGCAACCTGTCGCCGCCGCCGCCCGCGCCCGCCGCGGGGCGCCGCTACTCGCCGCCGCGCCGTAACCCGTCGCCCCCACCCCCCGCGCGGCGCCGCGCGGGCTCACGCTCGCCGCCGTCGCCCCGCCGCCGCTCCCGCCTACGCCCGCTTAGCCCCGCGGGCGCCGCCGGCCGCAAGGCGTCGCCCTGGTCGCCCCTGCGCGGCTCCGCCGCCAGCCGCCCGACCCCGCCCACCTACGCCCGCAAGTCGCCCCCCTCGCCCGCGTACACGCGCGGCCGCCGGCGCTCCGACTCGCCGCCGCCCCCGCGCCGCGCCGCCGACGCCGACAAGGGGCTGTACCGGCCGCCCTCGCCGCTCCGCGGCCGTCGGCCCCTGCAGGAGTCGCGCCTCAACAATATCCGGCGCTCGTGCTCACCCGCGGGCGACTGTCCGCTGCTGGGGCGGCGCGCCTCGCCGCCGCCCTCGCCGACGCCGCCCGCCACGCCCCCTTCCCCCACCGACAAGAACTGGAGCTGCACGTCCAGCCTGAGCTTGAGCCCGTCGCCCGAGCGCGCGGGCGAGGGCGCGCACCGCGTCAAGTCGCCCCTGCGGCCGCTGCGCGTGCGCAAGCGCCACCCGGCGGACTTCGTGGGTGGAGGAGGGGGAGGGGCGGTGTACGGGGAGGCGGTGGCGGGCGGGCGCGCCCAGATGACCGCGTCGGCCGCCGTTGCCTCCGCCGTCGACGAGTCCGCGCGGAAGCTGAAGCGGCGCAAGGACCGCAGCCGCAGCAAGAAGCGCGCGCGCGTGCGCGGGGCAGAGGAGGCGGCGGCGGCGGCGTCGGGGGGGCGGGCTCGCGACCGGGCGGAGCCCTCGCTCTCCGCGCCCTCGTCGCAGCTCTCCACCACCGCCTCCACCGACAACAGCAACTTCTCGTTGGCGTGGGAGGCCGCCAATTCCGTGCTGGAGGCGCGTCGTAGGAAGTTCGAGTCGTCGGTGCCCATTGAGTCCTCCAACAAGAGGATCCGCCTGAAGAAGGCCCCGCTTGCGGAAACCGGCTGCGGCCGCCTCGAAGAGGAAGACAGGGACAGGGTGCCCTCCCAGCCTGCAGCCGCCCCCGAGCCGCTGTTGATGGCGACGGATGATCTCGAGGAAATCCTGGACCTGGAGCTGGAGAATGCCATGCAGCTCTGGTCAGATGATGAAAGCAACTCTGACAATGAGGCAAGATTCAAGTCTACTGAGAAAGTTGCTGAGCCTACTGAAATGCCTCGAGTGAGTGTCTCCAAACTTTTCCTGTCTCTTTCTTTTTCTGTTTCTTCCTGTCTCTTAACCCTCCCTTTTATCTTCCTCCCCTCCCGTATCGAACCGTCCTTGCCTCAACTTTTTCCAATAAATGACTGTGAAGCAAAAATAACTAACATAAAAATTCATAAGTGTTGTTATATTTAAAAGACTTTTCTTTCATTTCATGTGATACTTCATATTCAAGTTTTGTAATGAAATTGAAAAGTATTTTTGCAACTTCAATTGAATCAGGGCAAACAAAAAGGTTCAATGTCAAATTTTTCGGCTTTTGAGTTAATAGTGGGAAACTGTTCCTAATACAAAAGTACAGATTTCCAAGCATAAAAGTTATTGTCTGAGGCCTCTGTAATACCTATAGGGAATCCTTCAACTGTTATTTGCTATCAAAAATGTTTTATGTGTTGAGCTTAGAACCTCTTTGTTTGCTGTCCCAATATTGAAGCTCCTGGACATCGAATGTTTTTGTATTTTCCAATTCAATTGTTCAAATTGCTCAGAATTTAAAAATTACTTGGCATAAAATGGAAAATATTTATTTAATGATACAATTACCTTACTATTTTCTAGATTCGTGTGGTACCTCTGGCAAAACTTCAAGGTTTGGATTCTGGAACAAAGGAGAAACAAGACAAAGGGAAATTAAGACCTGTTTCTGGTGATGAACAAGAACATTCACTTCATACAGCTGTGCGGGATGGTAAGTGATGATTTCAATTATCTGTGTCCAACTTGGGTGTTATTGATTTTCCACCACCCTTCTTTTTATCAGCTTTATTTTTTTTTAATTAAATGTTATTTTGTCATGTCCCTAACATGTCTCTTAATCTTTTTGTTTCTGGTTACAGGTTCACGTAAAAGTTCCAGAAGTAGTCGTGGACAGGAGCAACTGAGTTTAAAAGAGGACACCTTGGAAACTCAAATTTGTCCTCCATCTGATGCTCATGAAGTAGATCAGAAGAGATCAAAAATTCGTGTGGCAGCTGCAGATAACCTTGATGACTTAGAAGAAACTGGAGATGGAAGCAAAGATGGGGACCTCAGAGCTGAATTAAGTCGGCGTAGAGCAGAAAGGCTCACAATGGTAAGCTATTAATTGGTTAATATGAGGATTTAAATTAATAATTGCATTGAAGGTAAACTTATTTATTAATCTGGTTGTTTCAGGCTGGATCAGTTCATGAAACATTACCTGCTCGCTTAGTACAATCAGCATTCAAAGACGCAGTAGGAAAGTAGGTTTTACTGTTTGAACCTGAGAATTCTCATTTGATCTGGGGAGTATTTGTATTGAATTAAACTCATAATATTTTTTCAATTGTAGGAAAAATTTTCGAAGGCTGGATAGGGAAAGACATGGATCATCAAAGAGACCTGATTCTCAGAAAGGTAAGATGAAATGAAAATTCTATAATTTTCCTCGTTCTTGTGAAATGATTGTATGTAAAAGATCCTTTTTTTTTTCAGGAACAGAAGCTGGAGATGGACGGCGTGTATTGGTACTCAAATCTTCTGCTGTTGAACAGCAAATTCCTTCTATTAGTGTTACAATTCCTAAAGGTGAGTTGCAGGTAGAGCTGACCTTTTTTCTTCTTTGGATGCACTGCAAACAAATCTTTAATATCATATGTTCATGTTGTAATTATCATGTCTTGACTTAAAATGATTTATTGTCAAAGAAAACAAGTAATTGTTTTCCAAGATAAAGAGAATGATTATTGTCTGACAGAAGACACAATAATTTTTCAGTTACAAATATATAAAGATGAGGTAGTAAATTTCAGTCCAAATATTGTTTTTATTGATGATTGTGCCCAATTTTAGTTCTGAATAAGCAATGCCTGAAACTGTTACCAAGCTATTAGGAGGAACATGCAAAGGAAATTAAGATCATTAGTAATGAGAAAAAAGTTTGTCAGTGGAGGGGAAAAAACTGTTACGATTTTTTCGACACAAATACATCTTTGATAAAAATTATTTTTACACCTTAAAGCTTCGTCATTCAGAAATGTATTAATTTTGTATAGTATAGAAAAAACACACGTATTGATTTTCTATTTTTTATAAATAATAAACTATGGAGCATGAAATGTGTTGCTCTGTGTTGGTTGATCGTTTACCGTTGTATTTATCCAATGAAATGCAGAACAAGCTAGCAAGATGGAATGTAACGTTGACATGTAAAATTATTACTTATAGAAGCTGATGCCGAAATATTGAGAGAATATTACTCAGAACTAATAAAATCTGTCAGCCAAAATTATTCAATAACGTCCACAAAAAGGTGATTTTTGTTTTAAAATTTTATGTTGACGTGCACAACATAACATCTTTTGTGACTATAAATTAGGAAAGTAGAATAGTTTAAATATAATTGGGATAGACAGTGAGAGTGAATAATGAAATAATAATGAAAATTTCTGTGTAACAAAATAGTGAGAACAGCACAAATTTAAGAGTTAAGTTTTGTTGTAATGAATTCAGTTCTTTAGAACACCTATGATGATATAGCCATTTCAGCATCTACATTACTTCAACCAAAATTTTCAAGTGGAAAAGCCGATTATTAGATAGAAAGATGAAATAATTTTATTCAGCAATTACAGAAGATTGTTCTCATTTTTCAACAAATTTTTAATTCCAATTTTTCAAATTCTACTTTGTACCAGTACAAGGTGATCTGGACTGGAGGTTTTTTAAAAGATCTGATTATTCAATTCATGACATTGGAAATCAAACAGTGTGATTAAGATAAGAAATTATAACCTTCATTGGTTGTTTGCAGACTCTGCATCCCTACCCAACCAATACTTTGACTTATTGCTTAGAAGATTTGTCAAGCTCAACCAATCACAGTCGTGTACAGAAAATGACTGCTACGATAAAATTGTTGAAATAATAACATACAATATAATAACAAAAATATTGTTTGTTGTGCAGATATTTTTTTGTAATCGGTCCCTTGTCCATTGTTTTATTTAAAATGAATCGCATAAAAGATGAGACATATTATGTACAACCAGCATTCTTGTTTGACACTTCGGAAATAATCAATTAAACATTCAAATGTTGATACTTACAACATGAACTTATTGACCTGATTAGTACTAATTATTCTCAGTAATCTCTAGATAAGTTATTAGAAATATTTTATAATAATATAATGTTTTGCAACTAGCAGAATTTTTGCATTGGACACAAATGTTCTTTCAGTGTACTGCATTTCGAAGAATACTTTTATCGTGAGAATGTGACCAGAAAAGTTCTAAAAGAAATTTTTCTGTGTATTACTACTGGGTGTACTTGAAAATTGTATGTATATGAAGATATGGTTGGGAAAGCCATTGTGATTTTTATTACTTTTTGAAATAAAATGTTTTTGAGTCATGAAAGTTTCAGGAGCATTCCTACTACTACTATTCCAAAAATTGGAGTTTTTTTGCAATTTAGTTTACTGTGCCGGTTCAGTATATAGTAAATTTGCAATACAGTTTTGTAAGATGTCTTAGAAAAATTGTGGAAAAAATTGGGGTGGGTAGGTGGGTTACACGATTTACCTTTTCTTACACAAGAACATTTTTTATTTGTGACTGGAAATAATACATGGCAGAAAATGAAAGTCCCCTTTCATTTGAGTGAATCTTGATCACCCTACCCTTTGAATGGGTCAATGCAATTTCTGTCCCAACAGAGATACCCATCACTTCAACTCCACAGTTCTCCCAAAGGTGCCTAGCATATTCTGTTAATGATTCATGGAATTCTTTGGTTTGGTAAGAAGTCTAAGGCAGTCCTTTCCCCATTTTCTAGTGATTCTGGCTCTCCTACTCATGCAGAATTATCTGAAATAGATAACTTTTTTAACAGCTCGTAAAATTGAATCCAGCTTAACTTTTCAATTTACTTTTTTAATATGTTTTGGCTTACCTAATTTTACAAATCATTTGACTAACTAAACAATTGATAGTGTTAAGTGAATTTCTAACCCACTACTTAAATCCACCCTGCTTAAAGACATAAGCACTCAATCATGCAACTTGCTCATGATTAACAGTTGAATTTCTGAATATATTAATTTCTTAGTGCCTGAACCTTTGAGATATTAGGTACAATGAAATATTTTGTACAACAAAAGCTTTTGTCACTAACTCCAAGACTTTTCACATGAAACATGTGGCAGAATTTCTAGATATATATTAAAGAAAGTACAAAATGATATACTAACATTGAGATACTCAAATTTGACAATGAATGCTCACTCACATTTGTACATCTTTCTGGAATTGATGCGATCCCAAAAATTGTACTTGCTAACCTTTGTGACATAGATCAATATAGGAAATATGTAACTTATTTATGTTAAATGTATTTGAAAATGGTTTCATATTCATGATTTTAAATAATTGCAGAGTAACTGTTTTGAGTGGACCATTAATGTATCGTTAAGAATGAGCTGTGACAGCAAACATATTTAAATTGAATTTTTTAAATGGAGAGACCTTTCAGAAATAAATTTATTCCGGTATAGAAAATCAGCCATTTTTATTTGTAAAAATATATTAGAACTTGAAATAATTTAAAACATGATTTACAAAAAAATATAAAACTATGAACATTCAATGAAGTACAGGGAAGCCTCTAAATGATAACCACCCTGGAACCCATATATTGTACATAAGCCCCTTAACATACCACCCTTTCTCCCACATCACCAATCAGTTCCTTAATAAGAATTTTCTTAATTTGCCCCTTTTAAGAGACCACTTTTAAAAAAATGGTAAGCTTACTGTATTTAAAAATTTCAGGAGCTAAAATAAAAATTGATGATCTTGAAAATATGTGCAATTGATCCCATTTTCCTTGGCTTCAATCCTCAAGGAAAGCAGGGGACCAGGGTGAAATTCTGGGAATCATGTAACCCTTCAATGTGACCATTGAGATACTGATATGGTACCTTGGCTGCTTGCTCTGTTTTATTCTAATTGACACCAAATATGGAAGTGTCCTAATGTTTACATCTTTGAATTGTCTTCCTTACTTTTCTGGAAGAACATCTATTACAATAGACTTTCAATGTCGGAAGTCAGGGTTACTGACTGGCCCCCAATCACACAAGTGTTTGCATTGCATCCAGAATCTGAGCTGAGCATTCACTGAAGACCTGCTTTATGTTTCTTTGTAGTGTGTTGTTGGGGTGTTTTTTTAAGTGAGCGAAGTGGTGCGAGAAAAGCAAGTTTTGGGGCTCGTTAGATGTAGAGCATGTCATGTATACCCAAATGACTTATTGATACTCCACATGGAAATGGAGGTTTGATACTGGTAGACAATTATTGGGAGTACTAAAACTGAAAATGATTTAAACATTTTGTTTAACCAAGAGAAGAATTTTTTTTAATGCTTCTAAAAAGGTAGTAAATGTCTAAAAAAAACCATTTGCATAAAAATAGGCTCAAAAACTGGGAATAAAACTTAATCAAAAAGTTTCATTTTAACAAAGGTTTTTAGTGTGTGTGTGTTTCGTTAAAATAAAATAAGCTGATTTGTGCACATCCAATGTCTAGTTATAGCAGATAATTTTTGTGTGTCCCCCCAATAATTAAGAAACCATCCGTCTTAAGAGACCACTTTTTCATAGAAGTGGTGGCCGCTTATTTAGGCTGAAATTAAAAATATTGTATTTTATTGGAAATTCATGGTTTTGTAATCAATCACATGAAAACTCATTCAAAAAGACTTCATTCAAATTCTTTAATTTTTCTTTATTGACCATGCTTTCAGTAGTTCGGTGGTAGGTGGTTCCAATCAAATTGGGTATTAAATATTAGTCTGTTCATCGGAGGATTCCAATGACTGTAATAATATTAATCTTTTGAAATATTTAATTGGGAATAGAAAGTTTCAGCTACAGTATAATTTAATAATATTAATATTTGTAAATTCCATGATGTACATTATTTAAAAAGGGGGCATTTTATGAACAGAAAACAGTAAGATTAATTTAGTGCCTGACTAATAAATGAGAAAAAGTTAAATACATCATAGGATATAGAGAAATGCATTGGGAAAGTGTTTTTTTTTTCTTCTGCATGAAGAAATCTGATATTTGTGAATAAAATTAACCCTAGAGCATGTACTCTTACATTACTGAATGCACCATGAATTTCATTCATCACCCTTGGTTGGTTATTAAATAGAACAAATAGCCTGTTCTCTAGGAAACAATATTGTTTACATCTAATATAAGCAATAAAAATCATTACATTTGAGTAATTTACAAAATGTAATACAACAGGAATATAAAGTGCACAAAACAATAATGAAGTGAGACTTTACATGAAATGATTTTGACAAATCGCCAACAATCTTCTTCGGAATATATTACACCTTTGTTTTCATTTTTTAATAATTCTATTACATGAATGTTGTTTACATACAAAATAAGATCATTAATTACATTTCATCCCCATCACTTGATTTTTCACTAATTTACGGTGAACACAATATACTTTTTTGTTTGAGCCAGTGTTCTTCCCTTCTACCTGTTTATCTGACCTAAAACTGAAAAGGTTTTAAAATTTGCTTGGCCCTCAATGTGTAAATGTGTACAAGAACAAAAACCAGTTTTACTTGAAGGTTTTACTAGCGTATCAGAAGCATGGTGAATTCTGTTCACAAAGTACAGTTTTTTGGAGATAGAGATGAACTCCTGTACCTTTGAAAACAACAAACAGGTTGTTGATATGTAGATGAGCAGATGTTACAACAGAACAGGAAAGCAAAATGCCAGTCTGGTGATTAGAATTCACCAGTGCTCCTGCTGTAGGGGTAATACTTTTATTTTGAAAATCTACAAGAATGTTATAAATAAATTCACTTGAAAACTATTGCATGTCTACTGTTGAAAAGTAAGTCCCTAATCTTCACAATGTAGTTTTGAAAATGTTTGTTGTCAGATCTTAGGAGAATTACTCTATTGATACCTCCATTACTTTTAACTTCTCTGATAACTGGCTCTTTTGCGGAAGTGACCATTTTTGTAGTCTCTTAGGAGTTGTTTTGCTGTTATAAATGATCTTTACCTAACAAAAATCTTTATTATTGTGGAGTTACCACATTTCTTCAATTAAGAACTCTCTTCAGTCATAACCTTTATCAAGAATAAAAATAACTTATTGTCGCTATACGATTTGTGTAACTGAATATATAGCGTTAATTACTTGTCTTGAACTTGCACACTGGAGGAAGATGCGTTTTCAGTCCATAAAATAAGAAAATCCATATGGTTCTAGAATTTTCCATTATGCATATTACTGTTTGTTTGTAATTTATACATAAAAAACAATGCTTGGAAAAAGTATCATTTGTAAAATAAGATATACAGTGTAAATCCTTTGTTTCTTCCAGCAATGTGAAAGGAATTTGTGACTGTAAATTGTTCTAAAGACAGAGCCTGTTGTGGTTTTAGCTTACAAAATGTGCACTGTATGTAATGTTCTAAATTCTGATACAGTGTGTTGGCTAATGAATGCTTAATTGTGATTGAATTGTGAAAAATTTCCAAATCTTCAACTGAAGGCTAGAACTGAACACATTGTTATCTGTATTGATTACTTACTGGAACAATAGCAAAACTCCAAATTTGGCAGAAATGAATTAGTACTAGAAAAAAATCAGGATTTTTGGAGCTTTTCATATGGGAAAGTGGCACGTTTGTAAGGTGTTTCAATACTTTTTTGTACAAAAAAATGTATTAATTCACAAAATTAAATCTAAACATGGTATGTTAAAATTTGTTTATGAAATTAAATGTAAAAAATTTCCTCAGAATCAAGTCTATCGCTTTCATGGCAAAATCTTTTTGTGTTACATCCAGTTCCAATGATAAAACACAAAATTCATGGATGTGATTTCGGTGTTTCTGCCATCCATTTTGATGTTGATCACTTATAAATATGTTTCTTGACAGAAATACATTGCAATAAGTAAAACTTGTACATCAGTAAATTAAAGTCTTCCTTTTTGTATATAAAAGGTTTTTCAAAACTACAGTCTTGTTTGTTAAGTCGTAAGTGGCATGTCCAGTTACTCTTACTTATGTAGTCCTTATAATTATTAAATTAAATTTAGAATTTAATTTAAATATGTATATATGTGATTATGTAATATATAATATATATATAATAGTATGTAATAGTTATGTTAAATATGTTGTACTGTTGTCTGTCTTATGTGAACTGGAAAATTAAAACGTGTCTCCTTCAGAATAAGCTTTTTGTGACATGTCAAGAGGTTGTTTGTCTGGAGTACAGAACTCCAGCTTCTTGACTAGTTCTCTTATGTCCAAAAGATATGTAGTTAATTACGAAATGCATATTTCAAGTTTGAAATTTTATCGATTGCTTTACTTTTTGATCTTGTGAAAATGTTTTTTATCTTTTGTGCAATCAAATCAGTATCTTTTATCTTTTGTGCAATCATTACCTTTGCATTGACCATCTTAGAGTTTGCAAGGTTTTGTTGGTTTTTTTTGCAGAGGAGAAGCACAAACGAGGAGGATCCCCTGTGTCTGGAGGTAAGGTGCCCATTCGCATGAGACTGGGGCTGCCTGGAGGTGGGAGCAACTTCCCTGAGGAGCGGGAGCGCCCTTCTGGGGGCCGAAGAAGAAGCAGCCGAAAGGTGAAACTCAAGCGCAATGTGTTGTTGGCCTCACCCGCCGGAGAAAAGGTAATGTGCGGCTCCAGTCTTTCTCTCACATTAGGCAGCATGAGGCACAGTCTGCTTTGCTCTCTCCCGACCTTTCTGTCGCCCATTTGTGGGCTGGTGGGCACCTGGAGCAGCGTTAGGGCTCAGCTCAGCCACACATGGAAGTTAATCTGCAGTGTGATAGCGACCAGGGAAAAGCATTTACGAAGATGCAACTCTGAGTGCGAGATTTGTATTCAAGGGAATAATAATGGTGAATCATTGATCTGTTCACTTATGAAGTTTTTGTCTGGAAGGCCACCCTGTTTAAAGAACTTTTCTTATGAATTCCCCCTCCTCTGAATGTAGTCAAATATTTCCCCTTGTTCTATAAATGTACGCTTTCAGTACCTGATACATATAATGAATTCACCTGTTCCCTTGCATGTGCGTTCATGTTTTGGGGCTGTGCAATAATTACTAGAATTCTTTTCAGTTATTAAGCCATTTAAACAGCTGCTCCAAAAATTGTTACTGCAAGCCCTCACAATGCAAGTAATAGATTGTGTTTTATTTGGGAACAAAAGTTCTGTGTGTTATTTCCTTTCATCTAAATTCCATTAAGTAAAGGGGTAAAAATGTGTTTTTTATAAATTCTTAAAATATTTGAAAGCACATATTTATTTTATCATGTACTACTTATAGATATGTTCTAAACACATTAAATATATTTACAAACATTAATAGTACATGAACAAAATAAGAATGTATTATAATGGCTTTCATGTGTTTGAGGCAGAGGGCTTGCAGTGTTCAAACCTTGTTAGGTGCAGACTTGTTGCAAATTGTTTCAGTGGATTTTAGAAGTTTAAGTTAAACTCTTTGTAGTATTCAGTAATGCACGATGATTATGAGAGGTCCATTATTAAGGAAAGTTGTAGAGATTTACATTTCAGGCTATTTGCAGGTGTGTAGGTGGAATAGTTACTCTCAGCCAGTTTATAATTACTGCTGCAGTCCTAAGCAGCATTGCTAAAATGTATCACCCTCAATTTGAGCAAGTGTGTAATAACTGAAGATGTTAACTGCATTATCAACTGCTCTTGCATCATTGTCATCATGTGTTTCAATTTTTTGAAGCAGATCTTTGTCCTAGTTAAAGACATTTTGAGTTGGACGTTGTTTCAAATGTCTATTGAGTTATTTTTCTCAGTAATGTCATGTATGTTCAATAAATCAATAATCAGTACATAGGGTGTACTATTGTGGCATGCTTGCACTTTCGAATTAATAAGATGCAACTTCAGATTACACTTATGTGTGCTTTTTTCGTGTGATTACCATTTAAGAATTTCAAAGACTTTTGCCTGTAATATTCATTATTTCGGGAGTGAAATTTATGTTGGTCGTTATTTATTTTGTTTTCCTGTGGTATTAGTTTTAGAAATTTATTTTCCTTCATATTTGTCCTACAGTGTTTTTCTACTGTTAAATGTTAAAAATAATTCCTGTAAATAATGTTATTTCCTGTTATTATCCTAATGTTCCTATTTTCCTAGCTGTGTAACAGCAGGCACTTTGTTTTTAATGCTTTGTGTATTTCTGGAATATACAGAAAAACCAACCTGTTAAAATGCCTTATCCAACATAAGAGCCTATTACAAACCTATTGTACAAAAATATACCATGTAGCCTAGCCTGCTCCTTTTATCAGTTCTGTTGTAAACCTTATTGTATGTCCTACATTCCTGTGACATGCTGAGTATATGAAACGTTCCCAGACATCCTGGGAGGATTGTATGGCTAACCTTATGCATGCTGCTTTCTTTTCTAAATTTTATTTTATTTATTTCAAGTTGAATATAACATAGTACTATTTTCTGTCAGAATCACCCCCTCTCCTCCCCTCCTGTTCACCTGATATCTGGGAACATCAGTTCATTACTCCAGTATTGCATCCTTTGTACCAACTGTTAACAATTTGTGTGAATTTAAGTGATAAGTAGGTATAATAAAAGCTTCCAGGTCTAATGAAAGCTGTTTTGATTTGGTAGGTATATGGAGCAGGTTAAACAATGTGCAATAGTTTGTACAATAACACAATCAGGAAATTATGTATTAAACTTGAGGAACTTAAAATTAGTTGCATTGCTTTAGGCTTTATTTAAACTTCATAATGTAAACATTGTTGTCAACAATGGGATGTATTTTTGTACTCGACTTTTTTCCTTATAAATTGGCAAAACACATCCAGTTAACTTGTCTCCTGATATTGTACATGTGAAGCCTAAGAAAATGTTTTGTAATCAAAAATGTAAAAGTTCATTAAAGCTTTATTTTTACTGTGTTTCCTGTCAAGTTTGTGTGATGCAGATCACAACTTTTGTTGGCTGTTTCTTTTGTATGAAAGAGCAGGCCACAATTTGTGATGTGCATTGAAAAATGTTTTTTTTTTTTTATTATTATTATTTATTTATTTTTTTTTTATCAACAATCTGCTTGTAATTGGTTGAATCGTCTGCATCATAATCCGTACTGCAGTGTGTACCACGTATATTTTACTTTGTATTCTTTTGTTTTCCATTTTTTCTAAAGAAATTTCTTTGGAAGAATGTCTCTTTGAACATCTGCTGTATTGGACTTGTAGAGGTTTAATCTGTATTTAGATTTGGACAGATTTTGGGTTTCTAAATATATTTTCATTTTTAAGGCTCATTACTGTTCAGTGATCTGGGGCCAACAGATACTGTTAAGCAATGTCATTGAGTCATTATATTTAAAATTCCGAAATTTGAGTTCATTATTTCTTTCCCAGTTGTATGAGCACTGAATGAAGTTAATGACTCTGACTTAGCACTATCAGTTGGTTGGCATTTATTAACATATTAAGTTTGTAAACTAGTCAGTTTGTTGTAATGGCATGCGTAAGTCATCATTTAATTTGACTGATGTTAGAGTTCTTTTGCTGTATTTAAGTAAAGGTGGGTAAAGTAAAGGTTTAATTTTATATTGAGAAAGTACATTCTTTTCTTTACTTCTTTTGATGTTCCTAAATTTTTAACTTTGGGGTGGAGATGGGGGCACAAAAATTGCTAGTCATACGTACCTAGTTAGCTTGACCAATCTCTTCATTGTAGATTGATTCAATCATAATAAATTAATACATTTACTCATGCCATATTCATCATCCACACAGCGTTAAGCATATTTGATTGGCCTTCAGAATATAAAATATTCATGAACTCAAAAGTGAAACTCGTGACCCAGAAAGCTGTGCGACTCGTTTCTTGGGATACTTTTTCAAGTCTTGTTTAATTAGCTTGTTTTGTTGTTAGTTCCATGAAAAAGAAAATTTTATACATTTCAACATTAAAAAAGCATAGTAATGATACTGTATAAACTTAATTGTAAAATTAATGTAGGTACCAGTTTTAATGCCATTTGTAATCTTGCTTCTTGGAAGCAAAAATTATTTTCTCATGGGGGCAGATTTTTGTAAAGACCATTTCAGTTGGCATTATAAGAAACCAACTTTTGATTGTGAACTTTGACACCATTCAGAAATTTCGAAAAATATGCACTACAATAAAACCTAGTTTTAGACTGTTCAAATGGTAATTTGAATTTTATTGACTTCAGAGCACAGATGCTGTGTTCTGTTTGATTTTTTGTATGTCATATTTACGTGATGCTTAGTCATTGTGGATTGTAGGATGTTAAGTTCATATGTTAAAAAAATGTGACAAGTGTTATGATTTGTGATCCATTGATAGCCATTTGTTAGTGTAGGATTATATTAAGGGTTATTAAGGAAATATTATATGGAGGAAACCTATGAAACTTACATTGAAAGTATGTGAAGTTTTTGCTGTTTTTGGTTATTTGCTGAAATTAGCAATTTTGGACATTCACAAATTACTTGTTCAGAATTGATCTCTT
Source organism: Teleogryllus occipitalis (assembly GCA_011170035.1). Classification (NCBI taxonomy): domain Eukaryota; kingdom Metazoa; phylum Arthropoda; class Insecta; order Orthoptera; family Gryllidae; genus Teleogryllus; species Teleogryllus occipitalis. Next base: position 96,198 of record BLKR01014846.1, on the reverse strand, counting down.
GCTATTATTCCTTTTGGAAAGAGTTGTGGTCTGAAGCCACAGAAACAATCAAATAGTTTGTTTAGAAATTATTGGGATTAGGATTAAAAATGTGAAACATTTAAAAGTTACTCATTGAGTGAGACATTGTGAAAGTAACTACTGTAATTAATTTTTCAAGCAAAAGGTACAAAATTTGTGAACACCAGTTTTGTGCAATATATTACCCTTGAGAATTCATACCTGTGTAGATTTATGATGAACTGACCGCATTTTACTTGGGAAAATTTAATAAATATAGAATAATTGGGAAATGGTAGGAGTACAATTGTGGCAAAGGAATACTTCCATGTGTAATTCCTCTTAAAAGCTGTGATAAATATGAATAGGGTAGATTGTGCTTCAGAACACAAGGAAGTGTGCCATTGCACTTATTACAGTAAACATAGTATACACCATACATGATTTGTAAATCTATACCTATGGTTTAATTACATGTAAGGGTTTTTTTAACTCTGCCTTTTCTGTTAATGGGATATGTATTCATGTATCTGCATCAAGTTCAAGAAGATCTGTTTGATCACACAGCATTTCAGATGCTGCTGCTTCATCTTAATGTGTGCCAAGAAATCCTGTCTTCACTAGATCTAGTCTTAGTAACATTACATGCAAGCCTAGAGCAGGACTCTTTTGTAAGTCAGTTAAGAAGGAAAATATTTTTATTTCATATGAATATCTCCATTTTTGTGACAGTTCTGGTGATGAATGTGCTGTTGAAAAGAACGGAAATAAGCTCTTTTAAACTGTTCTCCAACATGAAGCCTATATTAATATCTATATTAGAACGTAATTTGGAAATCAGGATACATTGCTAAAAGCCAATTGGACATGAAATGTACTAAAAAATCTTATATTGAGAGTCAAAATCTATTTTCATAAATAACTTCAATGCTATTGCTATTACTATTGAAATTCAATACTTAATTCCTACTTTATTGGCATAGCTAGTGTGTCTGCTCAAGGTTATGTATGTAATGAAAATTTCCGGAGCTAGTTATTTTTAGCTAGTTATTAATAGGATTTTAATTTTTGTGTTTTGTTTTAAATGATCTAGGTTTAATCATGGAATCTACCCTTATGGAAAAAAAGTGGAAGAAATATCAAAAGTGAAAACAGCACTGAACAAAAGAGAAAAACAGATACATTAAAAAAAAAAAAAAAAAAAAAAAAACTGAAAAAAAAATAACATTATAAACAGTTGAACTGTGATTGTTACAATTTAGTTAGCCATGGATTGACAAGTGAGTTGTGTTATTGCAATATGTTAAAACTTAATTGAATTCCTTTGAATAACTTTGTGTCAAATAAAATGTCTAGTCTTAGGCAGAATTAAGTATATCTGCAGTGAATTTTGTATTATAATTAGGTACTTAATTATGCATTTCTCTTTGTGATTTCTATAAGGTCATTCTGCATACTGTTGGTGCAGTTTTACGTTCTTTCCTTAGGATGGTCTGAGGTACAGATAGTAGCATTTATCTTGTATGAATATTTGTAAATATAGCGAATAATTTTGTATAGAATTGTCAATTGTAAATTATTCCTCTTGTACTTTGAAATGGACCATATTTCTCATGCCCATATCCCTTGTATATATATTTTGTAAATAAACATATTTTTCAATATATTTCTTTAATCGTTTGTTACTGTAAAGACTATTCTGGTTTCCTTTTTCCTTCATGTCTACTCAGATTCAACCTATTGATCAATTCATTATATTAATATTTTGAAGTACTTTTCTTCATGTAAAAACTTATTACCACAAAAAATAAGGAAAGTGCCAATGTCACACAACAAAAACTTAAAACTGGCAATTCAGAAATTGTCCATTAAAGTGCTTTTGTTCAATAAAATTTTAGAAAAACATTGTATATAAAACTATGATTTCCCCTGGGTTATACTCAGATTTAATTCCAAATTCTTTGCTGTATAGTAACAATTATTTTCTGGGTACAATTTAAAATTTTCACTTAAGGAATAATGACACTAGTTTGAAAAGATGAAAAATTTCGGCAACTTTCAAAAATTTTTGTATTTGTTTCATGTGTGAAAAGAGGCGAACAGTGACTATTGTAATAATTACAACATGCATTTAATAGAAAGTTATTAGAAAATTTTCACAATTCCAAACAGGATACCTTTTTACTGTTTTCCAAGAATTACACAGGAACTTTTTAATATGAACAGGTGTTGGAAGCTGTGATATGGTAGGAGTTGCAGGACTCCTACACAATTTGCTTCCAGGTAAATTCTTTCATTAGATTATACGTGCACTTAACATGAATTATAGAATAGTAACACTAAAACAATCTTATATTTATTTTTAAGCTTACACAGCTATAGATCCTTTTCCTAACATTTTTTATCTAATACAGTTCATCAGAACCGTTTTCAATAAGTCCAGTGAATTTGTTTTTGAGCTTAATTACAAAATTAGTACTCCTGTTGCATTGTACCAAACTCATACTTTCTTAGCAAAATGTTTTATATCAATATTCTGTAGTTAAGTGAGTTACCAGCCGAAGCAAAATAATTTTACAAGCATATTTAGTTACCATAAAAAAATAAAAGTTAAGTTAAAACTTTGAACAACAGGAATTAAATCAGGATTGAAATAGGTTATGAAATTATACTCAACATCTTTTTTTAAATATTTTAATATAGAATGTAATCGAACAATAGCATGTCACCTTCATTACAATGCACACTAATTCATGAAATACAACCATATCTGCACAAAATCTTAATTAGGCAAGGGAAATTAATTATTTGAAAACAATTATTCACTGCAATGACAGTTCCTGTAAATTACTATTTGTCAGCGGATAAATAAATTCATTTCAGAACAAGAATCCTTGCGTATATAAATATATAAAGGATATACAGAAGCTTAAAAATTATCTAAATCACTCGAGTTCACATTAAGCTAGTACACCAGTTTGTTCTATCAGCATAATAACTTATTGTGAATAAATACTTAAGTTTCGTAACTGCAAGTACTAAACCATGTTATGCCAGTAATTTCAACACAATTAAAAGTTTTTTCATATAAAAAATCACATGGCCTTACACTTGAGATTGGTGTACCTGTAAAAGTATTTACTATATTCTGAGACTAATCTAACACATGAAATAAGAAAATGCATTTACCTTCTTCAATACACAATATAAAAGTGACATTTTCATGCTCTTTTTTTTATGTTTTCATCAAATTTAAAACCACACTACAAATGCATTACCACCCCAAGTTCTCCAATTATTCAGTGACACAAAATACAAAGGCATGTTTCACTTCATTCAGCCAGCTGTTTTGTTTGTGAATAATATTAGTACAGATGTTGAACCAAGCATCTACATTAACTAGATTTTACTTTGAGAAGATATGGAGAATCAAAATATACAAGTTGTCATAACTTTTGTTTACTATTAAAGAATGAAAAATCAGTACCACATTTCATGATTTGAGAACAAAAGGCCATTTTTTAAACAATGTAGAACCCATCTGTGGCAAGAAACCAGTTCTGTCAATGTATCACACAGTCCAAGTCTTGCACTAGCAGCTGACATTTTTCTTTTCCACCCCACACATTTACCAAATCTTCTACACAGAACCTTCTTCTCATGATGTGATCCAAGTGATATTTAAACAATCTCTTTTGGCTGCAGTGCAAGTGCAAAGGTCAATAGGGGTGGATTGGTTTGCAAGTGAGTTAGGAAGAGGAAACGTACAAAGGTTAGTTGGAAAGAGTGTAGCGAACATAAGGAACTTCAACATCATTTCCATCAACATCATTGCAGCAAAGCTCAAATACTAGTGCTCGAACGTGGGATTCAATTTTCCTTTTCGATACCTTCTTAACTACTTCAGACATAGGCAGTGACATTCTTTCTTGACATTTGGCAGTGGCCATGAAGAAAGAATACAGCATACATACTCCTTGAGATAGCATTGTTATCTCTAAATTATATTTCTCTTTAAAATAATCAAGGAATTCCCTTAGAGTCAACTCCCCAGCAACTTCAAATCGATCCCAAAGGGTCCATTCAGTTTCATAGTATTTCAATTTTGGAGCAGCAATAGGTTCTGAAAAGGCAAAGAAAGGCAGAGCCAAATTCACAAATCCATTCTTGTATGGCTCCAGAGTTTTAAATCCTCTAGCCAATTTAAATAATTCCAAGCAAGCAAAGCCTGCTACAACAGAAGTAGTGGTGGCAATAGCTGGTATAATTTTACCAGCAATTAATTTACTCTTGTGTCGGTCAGCTGCAGGTATCTTATAATTGGCAGCTCTAAGATTAGATGCAGCAACAATGAAGTCCATGTGGAAATTAGTGTCATCATCCTTCTCAAATTCAATTGGTGTGATCTTCAGACTGCCTAGAGAATCACGAGATGGTAAATCTTGCTGCAACTTGCTAATCCGAATATGATCTACTGCTCCTGCTCCATTTGATACCTGCATCTGAGAATCTGTAACTGCAATCTTTACTCCTGATTTAGGGGTGAATTCAGGAACTTTGACATCAGCCAGCATTGCAATAACAGCTTCACGGTCAGTACAATGAGGGATACCATATACTTCTGCTTTTAAATTGGCTGCAGCAACAATAAAATCTAAATGCAGAGGATTATTTGTGTCAAATTCCAAGGCCTGAGGACAGCGTTTTGGTCCAGACCAGAAAGGTTGGCCACTTGAAGTTACTTGATCAGGAGGAAAGTTGAAAAGTAATTGCCGAATTTGATCATTATATTGTTCTTGCCAATAGCACCTAGCCCAGGCCACTGCATCTTTAAAACTTTTTGGCCTCTGGTCAACTAAAGCCTGCTTAACAGATTCCAAGACTTCCAAAGGCTGCACACCAGGCAATTTCAGAGTGCGCTCCACGAAATTTGGATCTGCCAAATACTGAGCAGCATTTTCAGCAGCTTGTCGAAACAGTCCTTCAAAGCAATCTCTAGCCCATTGTAGTGTATGTTCAATGGCATTGGGAAAGTTCTTCAAAGTGCATATGGGAATACTTTTCTCAGGAGGATCCTGAGAGGAGCTGTATGATTCAGTAAGAAATGGAACGACCACCTGAGTGTTTCCTTTGGTACCTAGAGTTCCAGATTCTATAAGCGGTTTCCTGTAATACACACACCTTCTATCCATGTAGATACGAGCATCCACATTATCCAAGGCATTGGCTACACCATCTAAATTTTCAAAAAAGTTATCATCATATGTTTTCTCAGTTTCCGGGCCAACTCTATTTTCATGAGCCACAACATTTACTGAAGGATTCATTCGCCTTATTACCTTTGCAGCTGTGCTAGACTTGGCTCTCTGAACGTCAGAGGGTCTAAACAAAAACTGCCTGTTGAGATTAGATTTTTCAATGAGATCCATATCAGTGACAGTTATCTGACCACCCTCTCCAGCTCCAACTCCCATCATTGCAAAATTCTTTAGTAACTCACAGCCAATAGCACCAGCTCCAACTACAAAATATTTTAGAGAGCCTAGTCGTTTCTGGAAAGAACTACCAAACACTGCAATTTGTCCATCATAACGAGATCCAGTTGGTTTGCATTCTTCCTCAGTAATTTCACTCAAGTCAGATGGTAGGCATTCCAAAGCATCGAAATACAACCACTGGAAAATTGGGAAAAATTTGCCACTGCAGGCCTTCATTACCTCTTGAGCAACAATACCACCAATTGCAGCATCTAAAGGAGGCACTTTACCAGCTGAAATTTTGGCAAATATTTTCATTAAATCAACATCAGCATCTCCATCATCACCACTGCTTTTTGCTACACCCAAGAACGCTTCAGCATCATCCTCATTCCATGGTTTTGGTAATTCTCCCTTCTGTTCAATGTATTTATGCAAAGTAGCATAAGCTCTATGGAGTTGGGGTGGGCGGTCAAATTTTGCAAAATCTGTCATAACAAATTCGGGTTCCTTAATAGAATCTTTCAAGGATTTGAAGTTTACAACTTTGGGCATTTTGACCTGAGTTACAATGCCGCCTCTGATATATTCTGCATATTTACTAGTATCTCCGATGCTAAATGTATAAGGGCCAAGGACGCGGATTTTTAGCGGTTCACAGTGATTCAGTTCGGTCATGCCCTGCACCTCAGTGAAAGTCACATAATCTCCATCTGTCAGACCATGGCGAGTGTCATCAAGGCATGTAACCACACCTTCTTCATCCCGTGAAATACTAGCTATCATTGCTGAAACGGGTTGTTCTCCATTTACATCAACAACAGAAAATTCATCTCCAAAGTCACAAAAGACTTGAGCAAATAATCCCCGGGTATCAGCAATAATCAGTGCAATGTTATTTGCATGAGTAACCTCGGATATTCTTAACTGTTCTGCAAATGAGCTATTGGTTAAGACAATCACTCTGAATTTTTTAATATAATCTTCAGTAAGCTCGCCAGTATAAACTTCTGTTGGAACATATGTGTTTAATTCGCTTAATTGCCGCAAAGAAGCTTCGGCACGATTTTTTCCTACATCATCTTCGGTCAAATAAAATTGAGAAGTTAAATCCTCGATCTTACATTGGGCTACGTCATGCAGTGTCACGGACTTCACACCACCTAATATCACATTTTTAGCAACTTCTACTCCTAGCCCACCAAGCCCGGAAATAAGTACATCGGAGCTGGCCATGCGGCGCATAGCATCATGGCCCAAAACATAAAGCTGCCTTGAATATAGTCCTTCATCGATGTCTTGAGAAGTTGAGGCTGATCCATTCTGCGCCATGTCTGAAATAGCCTGTGAAACGGATTTCGCTCCAGTTGAGTCTCCTGTAGCAAGTTTCCGCTTCTTGGCTGGAGGATCAACCGAATTGCCCACCACTTCAGCACTAGACATCGGACACACACGCCGTCTTATCGGACAATTTTGTTTCTAGAAGACAGAATGTTCTGCACTAAATATTTTTGACTTTTGGTATGCGAAGCAATATCGCTGCTTCCTATTGGAGAACAAAAGAAACGTGAGGTGCGATTCTAGCGTACCAATGAAATTGCACAAGAAATGAAGTACGATGTACGTCCGCTAGGTGAATCGAACTGTCATTCAAAAACAATTTCAGTACCTCACAATTTGTGATAAATTTAACAATTTCAAAACTATAAAAATTTCTAAAATATTTGTTTTGTCAACAAATAAATAAATTCTAATAATGTAAAACATTTTATTAAAAAAATCATTGAAATATATTTTTTAGGTTTTAATTTCGTGTTTCGTTATCCAAAAGATAAAAGTATTTAAAAAAAAACATGTCTTTTCGAATTTTTTAAAATATTCTAACAACAAAATTACTAGGACGAAAAGTAGAAATTGACTCTTCGAAGGAATTCGTGAAAATGTCTCATGCCGTTTTCAGAATAACGCACGCGCTACTGTTATATTTAATAGGAACTATTTAAACATAATTTGTGAGAATTGTACAATATTTTGGATCATAACACAGAGAAACAATTTGATCTATTAGGTTTATTTTCATTGCGTCAATTCGATATACAATCGATATGTTTGCCATTTGAGAAGAAAACACTTGTTTCACTTTATCCTTGAAGTTTGGGAAGGCGTGTAACAGGTGGGACATGTGTACCCTTGTTGTTCATTGTGTAAATATAAATAAATTTATTAAAATTAAAACGTGAGAATTTCAGAACCTCGAAGTTATTGATACTGACCTTCCAGGGGAATTCATTTCTTTAATATGGTGGTTGTTATTAAGTAATTGGAAGCAATTTAGAATCAATTGACGTTTAGTTCACAGCTTCCAGACGCGCAGAAAATGCTGCGTCCACAGCAAAAAGAATTGCTAATAGCTGCTGCCCTTCTATTGTATTTGGGAGCTGTATGTTCTCAATCATTTGAAGCTACAACGCCAAAAGTGGAGACCTGGACAGGCCGTTGGTTGCCCGAAAGACCTCCTGCAAAAGTCACCACAGAATCGACTGACGAAGATGATGACCCCCACGGAGTTAAGATGGGTGTTGCTTCTCCAGTGTGTGATGATGCTCGAGTAAGTTCATGTAACACATGTTACCTTCACCATAAAGGAGGTTCATTGAAAAATTTTAATTGAATGTATTTGCGTTTTTTTTTTTTTTCATTTTTCAGAGCAATCTGACTTTAGATTGGGATTTTTCACCAGTTAACTATACATGTTTTAGTAGGTTCAGAATTACACCTGATGAAAGTGTTCAACCTATTTTGGAGCGTGAAAACATCCCTCGGTTTTACATTGTAAGTTTCTACAATTTTATTTTTTTCATTCAATCAAATATCAAGGTGCATAATGTGCGCAGGAAAGGAATTTTCTGTATAATAATGGAGATGTGTTGTACATTTTGCAGGCACAGCATAAATGCATGGACCAACCCATCAGTTATGACACTTTGTTGCCTACTTTGTAAGTTGATTGCTTGCTTTGATTCTGAACATATTTATATTGAAAATTATTTTTTATACTTTCTTATTATTTGACAGTGGTACTCATCGCCCCCTTTGGCCTCGTTATGGAGAATATAAATTTGTGCCAAGGCAAAGATGGTTGCACAATTTGGAGGTCAGTTGATTCTCTTTATAAGCCAGAAGTTTAATTTTTATTGTTGTTCTTTCTACAGAAATCTCTATAGGCAGAATTTTGGGTCTGAGTTGTGCATCTGGAATGTATTAAGGCAAGAAGAGATGATTTTACTATATTTTTAATCTTAAATGACCACGTTCAGTCACAAGATCATTATCATAGTCTTTTATTATCATTTAATCTCCAATCATTTGGCTTTCAGGTGATTGCTCTAAGGCTATTCACTTTTTATTAGATCTTTTTTTGGAAAGATTCAAATTTTTCTAGAGCTTCACATACCCTACCCAGTGAAAGACCAAAAGTGATATTCAAGATTAAGTTTTGCAACCTTTTGCTTTAAAGGATAAGGAGAATGAGAGGAAATAAATGTATATACAGAACGTTAATAGGGTTCATTGGTATTCATTGTAGAATAATGAAAGTATAAATTCTATAATTTAATAGAAGATATGACATGAACCTTGGGGCATAGTAACTGTTTCTTTGGTAAATTGTTTTCTTGTAGTTATTTCACTTCTTTGTTGTGACTAGAGTTATACTCTGCCATTCCAATTTTTTTAACTTGTTCACCCCAGAAAAGTTTTGAGTATCACATCTCAAAGGATGAGGTCAACCTCACTCTTTGTAGTCAAAGAGATAACAACTAAAAGTCTCATTGTTCAACTTCAATTTTTACATGAAACATGTTGCCTTGATCAACACTTTGATGCACCATATTGCAGATGTGCAAAGCCACTTTTGTAAATTATTTCCGGTTGTAATGTACATTATAAGCCTTTGTGTGCAGTTAATCATATTTAAAAAGGATTATAATGTACATTATAAGCCTTTGTGTGCACTTTGGCATATTTACAAAGGATTTCTTTACCATTTGGTTCATTGAGCACTCAACAGATCACATGCAAGTTGCTTTTCTGAATTTTTTTTCTCTACTAGTAGTTGTTTACTCCACGAGGACTTGTTGACCGAATTTGGTTGTATATTTTCGTGTTCATTAAGTATTTAATTGTATACAGATTTTTTTTGTTTAATAGTGAAGATTTTTGTAAGAGTTGAATTATTCGGAATCTAATTTCTGTTTACTATAGTAATTTTAAAGGTGGCTTTGTGGATCTTGCATATCCGCAAAGGTGCACATATGTTTGCATTATGTAAACAAAATAATAGATTACTACAGAATAGCTCTGACTTTTTCTTTCTAGTTTGTCCCCGTTTTGAATTTCTGGTATCTTTTCAGTTTTGTTTCTTTTTCCTGCCAGGCATCTAACAGTGCAAAAGTAACCTATGAGTGCCTCTCATAACTATCCCTTTCCTGGACACAGTGCCCCAAGAAGAGCTTCCTTTTGCTACTTGAACATCGTGCTGAGGAATCCCTTAGGCCCTTCTCCACGCTGTACCTTTACACACATGTCCTGGTAGTCTTTGGTTCCATTGAGGTGCATGTACTGTTCTTTTGTTTAGCAGAGGTGGCTCAGAGCATCAACTAATGTCACTGCAGTGACTCTGAATGGGAGCTTGTAGGGTTCAAGTCCCGGGCAGCATGATTTTAGACACTATATAGATAGGTCAATTCCAGTTTGAGGAGAATTCTAGCGACTGGCTGTTCTGATTGGTAGTTTTCTGTGGTTTCCCCAAAGACCAGATGAATGCTAGAGCAGTACCCTTATAAATGGGCCACAGACAGTGTGCGATCTTTCTTTTCTCTTCCTTGTCCTATACTTGCCTCTTACTGACACTCATGAGCACTACATTACCACACATGCCGGGAGACCAGTTAGGTGCTTGTTCTGGCTGGGGCAGTGTCCTGCTGATGGGAGGTACCGGGTTGGGCGAACTGAACTGACAATGTCTGCAAATCATGGTGTCCAGTGGGGAAAGACCACCACCACCACCACCACCTTTCGCAATAAAACATTCACTACCCTTACGAGACTAATAACCTTAGCAGATGACATGCCCAGAATAACTAATCAATCAATAAAACAATCAATCAAAACCATTGTTTTGGATGTAGGGAGCCAGTTTCTCAATTGCACGCAGCCGGATTGGACACAGTTCTCAAACACGGTTGCCAGTGAGGCCAAGGGATTGTAGAAACCTTGGGATATTGAGTGATTACGAGAGAGTGGTAATGCTCCCATGCTACAAAAAAGAAAAGAAAACATTCATACTTTATGTGAGTTTTCACCTCGGAGAGGTGTACGCTGCGGAGACTAATTTAATTAACTTTCTGTGAACCATGCTCAAGAACCTAAGTCAACTACCAAGAGGGGGGGTCGTGGACCCCCATACTTGAAATGCGAGATTTCGTATTGCATTTACAAGTATTGTTCTTTGGGGTAGGCTGGTGTGATTCTGTAAATGTTGCGTGGCATGTGGCATGACTAATTCTTTCTTGAATTGAATTGAATTGAATTGAATTTGCCTTATTTTACGTGGCGAGACTCAGGCCATGAGGCCTGCTCTACCGTCTGACCACGCAAATTCCGCTACGCTCCTTTCACCAACCATGGGAGAAAGAAGGTATTACTTGGGCGACGAAACAGGCGATTTGAATTTAGCTCAGAGGCGTCATTTAGGCTTGAGGATCTTTTACATGCAGTAAATCTACTAACATGGGACAGCCGGCTTTACTTCCCCTCCGACGGAAGGCGTACGAAGGATTTTTTCGCCCTTAAAAATCCACGGCTTCGATCGGGTTCGAACCCGCAAACTTGGGTATAACAGTCCGATACGCTAACCGTTACACCATTGCCGCCGTGGTGATTCTTCTTGAGGTCTAACAAAAATCTTTGCCTTTCATGTACAAAATGTATTTGGAAATTTTGAATTTTTCTCTTCCATATAATGTGAGCATTCAAAAATCCCATATCAACTATTTTGAGAAACAAAGCATAAGGCCACATTCTTGGAGTCCTTTTCACAGAATATTCATTGACCATTTTTTCCACTTGAGTTTCAGATGATTCCAACATGCCATCACATTCACTATCATTTTGTAAGTGCTCTTCTAATAAAAGTAAGGCATCATCGCAATGAGTTACATTGTTCATATCAAACATTTCACATTGTCTTTTCGACATTTTTCTCACAAAGTAAATGTACATATAATACAACCAGTATAAATTACTGTACAGGACTCGATGTCTCGCATCCAACAATCGACCTAATACACAGAAATTTATGGAGAAAAAGATAAAAGAAATCCAATAATGATGCCAATATAAGAAAGTACAACATTGACAGAAAAAGTAATAGACACACACTGAATATCAAGTTCATGACTCCAGAAAGGGAAAAAATTATAATTTTGAAATAAATGTTTTATTTTCGTTTTAAATGCTACAAACATGAAGATTTATAACACTGAAAATTTAAAAAAAAAATGACAGTACCTGTAATCATTGATCGGTTAAAGTAGAGAAAACGTACACCCTTTAGAGGCGCAGTGGAGTGGAGGCAGGGCGGAGAGGGAAGGGGAGGGGGCAGAGGAGGGGAGTTTCCTTAAACCCTCTCTTAAATTATGCTATGGGCTCTGATAGAAATGAATAAAACTTACTGATAGGTGATTTTCATGGCTCGCCCTTCATACACTTTATCCCCACTGCAATTTAATGCCAAATTACTTCCAAAGGCAAGTTTTCTCGCTTCGCTCGCCTGGATCCAAGTTACGGCGAGGCTTGTGCTATGCCTTTGCGATCACTATAAACATCCTTGAGTCTATCCACCACATAATTACCAATTCAATTTTATAAGAAAGCACTTCAGTAAGCACATTATAAGAAAACCTAAAGAATTCAAACTGCATAGTTGCAAACGCATTGTGAAGAAAGAACACTACAAGCTTTATCACACTGGCACACTACCCTGATCGCAGTACTATTTAGTAACAGAGCTTCGGCAAGATACTAGGGTGAAATTGCCTCCCCTTATAATCACCTAACCACCTCTCTACCGTGGATTTATCCCTTATCGGAGCGGTGCGAAGTGCTGGTTTAAACAACTTCCATAGGTTGTATGGTGTTCTAAACGTCTACCCATTGTTTTACCATTAAACTATTTTAAAATATACCTTTGGGGTCATCATGGACCCCCGCTTGGTACTTGGAAAGTTAAAGTAATAACCTTCATAAGTATTGTAATAATTAATTAATAACATTGCATAGAGTAGAGGAAATAAAAATGGAGGAATTGAAGGGAATACTAAAAACAACAAGAAACCGAAAGGGCCCGGGCAAGATAACATCAACATGGAGCTAGTAAAATCTGGAGGAAGACAATTAGAAGAAGAACTGCTAAAAGTGATGAATGAAAATAGATGACACAATACCAACAGAATAACAAACAGGAATTGTAATAAATATACACAGAGAGGAGCAAAAAAATAAGTGTGAAAACTATAGAGGAATTACAATGCAAGCAGCTTACAAGATTTATTCAAGCATCTTGAAAAACAGGCTCACAGAATATAATAAAATACAGAATATAATAATATAATAATGTTACAGAAGAGGAACAGTGCGGATTCAGGAAAGGGAGAAGCACTGTAGATGCAGTTTTCACTGTAGACCAGATAATACACAAAAGTGAACAAAATCTACCAAAGTACCTACTATTCATAGACTATGAAAAAGCTTATGACAGAATAAATTGGAAAGTGATGAAAGAAGAAAACATAGAGGAAGTCTAATAAATGCAATAAAAAGCCTTTATAAGGAATCAAAAATCAAAATCCAGAATATTGTTGGAAACTGCACAGACGCAATCCCGACTAACATTGAACTACAACAGGGTTGCACGCTATCGCCACTGTTGTTTAACATAAATAAATCATATAAACAAAATGTAGAAGGTGGAAATCAAAGGAGGCAATATGAGATATGACAAGAAAATAAAAACCATATTATATGCAGATGACTTAGAAAAAGCAGCACATAAATTAAACACAATCATAAAAGAATACAAAATGAGAATATCAACCACAAAAACTAAAGCAACGAGAATAATAGGCAAAGAATACAGTAGAATAAAAATAGTAATAGATAATCTAATTAAAGAACCAGTGGCAACTTTCACTTACCTGGGAAACAAAATTTCATTACAAGAGGAAGACAGATTCAAAATTGGCAGAATACAAAAAAATTAATGTATGCATCAAAAGACATTTTCAAAACACAAAAACAAAAATTCTTCATAACATTGTATCCAAACCAGTCCTATTATATGGTAGTGAAACTTGAGTATTAAGACAAAGAGACAAGCAAGGGATTGAAGCACCCCCAAATGAGATACTTAAGAGCAGTATTAAAAATCTCAAGGAAAGATAGGATAAGAAATGAACACATAAGAAAAAGACTTAAAATAAAGAACATTGTCCAGGAAATAGAGAAGCACCAAATAAAATGGCATAAACATACAAAAACAATGAAACCCAACAGATACCCTAAAATGGCAATGAGATTCAAGCCACAGGGGGAAGAAGAGAATGACTGAAGAAGAGGTGGATAGACCAGGAACACCTCAATAGCGATTGAGAAAATACTGGAAAGAAGGAATAGGCCAAGTGGCCTAAACCTCAAAAGTTCATGATGATGGTGAGTAGTATTAAAAACAGTGTAATGAAAAGAACAAAGGAAACAAAAATATCAAGAATACTCAAAATATGTCCAGTCACATATGTGACCTACGAACAATTACAGTTTGCATATAATTTCAAAGATATTTTTGATAAAATTCTCAAATACATGTGAAATCCCTTTCACTTTTAGCGATCCCCGCCTGCGTGCCCTCATATATCAGGCTGGGAGAATGTGGCTAATTTTAGTTGGAAGATAGAGAAAGAACTTATTCTTTCGTTTTTACTTTTCAGCATACCTCATGCCTCAGTCCACTCCTCTCATCCCACCCCAATCCACCGCACCCACTCTGTGCAGCACAAAAAGATTCTGTGTGTGAGCCGCTTACCTGCTCACCTTTGCTCTTGAATGGGAAAGCACAGAAACAGGAAAGTGGCTGCAACTTATCTGATGGTCGCCTCTTCCTCTGCTGTCTCGACATGCCAGGCATGGCTGTCTTGAAAGGTAGCAGAGACCTGCAGTTTCCAAATTACCAAAACAATAACAAATGCTCTCAGACATGGGTTGCAAGTAAAGCTAAAACACCCTGTATATAATAGCATGCCTAAATAAACTGATTAACAGTGTGCAATGGTTAGTAATGGAGCTGATCAGCTGTATTCAAAATATGCCGACACATATGTGACCAGCATAAATAATTAAGATTCACATATAATTAAAATGATCTTTATGATACAATTGTCAAATAGACATACAGAATTCAGAAAGTATAAAATGAAACAAAAAAGTATAAAAGATAATAGCAAACAAGACAGATAATTAAAGCATGCTTAAATAAACTAACAGTATGCAATGATTAATAAGGGGAGCTAACATCACCCATATTTAAAAAGCAAGCTCCTTGCAACCCTTTCACAAACCAAAATGTCGGCATGGCTTGGGTGTATGTCAATGCTATCTGCAATTTTACACATTCTGCTCATTGAGTTGTTGGAGGTGAACACTTTTCTGTGTCGCTTTTGCAAAACAATACCATGATTTCTAAAATTAAATTACGTCACTTTGAAACTCAATTCATTTAACAAAAGGGAGCAATCAATTTTATGGCGAAGAAGTTTAAACAAAAATTTACTTCAACATACTCTCGATATGATTTCAGTGATGGTATCCCTAAGCAATCCTACCACATTCACGTGTCAAAAAAAGGATCCTGCACACCCAAAGTAGAAGCAGAAAGCCTGAAGAACTTGTGTTGCACTGTTTCAAGTCTAGAAACGTCTTTTAAAAAGCTTGATGAACCAACAACCAACGAGTACATGAGAATGGGTCTCGCTAGCATCAGATACATGGTATGCAAAATCTATGAACAACAGGCGTTGACACGTTCTTCTAATAAATCAAAGTCTGATTGGTTTTATTGACTATACAATTCATATGGTCCCCAAAAGTAATTTTAAAATCAAACACAACATCAAGATCTCTGAAGGTAGTAACTCTCTCCAGACGTAATGTGTTGATAACATAATCCCCCTCAATTGGTGACCTTGACCTAGGGAAAGTAAGTTTTACACTTATTAGAGTTTAAAATAAGACTGTTGTCAGCAAAAGGCAGATGTTCCTCAGTACTCAACACTTAACTAACATCAGTAATAAAAATATTAAATAGAAATGGTCCTTCAGGAACTCCTGAATGTACAACAATCGGCTGAGATGTGACATTAGCTACAATAATGAACTGCATATGATAAGTCAAGTATTGTTCAAACTATTGCAAGAAAGGCCCACAGACTCAAAAGTGCTGAAGCTTTTGCATGAGTGCAAAGTGATCCACAGAGTCAAAGTCTCTACTTAAGTCAGTGTAAATACTGTCAACCTGGAAACGGTCAACCAATACATTGAGAATAAACTGAGTATAGTATGCAAGATTGGCTTAAATATTTCTACCTCTCATGAAAAGCATACTGTCTATTCGAAAGAAACAGATAGATAAGATTGGTCAACTTGTTGACAATTACGCTACCCTTGGGTTGCTTGGGGATAATGTTAAGTATGGTAATTGACCTATAGTTGGAAATGGACCCTCTGTCATTAGATTTGAAAATAGGAATATTTTATAATGTATATAAGAAGATTTGATAATAGGAATTTAGAAAAAATGTAGTTATAAAAAAAACTTTAATATTTCCACATGCTGGAATGATTTGTTAAATCATCAGTCTATCATTCATTGTAGTTTACAACTTATCATTTTTTTTTATTTATTACCACTATGATAAACTGGTTTTATCTTATTAAGATAAAACTCGATGTGTAGTGTAATATTCAAAATCTATTTATGTTCATAATTATTTGAAATCAAAGGAAAGTAACTCTGCCCTTTGAAATCGAGAGGGGGACATATTTTAATTTCAAGAATGCATTAAAAGGAATGGAAATGCAGTATTTACGTTGATGGTTTTACATGTTCAAAATTTTCTATTCTCTTAGTATAGGTAAGATTTGAATGTAGTACAATAAAACCTGTCTTTAGTGGTCAGTCATGGTTCCAGAAAAGAACGGGCATTCATACAGCCAGCTTATGATTATGAGAATGAGGAGATTATGAGATTCAGATTTTGCTTATGATGGAGATACGAAAAGCAGGCATCTGGTCCAATTGTGCTATTTGAAATGAAGTTTGAATCAATTGCTTAATTTATAATTGCACTGAATCTGTTTAATATCTGATGCTTTTTTGCTTTATTACACTTTGAACAATGCATGTATTAAGTCATTCAGTTCCTGGTATTTGCGCTTTTTCACTTCACAGGTTGCTTCTTTCCATTTGTGATCTTATTCCCAACTAGATTCAAAGTTACTATTACTAAGAAAACTTCACAGCTTGGATGAAAATTATTTATGATTATTATTATCATCTTTTACCTTTGTCTTTTTAATGGTCATTTGAGGAACCACTGATTAGGTGGTTGTATCACTATCTCCTGCTGGCTGAGATGACATCTAGGTACGGCCATGGTAGCATTTACCTTGGTTTCCCCACTCTTGACCCCAAAGTGGCCGATGTTTTCTTCATGTATTTACTCATTCCAGACTAGTGTAGCCTGCGAGATCCTATGTGCCAGCTGATAATTAGCCAGTGGTTCATGGCCTCCCTTAGGTAGAGCTTCATGGTGTCTTGTAGGTTCGAGCGGAGAGTCACCTAGTATCTCCATCCAACATTTGGGTATTAAGGAATGGCATCATCCAGGTGTAACAGCATGCCTCTAACGCATGTTCCTACTCCATTTGAAGTGGCCAGGAACAAAGGGATGTTATTGGAAGGGTGAAGCATGGAGGGAGGACACAACATATAAGTGAACAATTATACCTACATGGAACTTGTGTCGCCCACTGAACTGAGCTCACCACTGCATTAGTGCCGTAGTGACCTTGGCAACCAGGCAGGCATATGAAAATACTTTATTGATTTCCGAAATGCTAATTAATTACACAGCAAAATAAGCAACTCTAGTTGCTGTTCTACATAATCTGATAATGTGCCCTGTCAGATTATGTAGAACAGTGGGTAGTAAGTCTGTTTATACAGTATCCACTAGTTCTCTTTTCATAGCATTATGGATCAAAATCTCAAAGTCAGCAGAAATTGTGATCGTCTAATACAGGTTAATCTACAAAATGTCTCAGGACTGCTGTCCACTGGGCCAGGTGACTGCTTAAAAGAGGGAATATTTTCATGTGTCTTATGGATTGATTTCATTGTACTACATTTGTTATTAAAGAACATTTTTCACAACGCATCATTTGATTTGAGTAATGACCTTCTACCCTTTGCAGCATGGAGGAATTGTTGCATTGTATCATCCATGTGCAAATCCTGTAGAAGTTAATCGTTTACGACAATTGGTCTCAAAGTGCTTGTGGAGGCACATTATATCTCCATCAAATTTTCTTGATCCAGAAAGAGTAAGTAAAGAACATCGTTTAAGAAACCTTATTTTGCATCATAGAAACTAGGCACTGCAGACTTATCTTTGTAAACTTTTTAAATGAATTTAAGGTAATTTTTATCTTATTTAACATTTTTTATTATTTCAGCCCTTAGCATTACTGGCATGGGGCTGGCGATTAACAATGCCTACAGCTGAAAGTGACATTATTCAAGAGTTCATTGAACAGCATGCTCTGAAGGGCCCTGAAGCAATTTCACGTGATGGACAGTACGATCTTGGTCTCTTGAATCCAGCTCAGTATGTTTCCGATCCGGAGGATGATATGCTTTGTCCATGAATTACTTCGCTTGAGTAAATCTTGCCTAAAGGTGAGGTATTTATTTCCTAACATTCCAGACAGACACAGACACACACACAGACAGACACACACACACACACACACACACACACACACACACACACACACAGACACACACAGACAGACAG
This sequence comes from Teleogryllus occipitalis, assembly GCA_011170035.1. Classification (NCBI taxonomy): domain Eukaryota; kingdom Metazoa; phylum Arthropoda; class Insecta; order Orthoptera; family Gryllidae; genus Teleogryllus; species Teleogryllus occipitalis. Next base: position 77,534 of record BLKR01014846.1, on the reverse strand, counting down.
ACACACACACACACACACACACAGACAGACACACACAGACAGACAGATGACAGGACACACACAGACAGACACAGACAGACACACAGACAGACAGGACAGACACACACAGACAGACAGGACAATACACACAGACAGACAGACACACACAGACAGACAGACACACACACAGACAGACAGACACACAGACAGACAGGACACACACAGACAGACAGACACACACAGACAGACAGACACACAGACAGACAGACAGACACAGACACACACAGCGGACAAGACACACGCAGACGGGCGGACAGACAATGCAGACGGGCGGACAGACACACGCAGACGGGCGGACAGACAGACACACGCAGACGGACGGGACAGACAGGACACACGCAGACGGACGGACAGACACGCAGACGAACGGACAGACACACGCAGACGGACGGACAGACACACACTCGCGCGCGCACACACACACACACACACACACACACACACACACACACACACACACACACACACACACACACAGAGTACAAAGAGAGTGGCATGTGCCTACTTGTTTGTCATGGAAGAACGTTGTATTGACAAGACAGTGAATTCTTCCTTAATTGTTTAAAAGTGAAATAAGCTTGCCATGTAAAATATATTCAGGTAAATTAGATAATAAACTTTGCTTGTTTTACTTTTGTAACAAATATGCTCCAGAAATGTTTGTTGTATACTTTTCTGTTTTAAGTAAATATCAATAAATTATAAATTCCAGATTCACTGAACAAATATTATTATTATTATTATTATTATTATTATTATTATTATTATTATTATTATTACTACTACTACTAGTGAGAACCCGTCAAAATTTGACGGTGATATCTGAGATAAATGTAAAATACTGTACCCAGACTAATGTTCACAATATATTGCATTGTTTGGATCTTCAGGGTATAAGGAAGGTATTCTGTGATGTGGAGTTCGCAAAATTTTGAACATGTATGGCTCATGACCAGGAGACAATGTAATATCGGCACAAAAGATATAGCTCTATTATACTGAAGGATATTATTTCTAAAGTTTTTTGATGTGTCATCATCTCCTATAAACAACTGATTTCTTCTGGCATATTGCTCGAAGGTATATTTATTTTTCCATTTAAGCAACACAGTTGTCATAATCGTTTGCAGAATTTCTCTCTCATGGAAAGTACAAAGCAAAACAAAACTGACATTTCATAGACAATGACCCAATAGAAAACGAAATGACCTCACTATCACGACACCTACGCTGACTTTCTCTTTCCCTGCGTCCAGTTAATGAACGTTTGCATCTTTTGGGGCGCGTGGACAACGATTCGGAATTCGACGTAACCTGTAAACAACTTCGCTAGAGTAAAACAAAGCAAAACCCACTGGACGAATGTTCTCTACAAAATACACCACAGAAGCAAATACATGCAAACTGTCAACACAATGCAATTGTTACACTGAAACAAAACCTTGACGAATTGTAAACAAATCTCAACAATCAAAACAAAACATCGAGTAGCATGAACACACATCTATCAACTCATATAAAATAATATATATCGATTTTGAAACCGTCACCCTTTGAAAGAAAAGATTGACTATTGATAAGCGTACTATTAAAGAATGATTTAATTAATTAATTTACACCGTAAATGGTGGTGAATCAACACAAACAATATCTGATAACACATCTAGGGATCATATTCTTTCATTTAAAAGAAAAAATACAACAATCGGTCCAGTAGAAGCTCTAAACGAAGCCATGGCAGAATACCTTATTTTTTTAAATATATAGATTATTATTATTATTATTATTATTATTATTATTATTATTATTATTATTATTATTATTATTATTATTATTATTATTATTATTTCAATAGTTACTTTAAAAGTAAAAAGTCTCAAAAGAGTGGATCAGAAGTAAGTGCATAATAATCAGTGATTAAATTGTCAGTGAAAGATGGTCATTTGTTGATACATCACAACATTACTCTTATTCCATTGCATCTTGACCTTTAGAAAATCCTTATCTCCACCTTTAGAAAAAATGTTTTGGAAATTCCTTGCAAACAAAAATAGTAGCTAGTTTAGCAATTGCTAAAGAAGAAAATGAAAATTTTTTTTATGAAGAATTGGTGTCAGAAACAAGCGAATCTCACAAAAAATGTCCAAAATGCTCTCCAGTTGCAAAACTACAAGCATTAACTCTCGTGAGAACATTACCATAACCCATTGTAAAGTTTCTTCGTCAATCTTGCGAATAACTTCCTTGATGTTTCTTTGCAGCTCTTTGAAATTAGCAGGCTTGTTCGCGTAAAGTTTACTTTTGAGAACATCCCCAAAGATAAAAATTCGGTAGGGTCAAATCAGGCAAACGAGGGCCACAAAACCCGTGAAATTATTGTTCAAAAAAATCTTTTCCAGAAATTGCATTGTTGACTTGGCAGTATGTGATGTCACTCCATCCTGCTAAAACCAAAAATTCCTCTCATTCTTTATAAGACGTGAAAAAAATTTCTCAATATATTTCGATACATATCAGATACTTCAAGAATATTGAAGAACAGCAAAACCTCATCCTAAATAGAAATTTTCATTGAAAAATTTGAAGCCGTTTTTATGAAAATGGCGTTTAATCATTACTGTAAAGGCGAAAATTCAAGCTCCTTTTCACAGGAATCTAATGAGTTGTCAAAAAACTTCATTTATAGTCATTGAAGCACTTCCACTCACAAATACAATAATGCATTCAAATCGATGGAAATGTGCATATATATGTTAGATATTTCAAAAAAATTACATTTGTGTATTTTTTTTAAAAAAACGAAAGAATACACCTGAAGAAACTTAACGTCATATTAAACAGCGCAATTAGCATGATCAGTTGGAAAAGTTTGAATGAAAAATTTGGAGCCATTTTTGAGGAAATGGCTTTTGAGCGTTAGTGAAAATGCGGAATTTTGAGCTCATTTTAACAGAATAGTGTTGAGTTTTTGAGATACTTTGACATAATTTTAAGCACATGTACTCATAAATGGAATAATGTGAAAAAATCGCATCTAATGTAAATATTATCAATGTGAGAGACAAGTAAAAAAAATTACATTTGGCACTACACATACCAGAAGTTTTTCAGAAAATTTTCGGGTCGTTTTTGAAAAAATCTTGTTCTTGTTATCTTTTAAAATTGAAAATATTGCACGCACTATTGCATGAAAACTTGAAATTTGGAAAACATCTACATGACCTTGATGAAGGAACTATTTATGAGCAACAAATTTCATTTGAAAGAAAAATCTCTATCTTCAGTTTGATAGTTGAAAGCCGAAAAAAATTCAAATATTTGCGATTTTCGAAAATTCAGAGTTAACCGTGATAATCGGACCAATGCCACCTTTATAAGTGCATTATAAGTGCTCTCTTTTTACAATAAATTTAAAGAAAAAATTTGGAGCCGTTTTTGAGATAATTTTGAGTGTCCGGGGGGCATCATGTAAAGTACCCCCAAATTTTAAAGAATGCGTTTCAAAATTTCAAAGCTTCAACTAGAGCCAGATGGTTAGGGGTTTCTTCAATGTGAAAAAAATCCTACGCATGGTTTCGGCGCTAGCAGTGTTCACAGACGTTTTGCTTTGAATTGGTCAAGGACCCATAAAATAGGGATTCCGGTACACCACGTGTTAGAGATTTTTTCTCTTAATTTAGCAACTGGATTTATCCTCATTCTCGTTATCAGGGCCCGGGAATGATTTTTTTCTGACGAAAATTGGTCGTTTTTTCGCGCAGCATTACAGGACTTTTTTTATACATATATTACTCAGTATATAACGTACGTATACGAGAAAGTAGAGGTGCTACAGAATAACACAGACTTTCTCGTAGCAAAGTTTTCTAATTTCCTTGGTGTGGACTGGTACAATACAGTCTTGCCCTTCTTGCCTGCTGCCATCTGTCGCCGCCCAAAGTACAATTTTTTGAAATTCTCTCAACTTTTCGGTTCCGAAATCATAGAACCGAAATATTATTTTAGGAATATTTAAGAAGGCTAAAACCTCGTCCTAAATAGCAATTTTCATTGAATAATTGGGGGCCGTGTTTAAGAAAATGGAGATAAGCGTTTCCGAAAATTCGGAATTTTGAGCTTATTTTAATAAATAACTGTTGAGATTTCGAGAAACTTTATTTTACATTTTTTAAATCATATTTACTCATAAATGAAATAATGTGAAGAAATTGCCTCTAATGTAAATATTACCGACGTGAGAGACAAGTCCAAAAAATTAAATTTTTATAATTAAAAAAAAAACAAAATAATAGAGCAATATGGCGTTTATGTCATCGTACAGCGTTCGTTTGCCATTACCTCTACCAAAATTGAAAGAAAAAATTTGGAATCGTTATTGAGAAAATCTGTTTTTTGTAATTTTTTAAAATTGCAATTATTGCACGCACAATTGAACGAAAACTACTAAAATTTCCAGAAGAATCTACATAACCTTAATGAAATAACTATTTATGCACAACAAATTTTACTTCAAGGAAAATTCCCAAAGGAAGACGCCGAAAGAAATTGAAACTTTTGCAATTTTCGAAAATTCAGAGTTAACCGTGAAAATCGGACCTATACCACATTTATAAGTGTATTTTACTCTATTCCCATATGAAATTTAAAGAAAAAATTGGAGTCGTTTTTGAGATAATTTTGAAAATGTCCGGGGGCTTCATGTTTCAAAGATTTTTTTCAAAATCTCAAAGCTTGAACTAGAGCCAGATCGACATGGAATTCTTCAATTTGGAAAAGATCGTATGAATGGTTGAGGTGCTAGTAGTGTGCACGGACAGACACGGTTTGTTTTCAATTGTTTTTTCGGCATCAAGGACCCACAAAACAGGAATTCTGTCTACGGCACGTGTTAGGGTATTTTTTTCTTAATTTACCAACTGGATTTATCCACTTTTTCGTTGTCAGCGTCCGGCAATTAATTTTTTTATGGCGAAAATCCCCCATTTTTTCGCGCAGCATTACATAACTTTCTCTATACTACGTACTCCGTATATACGTACGTTTACTGCCCGTCTACCTACCAGTCTGTCTGTCCGTCCGTCCGTCCGTCCGTCCGTCCGTCCGTCCGTCCGTCCGTCCGTCCGTCCGTCCGTCCGTCTATCCGTCCGCCTGTCTGTCCGTCCGCCCGTCCGTCTGTCTGCATGCCTGTCCGTCCGTCTCTGTCAGTCCGTCCGTCCGTCTCCGTCCGTCCGTCCGTCTGCCCGTCTGGTTCGTTCGGGGTCTCGTTCGTCTGCCCGTCTGTCTGTCTGTCTGTCTGTCTGTTCGTTGTCCGTCCGTCCGTCTCCGTCCGTCCGTCCGTCTCCGTCCGTCCAAGTCCGTCCGTCCGTCGTCCGTCTGTCCGTCCGTCCGTCCGTCCGTCCGTCCGTCCGTCCGTCCGTCCCGCCCGCCCGCCCGCCCGCCCGCCCGCCCGCCCGCCCGCCCGCCCGCCCGCCCGCCCGCCCGACCGCCCGCCCGCCCGCCCGCCCGACCGCCCGACCGCCCGACCGCCCGACCGCCCGACCGCCCGACCGCCCGACCGCCCGACCGCCCGACCGCCCGACCGACCGACCGACCGACCGACCGACCGACCGACCGACCGACCGACCGCCAGGCCGCCCGGCCGCCCGCCCGTCCGTCCGTTTTCTATTAACGTTTTTAGGCACAGCAAAAACCAATATTTCAAAGTTATCTACTTAAAAATAATCGTAAAACTGTGTGTGTACACACAATTCACAAAATGTGACAAGTCATGTATCCTGACCGAGAGAAAAGCCCAGCGCAAAGCGCTCTACCCCTTAAGGGGCTTGGAGACGCGTTGCGTCGAATTGTAGAGAACATCGCGGACTGAAAAGGGTCATTCAGATCTGAGCACTGCCGGAGCGGCGATAAACATGTTCGAACATCCACCATGGGGTTCATGTGACCTTCAAGAGACAACTAACAACATTCTCACTTAGTTGGAACATACTACTACCCAGAAATACAACAATTTTACTACTTCAATTCCGTCAAAAATTTATTTTTTCCAGCTTGTTAACCTAAATTACACACTGTGCGCGGTAGGATTTTCAACACTGGCTTTTCAGCTAGGTCGAATTCAGTCGCTGTCTGGAGGAGAATTCTAGCGGCCGGCTGCTCTGATCGGTAGTTTTCCGTGGTTTCTGCGATCAACACCAGGCGAATGTCAGAGCAGTACGGTAACAAAAGGGCCACAGACCGCGCGCGAACTTTCCTTCCTCATCCTTGTCATATCCTCATCCCTTACACACCCATTTACACTAACACGACCATACATGCCAGGAGACCGGTCGGGGACTTAGAACTCGTCTCGGCTGCGGCGGTGCCCCGTTGGTGGGAGATACCTGGTTGGGGAAAATCCCGCTAGTCGGTGCCAGATCTCGCCATCCAGTGGGGGAATATCACCGCCACCTCCAGATGAAAAAACATGCTCTACACTTACGGGAATAATTACCTCAGTGGTTGACGTGCCTGGAATCACTAACAATCAATCATCGATCACTGCATGATCAAACTTTTCTTTAACTCGCTGGTTAGACCCATTCTCGAGTATGATGTGTGATTTGGTCTCCTTTCACTGGGAAGGCCGTAAATCATCTTGAGAAGGTCCAACACAGGTTGTAGCGCAATTGAGCGTTTCGCGATGGATGCCCTATCCCGCGGTGTTGTTAGGACTACATTGATTACTGCTCAATGCATAACATTCCTCAGGTTCGGGATAGAAGAATAATCTCTGACTGAACCTTTTTATTTAAAATTTTTTCAGGTTCAATTAATTGTAATGATTTTCTCCCCAATATCGGATTTCGAGTCCCTCACATGTCGACACGTAATCTCTTATTATTTTCTGTCAAACCTGTGAAATCTGACTATCTAATGAATGATACCATTTACGTATTGCCTCTACTGCTAACAAGTATAGTAAGAGAATTGATTTTTTCAACATTACTTACTCAAGCTATATACGTATCTGAGAATTGTTCTATAAAACCACCTGATTTGCAATCAGATATTGTTCCCAAATTTACTCTTTGAGACTTCGTTAACAAATGTGTATCTTGTACTCACATATTGTAATTACATGTATTAAAGGGAATATCCCATAAACATAAGTATTTGTTATGTTTTTGAGTGTAGATCATGGTGATTCTTCTAATTGAAAATGCTGATGTTTTGACCTTTATTTGGCCATCATCAAGGCTAGAATCATTATGTAGATTCAAACATACAAACAATTTTAAAATAAAGTATTTATATTTGTTCGTTCTGTCATGAAGTTATTGTATTTCCTTTCAATTTAAAGTACATGATAATAATTAAGGTCAGTGATCATTCACCACAAGAAACATTTTTATTTCACATTAATTTCATCAATACATAATACCTCAGAACATAGCAACCATTGTCCTCATTACATGTGCATTCTATTGTCTGTGGTATAACAAAAGGTATTACCTATAAATATACTTTATATGAATACTATAACTCTAACAGTTATCTTGTTATTTTATTTGCATTTCTCGTGTTGCTACTTTTTTTGATGTAATGATTCATTTCATTCAAATTTATCCCTTGCTAGTTCTACCTCTAAGACTTGTAAATAACTCAGAAACTCAACATTGTAGCCCTGATGAAGGTAGAATAAGTGGCCAAAATATCACCGATATAATAATTATCACTCTGACCTGAACTCAAGAACCATATGAATGTGATATCAGTGGGTCAAGAAACAAATAACTATATTAATAAAAATGTTTTTTTCTTTTTAGACAGAAACCTGTGCTACATAAGTATATCATCCTACTGCTGCCCTTATTACTAGTCAACTGATACCAAGGGGTGCAAATATTGCCAATATATATGTGAGTAGTTGCTATTATCAAATCAAAGTTATTGATAAACACAATTTTTAGATAGGTTTCCATCATAGGAAATTTGAAATATTCAAGATGATATATTTTCTCAAGCTTCGAATGTTCTAGAGTTCTGAATCATGGTTGTGTGAGAAATCTTAAAGTTCCTTGGTACATATATTTGACGAACACTTGTGTTTGTTTGTTTGTTTGTTTGTTTGTTTTTATTATAGATTACCACCTCCTCCTTGTGCTGTAATGTTTCTTGATTAACTTTATCTGGTTTGTTTGTAGGATTCAATGCAAGTGTGGATCGTAAAATTAAATTTCAATGACTTCTATGTATTTTTGTTTATGAACTTACACATTAATATTGCTAGTAATATGAATTATTGTCTTCTGGAAATAAGTTAAATAATTTTATGGGTGTCTTTTCAAGTTTTCCATGCTTACAAGCTGCCTTTCAGTTAATCTCTGTAAACATGTACTGTATGAGTTACAATTTTTCTCCCCCTAACATTTACAAATTGTAGTGAAACCCTGATTTACTGGAGACCTGTTTTGAAGTAAACTCACATATAAGGTAAAATACTTCTGGTCTTGAGAATATCTGTAAAAGATTAAATGGTGTATAAACTGTTCAAAGAATTGACGGCCCCAGCCAATCATTAGCTATTAACTATGAAGATGGTATAATGAGACTGGCAGTTGTGATACTGGAAACACATTTCATACATAATTGTGCAAGATTCTCATGTCAATACAGTGATTAAGCTTGAGGACCCCTAAAAAAAAAATGCTTTTCCATTCCTGTTTTAGTGGTACTATTTACTTTCATTTAAAAAGTATGCTTTTATGCTAAGTTTGTTGTTCTTAAAACTGCAACTCAACTGCACATGTTTGTAGAGTAAATCTTGATAGTTCACACCAGGGTGCGAAGAATGCAGAATTGTTAGATCTAATTTGAAATTTCAGGCATCCTGATCAGGGGATATGCTGAAGCTTATTTAGCTCCCTGAAACATCTCTTCTTTGATCATATTGAATATACTTGGGTTTTCGTAATATGGCGGATGACATTAGGTCATTTTTACGCCTTCCGCCTTATAAAATGAATCTTTTTAATTAATTCGTAAACGTCCTTCTAAACAGGGCTCATGGCCTCAAACATGTGCTTATCACTGTTATAAAGATTCATTTTATAGGGCAGGAGGTGTAAAAATGACCTAATGTCATCCACCATGTTATGAAAACCTAAGTATAACTGTAGAATTTATGTTGTTAGAATAGAAAATGGTTGTAAGTAGGTTAAACTTTACTGTGGTGCTAAATTGATGAGAAAAATTATGAACCATGAAAATGATACAATATAGAGAGCAGATATTTTAAAGGAATGTTGTATATTGTACTGAAAATTGTATAGAAGGAATTAAATTATTTAACGTGTTATGTAATGAATACATTTGCACATGGCTTTTCTCCTTATAATGATATACGTTCACTGAAATTCACCCAAAAGACTTGCTTCCAGTGGCTGTGCAGTCTGTTTTTATTTCATTAAAAATATCGAAGCGTTTTTAAAATGGAAAAAAGAAGAAAAAAACTATTATTTTTGTGTTGAATGCTTGTTCTGTTGCTCCAGTTTATAATGATTTTTTTAAAAGAAGAAAAAGGCCCTGTATTTTTATTACAGAATGTTGAATGTAAATGGATTTTGTAAGTTAACTATACATATTGTGTGTCCTGATCAAGTTTGTTTAATCTTATAATAATTCCTTCTAAATCTCCTTATTTTTACTATATCTTTAAAAAGTAATTTCTTGTAGTTGATGTTTTAAAAAATGATATCGTATGACTATATCATTTTGTGTGATCAGTTTCCAAGGTGGATGAATTTTGGGGTGGTTATGGAGCATCCTGTTTCTTGGATGAAGTCAACTTTTATATTACTGAAATGTGAATGCTTTTCATCACATGAAAATCAAGAAAGTGAAATTGTGTTGCATGATTTAATTTTTTTAAATTGTAATATAAACTTTTTGTGGTGATTTTAAAAACTAAGTTTGATTTTATCAAATGATCTGTACACATATCAAGTTGTAAAATGTTATGTGCTGAAGCAGTAAGAGAAATAGAAAATGCTTTTCCAACTTTGTAATTTACATGATTTTATTTGATTCCGTTGATTTCTCCTCCCTTCGGAAGTTGTTGGTATGCATTTTCTTTTGAATTTTGTCAAGGGAATTGATTGTTATGATTTTCAGCCATGCAGCTGAATAAATGACTTAGTAAGAACCTTGTAAATTTTTTTTTGTCATAGTATTAAAAAATTGCAGATGCTATATTTCATGTGTTTAACAAAATAAAAGTTCAATTTTGCTTTTTCTCAAACAATTGATGATGAATGAGTCTACAGAATATCACCCTATTCATTTACACTTAATTACAAATCATACATTCATTATTGCTACATTTTATTACTTGTAAATCTTTTTCTTAAATATATTACCTAAAAATACTTGCCTCAGAAAATGAATACAATGAACCAACCCATATTGCTGCATTGTTTTGGCAAGGAATGTGTGTATTTCCATGCAAGGAGTTTCTTGTTTTTGTTAAAGATGTTGAACAATTATATTTAAATATGTTTATTTTGGTTTAGCCACAATGTCCTTTAACCTATGCCTTTGTTGAGGCGAAGTATTAAACAATGTTCATGCTGTAGAAGGAACACTGTAAAAGTATGTAATATAAATGTCACACATCTTAGTATAGGGTTTTCTCCTTTCTCATGCAATTTATCTGGGAATTATTGTTGACTATTTATTCACAATATAACTTTGTTAATTAAGTATGATACTTGAGGGTTCTAAGCTTTCTTCCTCAAAGTTTCAGCGATTATCTTTGTCATTGATGTATTTTTGCTAGCATGTTCTGATATTTTTGTATCACTGAATGGAGTGAAAGTTAATCCTAATAGATGAAATACCATCCTATATTATTTGAACATTTTAGGAAGTTTTTAAATGGAAAATCAGTGGCATGCTCGTATTTAGTGATGTAGAGAAAACCATCTTTATGTTTAAACAGAACAGCCTCTTTTGTTATTCTTCCAAGACAACTATGATGTTGGTAGTGACTACACACCCAATTTATTGCATTGTGTGTTACGTAATAGCGTAATTGCAGATGTCTCAAAATAAATGTTACAAACTTCAAAGTCAGTATGGGATCAAAGATATCTATTTTTTTCCAATTTCACTTAACAATTTGCTTGATTTGCATGTAACCGGTCATGCATTGGTGTTTGGCAGGTTAACGAAATTTGCCAAACACCCAATGTATAATGCATTTATTCTGAGACATTCTGAATCCTGGTATTCATTTGGAAACTAACAGCCATGAAAATAATTTATAAATCTTACCGCTGAATTCTAAAGTTGTGAAATGGGTAGCAAGGATAAAGAGGTGGAGTTACGACCTGTGCTAACTACTCAAGCATGATCTTTTACAGAACTTGATATGTGATTGTGGTGCTATCTCAGAATTCAGCAAGTTTTTTGTGTAACCTCACTGAGGTGGTGGATATACACTTTATGAACTTTCGCTTTAAGGTAGGCTGTTCCAACTCGGCCTTTAAGGGCACAGGCATCTGCAGGCTGTGGAGGAGGGAGGTGCACATCTGTTTACAACTGGCTGATTGAAAGATGCACACTTCTCGTTTTCATGTAGCTATTCATGGAAGCAAAAAGAGCACAAGAATTTATTGTGATGGTACCAGAATATACATGTGGAAGTCTTCCCAAAGCTTCATAGCACAGCAGCAAAGATTGTGTATGTCTGAGTCAAGATATTATTGCAAACTTCTTTTTCCTGTAATAAATAGAGAACGGTCCCATATTCAGGCCCCTACTTTGAACATTGTTTTACAACCCATGAACTTGGGACTGACACCAGAAATAGCTTCTCTTGTTAAGAGAGATGTCTTACTTCACATTAATAAAATATTGTTTTTAAATCGATTAGACTTGCAGGTTTTCTGTTAAGTTCAAGGATTTCTTCTGAGCCGAGGGATGCCATTGCCTCTTCCCAATTTAACTGTTCCCTGCTTTGACTATCAGCTACGGTTGATGAAGCAACTTGCTGTCCAACGGCTTAGATTTTGTCTGGCACAGGCAGGGAATATCGACTGCAGTCAGCCTCTGTGCTTGCAGGCAGTAGAGTTGGAACAGCCTGCTCTATGTTTACAGAGTAGAGAATGCAAATTGAAATTTAACATTAAAGATCAATTATGTTTTGATGGGAACTAGGTGGGATAAACACACATCAAAATGAATCTCTAGCTTTTTTTATTTTACAGCGTTTCTGTAACAAGTTCATTAAGCAAATATATACACATTTATGTACTCAAAATCATTGCCATAAACTTTACATACCAGCAACTGCAGATGTCGTCTCTTTACATATATACAAAAACAAGAACTTGTATAACCAGTTGCTGTTTGCAGTGAATATTCTGTCCTTTTTCTTTCCAATGAGAAAATAAATAGCATTTTCTACAACTAAAAAAATGAAATGTAGCTCCTTGAGCACTAAATATAATAAATAAAATGATTTTCAAATATACAAGTAAAATGCACAGTAAATGATACTTAATTTAGAAAGTAAGATGAATCATACCAAATACTCATTCATCTTTTAACTGACATTCTTACAGTGCAACAGGTCTTCGTGCATTTGTTTCCTGAGAACCAAACTAGGAAGCTGTAACTACCATAGTGAATACCCAAAACCAAAGCGGAACGTGCTCTGCAGTTACCGAGATATACTTGTGAACATAAGTAACTGGTCTAAACAGTAACTGTAATTAACAAAGTGTTACATTAATTAATGTAGGCAGTCTTCCACTCTCACTGCAATGCAGGAGTGAATTGTTTATTCACTAATGAACAAGCAGGTATATCTACTGCAAGAAATCTAATTAGCAAAATGGGGCATTTTGTTCAAGTATACCAGAACTATGGAAATATGCAAACTTTCATTTTACACACATTTTGATGCAAATGTTCTTGGAAATAGCACACTCATATCTCTCTAAGAAAAATAGTGAATTTAAGTTGTTTCTTCATTTCTTTTATGGAAGTGAGAGTTGTACTGGCAGATATATGAATCCCTATCAATCTGTTTTCTTTCTTTTTATCCAAACCCAACTGGCTTTGATAACTATACCCTGTGTCAAAGACGAAATGAAAAGAAATGAAACATGAAAAAGTGCTCGCACATCCAGCCTCATCCATAACTACTCTGGAACGTGAAAAAATGCATTGCCTTTGTCCAACCACAAACAGGACAGGGACAGTTTATTCAACTACTTGTACTAAAACCAGACCCGTTAGTTAGTTAGAACTGCTTGACTGCCAATATCTCTCTCCATCAGGCATCTGTATCCTTCAAAATGTGAATTCAATTCATGTACCTTGTACACGCTTATCAAAAATGTCTTTAGAAAACTTATTCAGCCTACAAAATTGGTTTACAATTTTAATTCCAGCGTTGAACATTCATTGATACATCAGTAATCAGAATAACAGTCTTTCAAAACAGCACCAACCAGTTGCAGTCTGAATCAAAATAGCAGAGATCTACCAGTGTTCTTGGTTTAGTGTCATGTAAATATGCTTATTTATTAATATTTCTGCAGAAGAATTACCTTTGGAGGTGGAAGAATTATGGAGATGGTTCCATACAAATTTATTGCTGAAAACACTGTTTTAGTCTTCTGCTTCATAGATGTTGTAATTCACTTTATGTCACTGGATTCTGACTGGTCTCTGTTTCGAAAAAATCCTTTCTCAGTTTTACACTCCCTTATAGTCACGGTCTTCAAATTAACTGTGACATCTGTAATGAAGACCTGATCAGCCATTGGATTGCGAGTATGCCAGTATTCAGCTCCAGGATTTGTCAGGATTGCAGCACCAAGACAGGGTGGAGGACCTCCCTCTTCATCTTCTTCCTCCTCTTCCTCCATCATTGCAGGATCAATCACATTGTTGTTGTTGTTGACAATAGCACTGCCTGAATGAACTTTCAGGCCGTTGGGCAATGTTGTCATAGGCGTGATACAAGGAGGGGCATTGGTTGGACATTTCACATCAGCTGCAGTGTCCACATTATCACGATGAGGTGATTTCAAGGGGGATCGGGGCTGTTGCTCCACAGATACTGTGGCTGCATTAACCTGGTTATCATTCTGAGATGTTCGCTTCTCACTAACTCGTGCTGCAACAGGAGCTGTTGCTGCCACACTTGTCTGAAATTACAAGGTACATGTTAAAACACTTTGTAAAGCAAAATTATACAAATTTTGGTTGTACTTTAATTGTTACTTACATTACTTTTTAGTTATACTTTTTTAAAATTTTGTGATTTCTGAACTATTCAAATTAATATAAAAATGTGTGAAGTACAAAATAAATAATTTTAAAATGTTGTACCGCAGGAACCCTCAGGAATTACTAATTATATGTCTGCAAATTCTTTGAAAATAAGATGATGCCCAATTCAAATTGTTTTGTAGTTCACTATATTACTCAGCTAAACCTCGGATGAAATCTTATGATACTTATAATTTTTTGAATATGGTAGGCAATACAATTGGCTACAAAGGCTGGGATTACAATGAAAAAAAAAGGTCATTACAGTTTCACATAGAGGCTAAATAATAGAAAAATGTTTACTGATAATTCTGTAGAACTTCAAGATTGAAGACTCAACATTTCCTTGAAAAACTTTAAAAACATACTATATTCATTCACTATCTGGTCAATAACTAAGGTTTCTTTTCTTTGGGCAGGGCATTTCTTTGAATGGTTCTACCGTATTTGGTTTAATTTTGATATGACTGGACACACTTTGCAAATTGCACACTTAGAATTCCATTAAAACAGTTGGCTTCAACTTAACTCCTTGAAACATCAGCTGATTTAAAAGGATACATACCTGCTCCTGTTGTGCAAGTACACTCACTGGAGTGTGAGCTGGGCGCTTCTCACCAACTGGTGCACGAGGGCTGGTGGGTGAGAGAACAGGAGGCGGCGATGCAACCGGAGACTTGGGTGCTCGGGTCACATGAGGTGGTGATGCAGCTCCCACCCTCAAGTTATCAGTTGAAGGGGAAGCTGGAATAGAGTCTAAAGAAAGTCGCTGACTGCTTGAGGGCCTACGGCCAGGAATTGGTTGAGGCTGTAACAAAAAAGATCATGGTCTGGAGACATTCTGGACTGATTCTGTTTTAAAAATCATCATTGAAAAGTCCCTCAAAAAGTATGTATTTGTTGATGTAAATTCTTATAGAAAGTTTTATTTTCTCTGAAATAACAAGGGGTCATTCAGTGTTGACAAATTTGGAAGTAAATTCAACTGGGCTTGAAGGTTGTTCATACCTAGCCTACGTTCATATGTTCATAAACCATACACATAAGTGTTTCAAAGAAAAATGTCCTGAGGATGGCTGGCAACTCAAGTGACCTAACTGAGCAGAAACATCTAGTTGCTCACTACCAACTATGCCACAAGACATCTTTACAGTGCCTTCAGAGTCACATCACTTTAGTGGTTAGAACTTGAACCTTTGCTTGAACTGAACCTTTTTTCCCTGAACCTTTCCTTGAAATCCTGGAGTGGGATTTTCATAAAATCAATTTGTGAATAGTACTGTTTGTTTTTACCTTCATCTTTTTCAAATTCATTATTCTTTTAAAAGTATGAAAAATATTGAAGAATATATTCAAGAGGTGTTGCCCAATAAACAAAGAAGTATTATTAAGTAGTTGTATTCTGTGACTATTTTGGCATTAAATTGGTTATAGTTTAAAAGAGCACAGTACTGCACTTTGAAAAGGCTTTCATGATCAATAGAATCACTGATATAATGCACTTGTTTAAGAAGAAAAAAAAATTGGTTCTGAAGATTCGATGCATAAACAACTCTTATCGTGAAAGCATTCTTTTATTTATTTATTTATTTATTTTACGTCAAAAACAGTTAAAACTGTGTGTGACATGCAACGGGAGAAGCGGGTTCTTAAAAAGTCACTGACCGTTCTTGTGCAAATCATAAGACAACTTGCATCAGAAAAAAATTAATGTGAAGAATACAAAATTCTGTACATACTATCCACTTCATTAATACTTTCTATATGTTCTTGAAATTATTGCAAAAATAAGAATGTTGAATACGAAACAGGAACAAGTTTCGTCACACATTTTAAAATTAACTCAACACAATTGAGACTAATAAATTAAACACATTGAGTGGCTCCAATATGGTGTGCATCTGTTTTACCCAGGAAGAAACAGTTACACAGTTTGTCAAACAATGTAAGTTATTTAAAGTACAACATTGGCAAGCAAACTACAGGTGACACTTCATATATATTTTGTTTTATCTGGAGGGGGTTATGAACTGATGTCACTAGTCAGTGTTGTGCCAGAATTCATATCAATATATGATTAGTACAAAAAATGAATACAGTAATACCTGTCCAAGGCAGAACCTGAATATGGCGGAAACCTGCCTTCACCAGAAAAGAATCTCGAAACGAATTTTTTTCCGATGCAAAGTACCCTGGATAAGCAGGAAATCTGCCATATGCAGAACAGAAAGGAATTTTTAGTATGATGTTTTGGAAATTCTGGATAAGATTGAAAACAAATATTGTTTTAAAATTACACATTGACTTGTTAGTACGGTGACATTTTACTACGAGTCACTCAGAGCTGTGCTCATCCATTTCTCACTTACCCTCGTTCGAACATTGTATTTTCCAAGCTACTCATGTGAAAGCCAGTTTATTTGTAAAAGCACTGACCTACACAAGCCACATGAAGCAAGGAGACACAAAAAAGGATCATCCTTGGAATGTGACTTTGGGTTCAGTGGTTCTAAACTTTTACTGTTGTTCACTTTGACAAGTTGCAGTTGTTGTGTTAATCACCTATGTATGATGTCAGGTAGCAAATTGTAAACATCAACTCTTGGTGAGAAAATTAGAATAACTGAAGAACACAAACAAAACAATACTTTGTCAAGGTTCTGATAAAGAAATTTAGTAAAGAAAACTCAAGTGTGTAACACATTAAAAACAAAGAGAAAACCAAGAATGAGTGGTTAAAAGAAATTTTTTATAGGTTGCCATAATATTCACGGGAACAGAGGCAAATAGCAGAAGCCTAAATCATTCTTTTACTTCTTATGGAGATTTTTATTTCATTAAACTTTGTGTTGTGATTCTGTATGTTATTTTCTTTGACCTGGGACATCCTTGTTTTTTATCTCACTTAAAAACTACATTTCAAAGAAACCTATTCCGTCTCTGAACGATTGCGTTTTCTGAATTGACCGTTTTTATTGCAAACCTTGACTAACACAGACAAAAATGTTGGACCCACACGATTCCAGCTTGGACAGGTTTTACTGCAAAAGAATAAGCCCTAAAAGTCAAAAATTATATGTTGGAGATCCTGTATGTCATTCTTCCCGCACATTTTACGCTTAAAACAATTTTGCATCTTTTATGTCATGTCAGAGTTGGCAGTACACAAATCTAGTGTTCAATAACTCACTGAGTAAGGTGGAGATCCTGGACTCTTAACAGATAAGAGTCGGGGCACTTTTGAAGGAGGTCCACTATTAGCATTGGTTCCACTTGTTGTAATAGTTACTCCAATTTTGCCCGATTCTTTAGAAAGAACTTCTGCCTTGCGTTTTGTACCAATGGGTTCCCGCCTCGTTAATACAGGCCTATCTTCACTGCTGCTACTTGTTTCTGTATCTCCAACATCTGCTGGGAGAGCCAAATTAGGAGGTGGTGGTGTAGACCTTGAGCCATCTCCTGATTCTATAAACAAAAGGAAGGATTTACCATGAAACTAAGTATTTCCAAGGAATGCTCTAGTATCCATAAAAATCAATGAATATTTACATAAAAAATAATTGTACATTTTTAAACTAATTGTTGTACTTAAAAAAAAACAAACCTGTGTACAATCGAATCTTTCGTCATTTATTAATGATACCTCTTCTAAATAAGTTTTTTTTTAAATTTCAGAGCATTTAAATATTGCACACACACAATTTCATCATCTTGTTAAAGATTCCTTCAGCCACAATATTGTCAAGTAATGGTCATGTTTTAGTGCATTTCAAAAAGATTAATTTGCAAAATAACTACAAAAAGGACGGAAATATTGTCATTTAACAATATTTTTGAGTGTCTCGGCAACCAAATCTGTCATAACAAATAATAAATTTTTGTAGTCTTCATTATCATGTCAATCTCAAAAAGAAATAGAACAGCAGTTTATTTATGACTGGTGAGTTGCCAGCAGCAATTGCTGGAAAATGCTTATATTTGTAAACTCATTCATGAGTAACACATGTTTTAGTGACACGTTTTTTCATATTATGTTGCATGATGGTGGAAGTTACATGATGGTGCACTTAAGAGGAACATTGACAAGTTAAAAAGTATGATACATTTTTAGAGAAAATGCTTCCATTTTATGAAATTTAGTAGTAAATGGTTATAGTTTGAATATGAGTATTATTTCTCTACGAGTATGAAATGAACAAAACACGCCATTACATGCATTAAGCTTAGTTTACATTGATTTCAAACTCAAAACTGCTCTTTTTGAGTATACAGAATTTCAAAACCAAGGCGCAGGTAGAATGATGAAATTTTTGGTAGATATATAAAGTATAGTAAATTTAAATGGATTGTGGAACTATCACATAGACTTAAATGAATCGAGCTTGGTAAACAATTTAAATAATTTTATTGGGAATGGTTTTTATGTAAAGTAACAAGAGTGAAAAAGATTTTCCTCCAAGTATACAAGTATATTACAAAATACAAGAAAGGTTTTGTGTACATACATTTTTAATTTCAAAAAAACATTTGACACCCATCTGATAGTGCAGCTTTATGGCTGCCATTCAGTATTTTATCATGAAGTGCTATTGTACTTTGTAACTGAACAAAACACAAAGAAGCCCACTGCAAGTAATTGACTTTAATCACCAGTATGTAGTGACAATAACCGTAAATAGAAAATACGAGGCAGTTAAATCTGTTACTTGACTACTAGGTAGAAAAAATGTAGATTTTTCAAATGCCCTGCCAATTTTCCCACCTGTGCGAGCGGTCAAAAGTAAAGCACATAACATTGTTAGAGTTATTGATGTCATTAGGCTCATATAGAACAAGTAACAGATGTGGTTGGAGTTTATAAACTCAGGTGATAACCAAGTATGCGATTTGTGAAAATGACCATTCAATACTTTTTGTAATGCCATCACCTTGTACTAAAAATTCATAGAGATAAGGAGTTCATTTTCTTTACTAACAAGCAGTCATACAAAATATTTTCATAAAACTCTATTCTTGGGATTATTTTTAACAGAAGGTACCCTGTTAAAATTCTATAAGAATACTAGGCATTTCATTCCTCAGTTTGGTTACATCAATATAACAATCCATCCAGGATTACAAAAATAAAAACCTAAGAAATAATAAAAAATTACCTTGACTATCCTGTGCAGGTTCCTCTTCAGGTTCTAGTGTGGGAAGCGTCGGTGCCCCACTTCCAGGGGCCTCATCCTGACTGCTGTCCCCACCTGTCCCCCCTGCCTCTTCAGGAGTTGTGTCCTCTGGTTCGCTGCTAGCAGGAGGATCTGGAGGTGGTGCCACAGGCTCAGGCCGTGGCTCAGGCTGGAACACAATGAGAAGCACATGAGCTTGCGTATGTTAAACCAGTTAACATTACTTTTCCAGTAGTTTAGTCAGTTAGTAGTAGTTTAGACAGTCTGCAGTAGTTCTTCAGATATGATTAGTTTGATACAAACTGTAGATTATAAATTACCATCATAGAATTCATGAAAATAATTTTGATAATATATTTGGAAAAGAAAACCTTTCTTAAAAAGGACTACTCACAGTCATACTTATTTTAGATTGAGTTTATCAATAACAATGTAAAAATTGAATGGAAATACCTTCATTATAGAAAAATTCCTATTGGTGGTATCTAAGAAATAAACGAAATCACCAAAAGGTTTCTGATAGTAACAATAATAATTACTTATTTTTTGTTATCCTCAAAATCAAAGAGAAATTCTGACTAAAACTTACAGTGAGTAGGTATGATGTGCCTACAACTTAACACTTCACAGAGTAAACTTACAGTGTACGAAAGAATTGAAGATTCTTTGATACTTTCCTTTTGTTGCGGGCTTTCAAAAAGTATTCAATGAAAAAGATAATTTGCTTCCATTCATTTGCTTTTAAAAATTAGCTCAGAGAATACAAAAAAGCAGAAGAATAGAATGCAACACTGCTAAATATTAATAATATTTATATTAAGCAATGGCATACAGGAGTTTTATTGATTAACTAATAAAACTCTACATTTATAATAGGGCAATGGTTCTTTTACATTCAGAATCCTTTAGTGAAAATCTTTTGGCATGGTCAGATGTATACTTTCTACCAATACCATTTCATATTCCTAATCAACAGCAAGACCAAGGATGTTTTCTCAGTTTGCTCTCAGGCTGGAAAAAATTTTTTTTTTAAAATAATCCATCCACTGGGTGTATTTGGGTTTAATTGGGTTTTTTGAGTTTATTTGAAACTACCTTAACATTTATTTTTATTGATTTAAACATGAATTTATTACTTTAATTGCAGTAATTTATATAAATCTACAATTGTAACATTTTATTAGTTTGTCTAATGTACTCTCATCTCCCCTACTTGTTATATTAATAAAATATTTTAATTACTTAAATGTGTAATGTATATTTATTGCTTAAACGTAGAAGCTGGACAATGACATATGATAGGTAATATTCATGGTCCATTCAAAATTATTCACAACATTTTGGCGGGTTAAACAAGGGCATAAGTAAATCGGTTTTAACATCATTTTTTATGTTTCACATCATCTCTTTGTAATGACATAGAAAAGGACAGTATTTTGATTAAAATGAGATTTTCCGAATACATTAGTTAATGCTAACTGAAATCAATATAACTAGCAATTATGAATTTTGCAAATGAAAGTGTAGGTAATACTTCCTTATGTGTCCTCTGAGCAAAATGACGTTATTGTCAAAGACAAAGATTATAAGAAGGATCACGGGTTTGAGTTCCACCTCGGGCATGGGTGTGTTTGTGTGTGCCGTCCATTCCTCCTTCATTATCATCATCATTCCATCTTCCATCCCCCAGGACTAACAACCCTGGGGTATAAAAATCGGATTCAGCCTAATGCTGATCCCCCTGATTGATTTCATGCAAGACTTGCAACGTGATAAATGACACTGAGTCCGTGCAAGTGCGTGTACCTAATTTAATATTTTTGTTATCAGTTTCAATTGCCACAAAATTATATTTTCCTGTCTAATGTTTTTAAATGTCTGGTTTAGTAATTTTGTAACCTATTTTACAAGCCTAAAACATCACTTTTCATGCCTAATAGTGCCTAAAATTCCAAGGTCCAGATATCAGTTGTATTTTGTACCAAGTGAAATAACATGAATTTATATTGATGATTTAGTCAAATTAGAAATGCTATGTCACTCTTAAAAATGTTTAATCTAATAATGAAGGATTTTTCTATTGGATACGTTAGCTGTTTTAAATGGTTAAATATTGTAAGATCAGTCTCTAATGAATCCTGTTGATATATGTATATGTTATTGCTCATGCCTGTATGTGACTCATTTTTTAATGAACTGGTTAATATTCACATTAACCAAAATGTGTGGAAAAAAAACACCCAAGGTCCATCTGTATGTTAT
This sequence comes from Teleogryllus occipitalis, assembly GCA_011170035.1. NCBI lineage: Eukaryota > Metazoa > Arthropoda > Insecta > Orthoptera > Gryllidae > Teleogryllus > Teleogryllus occipitalis. The sequence continues at coordinate 55,737 of BLKR01014846.1, read as the reverse complement.
GTGTACAAGGATCTTGAATACAACCTAAAGAAAACTTATGAACATAGGGTGTCATTCATTCGTAACATTTATTGATAGTATCTTATGCACAGACAGCATTTTTGTCATGGGATCATGGAATTTCACCCGATTTTTACCTATTATTTTCCCTTGACATCACTGATAATAGAAAAATTTGGTAACCTCAATGTGTCTAGTGTACAGCACGTATTGGTCGAGTTTTACGGACGTTGCCAAATGCAACCTGATATTTATTTTATACGGGTAGTATCTAACATTTTTTTGTCGACCCGCATCGCTCGACGCAAATTGCGGTTCGATTAAAAGTTTTTTTGTAATACAAAATACGGAAATACAGTGCATCTGGCAACAGTGCTTCACACCGACCATTAGCGCCCCTCGCGGACGTCGGAGGAGAGAGAGACGAGTGGCGCGCTCTCAATCGAGAGCGCGATGTAAACAAACGTTGGCGCCAGAACTGACCTCTCTTGCGGTGTAGCGTGGTTCCCTTTTGCGCCCTGGCCGCTTGTGGGGTAGATCCCCACGTTGGGTCTGCTCGAAACTGTCGATGAGTCTCCGATCCAGAATGTTCTCCTCTGGCTCCCACGTGCTGTGCCTGCACACGAAAGAAGCGTCAGCATTGCATCAACAAAAGGAAGGCTGGGGGATGGGGTAAAAGACGGTACCTACGCGGCTGAGAGGGTTCTAAAACTAGGCTCTCGAGTAACGGGCCGAAACCCAAAATTCTGCGCCAACGAGAGAATGGGCAGGATTAGGTACGACTTACGTCACGGCTAAGAGGGCTGTAAAAGGAAGGAGGCAGAACAATGTCTTTTAGAGAGAAAGGAAAGGGGGGATGTCAGAATCTGATGAACTATTTAACACAGGCCTAAGATCCTTCCTAACATATATATCACGAGTATTATTGAATAATGATTTCAAAGTAGAGCTTAGCCCTCCCCTCCCCCTAGTTACGGCAATTTGAGGAATATGTCTTCAGCAGTACATCGTAAGGCAAACGAGGCTAGTCAAACCTGCCTTGTGACGGTCGTGAATCTGTTGCCGCCGCGTCTGCTTCTGTGGTGTGCACCTCAAAGCAGTAATCAGCGACGATAGATTTGCAACCGGCGCGAGGCAGGCTTGCCCGTAGAAGCAAAGCTGGCTTACGCTGGTTGTCAATTTGTGGCAGGGGAACAATGCTGTGATGACATATTTAACGTCGCATGCTGTTTACGGTGGTTTATGGCTGTCTTAAATCCGTAAGTTCTATTGTAGGGGAAAGACTAATATCTTTCCTCTATGGTTAGATTCTAAAGCTTTTTTTGTCACTGAACAGTTTAGTTCAGGGGAATAGTGAAAGTGAATGATTTTTACTTTTTATTTATTTATTTTACGTCAAAAAAGTTAAAAACTGCGTATGACGTGCTATGGGGAAAAGTGAATTGTGTGCACATTTTCAAAATTCTGTGATCCCTACAATAATATACAATAAGTCATATACTACTTAAATTTTGAATACTTTGCACAATTGTGATGAAAATTAGAGTAAAATTCTATTCCACACAATACAATTGAATGACAGACTAACAATAGGATCCCTTGTTTACTTGTATTATCACTAAATAGTTATTTTTGAGAGCCTGAGATGTACCACAACTTGATATTTAAATGAAAATTTCATGACAGCATATTAATGTTTTCACGACTGTTTACATGGTACTAAATCAATGTGATAAGCTGCTGTCATAACAAACATTTCAGAGTAACATTATCGTGTAAAACGATTTGCGTAACATCAGCGAGCAATACTCACTTTTGACTCCAGCCTTTCCATTTCACGAAATACTCCACTCGGCCCTGCAAATAAACAGACATAATAAATACGGGTCAAATAAAGTGTGATAGCGTGACATGCAAATAACACAATGTTAAACAAGCGAGCGTGATCGACAATCATTGTTTTTGTAAAAATCTAATAAGGTTGCGCTAGCGTTATCATTAACGCGTTTTAACATTTGGCTCATGCTAAGTGTAAGGCGGAGGTGATTAATATAGTAGTGGGCGGTCATCGCATGCGGCTAACAGTGTCATCACGCCCCTGCGAAACGTCAGGGCAAAACCGCGCGCGCTCGCTCGCCCTCTCCCCGAACAAGACGCGAGGGGGCGCGCGCGCCTCGTCTCGCCGGACCAGTTTCCCGTGGGGTGAAAACGAAGGCGAGGCAAACACACTCCATGTTGGAGGAGACAAAGTGTGTCAGGCGCCCGAGAGAGAGAATTTGGGGCGACTGGTGTAGGTCACGCCGCCGAGGCAGGCGCGGGTCGGCCGCGCTTGCGGCTGCAGCAGCAGCAGCAGCAGCAGCAGCCGCCGGCGCCGCGCCGTCGTCGGGACTCGAACGCGCGCGCGCGGCCGCTGACAGCAGTGTAAACATTGCGTCAGCGGGTGCGCGCGGGCGGGAGCGGCGGCGTGACAGCGTCGGCGGCAACGCGCGCGCGCGCGCGCGCTCGCTCGCATGCGTGCACACTCACCCGCCTCACGCGCTTCTTCATGATCCGCTCCGCGGCGTACACTCGGTCCCCCATGGGCAGCTCCATCGCGGCGGCCGCGTAGACCTGAGCGGTCGTCGTGGCGCTCGGGGCTTGTGGCAGGTGGCTGCTGAGCGGGCCGCGGGGCGCGGGCGCGGCGTGCCACCGCTTCCCCGATCGCCGGGCGCCGACGGCGCGACTGCCTCTCTCACACGCACTCGGGCCCCCGGGCCGCTCCGCTGCCGCGGCGCGTCGGGGGAACGGAGGCTCGGCTGGCTCGCGCTGGCAGCGACGGCGACGTCCGGCGCGACGCCGCGTTCACACTCGCACTCCGCACGACACTCGACACACAGCCTCGCGCGCACAGCGCTCGCCGCGGCACACGTACGGCGCACAACACTACGCTGGCGGTGGCAGCGACGACGACGACGGCGCCCCTGTCCGCACGCGCCTCTGACGTCAGCGCGGTGCTCCCCTCCGTCGCCCTCCCCTCTCTCACTCCCCCTCGCCCCCTCCGCCGCGCCGCGCCGACCAGTACGAAAAATATGGAGCGGAGCGGGGCGGCGCAGAGGCAGAGGTCCGGCCGGTCGCTCCCTCTCTCTCTCTCCCGCGCGCGGTCGATACGCCGCGAGAGCCCGAGAGCGGAGTCGGCTCGCGAAGCGGCTCCCTCTGCCGCCGCTGCAGGCCGGCGGAGGCGTCGCGGCGCAGCTCCCTCGCGGTCCGGCTGGCGGTGACGGCTCTCCGGAGCGTCCGCGGCCCGTCCGGACACCTCGCGAAAGTTCTCGGCTGGCACTACGCCTCTCGCCGCTGCACCGCTCTCAGCCGCCGCCGCCGTTGCCCGACCGCGGTGCCCACAATGGACTCGCCCTGGCGGGCGGCGCTGGTGGGGGAGCGGCCGGGACGCGCAGGGGGAGGGGCGCCGCGCGAGCGGGGAAACCGCTACAAGATGGCGGCGGCGGCGTGCGGCGTTGCCGCTCGGGCGCGGCGGTGCGCCGGCGCGCGGCGCCGCGCGGAGCTGCTGCCGCTGCTGCTACTGCCGCCCGCCGAGCGCGGAGGCGCGAGCGAGCGGACGGGCTCCTCCGGTGGCGCGCCGCCGCCGGTCGTATGTAAATTGGTGCGGCCGCCAGGTGCGGGCCACCGCGTTCGTTGGAGGCGTGCCGGGGCCCCGCGAAGTGCGCGGCGAATGGCAGGTCCGAGCGGTGACACGCGATACAATAGATTGCGGGGCTGGTGGAGTTCGGTAGGTTTATACGGGGTGGTATACTGATTACACGTGGCCGGCGAAGTGCTTCACTATTTTACTTTACATGTCGGCCCGGGGATTGCGAAAACAATTGAGATTAGCAACGAGATACGACTTTTGAAATCGTGGTATTATTGATATCTTCCTCGTTTTTTATGGTAGAAAATACTCAATTTCTCTATGTGTAGGACTACTTTTATTATGTAGACATTCGCTTTTCGTTCTTTTATCGATGAAGCGAGGGATGGTGAAATGTAAATGAAATGATCATAAGAAAATAATGAGACACCGCGTATGTATCGAGGAAAAGTGTTGTTGAGCGTAAATGGAGGGCTATAGGCTATGAAAGAAAATAAGCGTAAGGCCTGTGGTTAAGAAGCTTGGTGAAGGCACCTGCTCACGAAGGGGGAACAGATGCATCCCGCAACACATGCACCTTAGCCGAAATTGAACTCGCAGGCCACTTTCAACAGATGAGCGGTCAGTAGATATGAAGTGTAACACAATGGACTGTGTAGATACTTGTAGTATCCAAATTCCGATAGAGGACTTCTGAAGGAAGTAAATGTCATTTAATCAAGGGAAGTATTGACGTAATCTAAACATTTTAAACGAAAAGTGACCGCTTCAAATTATTTATTAATTAAAGTCAAATAGATGTTTGTTAACATTTATAAGAATCAATGATTGATAGTTTAGTACAGGGAAGTAACTTCTGTTAAACGAGTCAAGTATTGGGGGGGGGGGGGAATTGCTGCCTTTTAACGCAAAGAAAGGGATGCTCAATCGAGAAAAGGGAAAAAAGTTTGTATCGATTAGATATAGTGCACTTTATGGCTTCAATTTTAACTTTTGCATCACCAAAATGAATAACAATTTGTCAAAATCGTGAAAGTGGTAGTGAAATGTGCGTACACTTCACGTAATGAACGTTCTAACCAAGGGTACGCATGTAGTAGACCTATCTAGGGAGTTTGGAGGAGCAAGAATTTAATTACATTGGAAGAAACACTACCCAGTAGATAGCAGCTCGTGTAAAACAAGAAAAAACACTAAAAGTGTTTCATTCTAGTGGCGGATCTTGTTGTTTTACTAAGTGACAGTGTGGGTGCAAAAATAAGAACGAAAGATGAAGCATTTTTAGACGCTTCGGAAAGCACTCATCTGGGCAAGAATAAAATGCAACAAATACTGCATGTTGAACGAATTATAATTGTTAGGTTCGACAATAAGTCTCACGAAAACGATGTCTATCCGTAATTTCATATAATTTCGGAATGTCATAATTACATGGTGCTTATTATTGTGGAAATTTTCGAAATGCATTAAGGCAATTTCCGCAGCGTATTATTCTACAGAATGGTTTCCAATGGAAAAGTTAATTTCTGTTATGGAACATCTAACCCCAGTTTTGTCACATTCTCCCTTTCGGCTCCCGTCAATGCTCTACTTCTCTGGCGTAATGTGTAAGCCGTGAAGCATGCAGACACTTCTCGGAAACTCTCAAATAACACTTTTCGTGCAGCATTAAGTTTCAAATGGACAGCGATCAGCTCAAACTCTTTCCTGAAGCACATTTTCCAGTAACTTGATGGGATGACTTGAAGTGGTGACGGTACCGACATTTGACACGTCAACATTGATGTCTTCTAACGCGAGTCGCCGAAGAATATTTCGAAGCAATGCAATATCGCACAGTAGCTCCTCATTATAAAGGAACACTCGTTTATGATGAAATTTAAGGTATTTTCTAAAATTTCATAACAACCATCATCTCATTTATAGTTCAATATAATTACATGAACTCCTCGGGCAGTTCATGCGTGCGATTCCCAATCGGAGTAAAAATAGAGCGGAAGATTTCCATTACAATCGTCTCAGTTTCTATGGCGTGTGACAAAAAAAAACGCTCACGTAGGCCAAGTATGCTAGGTACAGTGAAAGGAATTCGTCATGCTCGCCACATGCCTCCCTTGCCCCCATAAAATATAGTATGAATAAATAATGGAAATAAAATATAAACAGAACGTGGCGTGGAAACACTCCTGTCTGGCAAACTTCGGATTAACCCGACCCTAAAATGTCATACACATTCAATTACATTACATTATATTACATAAATGAATGGATATTTTACCTAGAAAATAATAAAAGTAAGCATTCCTATGATTGGTGGCAATTTTGTTTCTTCGTAATACTTATACAAAAAAATCACTTCATACATTAGCATACTGCACCAGCTCATAAGCTGTTCATGATTTCATTCGAGTCGTCCTTTTGGATGCAGACGCCTCGATAATGTAGTGCATCTCTTGCATGAATTCCTGGATGCCCTTGAAACCTGTCGTGAGATTGAACTGTGCACGAAGAATAGAACTCAAGAATCGTCTATTGACAGAAAGTGGTTAGTATCGAGAAGTTTTGATGATGAGTTACTGGGACCCAGGGCCCAATATTTTGGGGAAAAGTAAATACGGTAAACCCTCGTTAGCACGAACTTTTATTTCGCCATAACACGGACAAATTTGGGATGCTTGCAAGGAAATATAGTAAAACATGAATGTGTAATAATCTGGTAATATAATACTGATTACTTTGGGCCCTAGGAATTCATATTAAGGAGAGTTTACTGCATCGTGTGTGAGGAGAACTCAATACGTTCATGTACGTTTTTACTTTTCTTTGGCTACTTGTAATACAAAGGAAAAATATTGGAATTGCTCCAAAAAATTCGACGTCACAATTTCGGAAGTAAAATCCCTTTTGAGGGTTCCCTGGATGAAAATGGTCCTTTTGCCAATATGTGTGTGTGAGAGACCCATAACTCGCGCAGTGCTTTTGAGTTCTAATTTTGCAGACACGTCAGGAGTAAGTAAGCGTTAGTGCCGTTTCAAAAATGTTTAAGAGTGGTGGGTGCTGATGGGAAGGAATTATACGATTTTGTACCAAAAACGTAAAATCGTGAAAATCGCCACAGTAGCAAAAGTGCGATGACCGGCAACGGTGGCTCAGGGCATCAACTGATGTCACTGCAGCGCTTCTGACCTAAGAATCCAGTCCCAACGGTGTCAGGATTTTCGACACTAGCTAATTAACTACATCGAATTCAGCCGCTGAGAATTCTAGCAGCCGGCTACTCTGATCGGTAGTTTTCCGTGGTTTCTCTTATCAACACCAGGCGAATGCAGGACCCCGCGCGATGTTTCCATCCTCTTCCTCGTCCTATTTTCACCCTCTACTTGCACTCACATGCAGCACTACACAATCACACATGCCGGAGACCAGCCGGGAGCGTAGAGCTTGTCCCGGCTGGGGCGGTACCACGCTGATGGGGGTGTCCTGGTTGGGGAAAATCGCCGCAAGCCGACGTAGGTCGGCGCCGGATCTTGCCATCCAGCGGGGAAAGATCATCGCCATACCCCACTCTCATAACATGCACTACACTTACTGGGCTAATGACCTCAGTCGTTGTCGCGTTCGGAATCACAAATCCATCAATCAATAAGCCCAGTCTCTAGCACACTCTCCCCCCTCCGTGGACGTCACTGGAACGTAAAATAGGATGGGGGAACTAGGGGAACCTCTCCTAGTTAGAGCCACAGCAATATTTCTTTAGATTTATTGAAGTTTACATGGTACACGCGTTAAATTAAAATACGTCGAGTTAGTCGCAGCTCTTTGTGAATTCATACCTCATATTTGCGTGAATAAAATACGCTGACTATAAGCTCAGAAAAGATGGGAGGCCCGTAGTCGAGAGCGACGGCCTCGATTAGACTAGTAGTGGTACCAAACTTCGTGTTTATTGGTCCTTTATGTTAGAAATAAAAACGCTGGCTCGCGGGGAAATCCTACTTCTACCCGCCAGTTCGGAAGCATCTTCAGAATACATTTTTCTTACACATGTGTGACTTTTTGACTAATGAAGGACGACAAAATGTTTTGCCTATATCACTTTGTCGTTTCAGTCTTATTATGGATATTAAACAAATAATAGTCGTTAGAAAAAGTTATACTGAAACTGTCTTCAGTAATAAATGAGATTAGAATTACACTACTGGATATTTTTGAAAATATTGGAGAGGAGACATGTCCCTTTTATTTTCTTCAGTGTTATAGGTGGGGAAACAAATGCTAGGAGTACGATTCAAATAAAATGTGTCTAAAACCGTAAAATTCTTCAGTTTCACCTGCCCCTCGATAGCGGGGAAAGTGGGATCAGTAGTTACGTTTAAAAGCCGGTTTTCCCATCCCACATTCACTAAGTCCATTAGATTTACTGGAGTGAAATAGATGGGGAAATAAATACTACGTTTTGAATGAAACGTGCCAAAAACCGTAAAATTCTTCAGTCTATCTTGAAGTGACAGTGGGATCGCCCGTTACGAATACTAGGCTTTACTGCTGTTCAAAATACCGTATTACATTACTGTTATACGTGACACTTTTGAAATAATTGAATAAATAAATGAATTGTTACATTTTCTCCGAATCATTACAACATTAAAATTCTGCATTTCAGAAAACTAAGAAGAGGAAAAGTTTCGACATACCACGTCTCTATTTAAACCCTCAGCCCGCCATACATCTCCGTATTTTCTGTACCTTAAACGATATTGTTACATTGTTAAATGTGAAAGGGTGCATACATCTGTGGTGTGTATGAATAAAAGTGCGTTCTCATTCAACGCGCCCACCTTTGAGATTGTGCGCAGTACCTCACATTTCATGAAGCAAACTGGTCCTCCTTTAGATAACCATGCGTAGTCTAATGTAGATTATCAAGTTTTACGCTCAATAAAATTTGCGAAAGTAATCGACTATTTTATGTAATGTCTTTGCCAATACACCCAAATCTTATAACGCAGCTATTGAAATGTTTATATATTAAAAGTCTTTTAAAAGGTTTCGCTGCAAAATGAGCAAGCCGGTTGAAAAAACATCCTGGAAGTACTTTGATCGTGGTATTGTCATCTATTTATCCAATACTTATCCGAACCCAAATAAGAAACTCCAACATGAAAAAGAAAAAAAGGTAGACAACACGAGTGAGTCAGAACGTTCTTTATAAATACTAATTTAATATTGCGTAAATTTGATAAACTTGAAAAAATGATAAAACGCAATTGTATGCGACTATTTTTTTAAAAGCATACGTTCGAAATAAAAAAATATATTTTTACTTTCTGAATATAAACCTAGTGTAGAGAATTACGATACCAAAATTGCGCGTTTTTAGAATGACATTTTTTCGAAAACGATTCCACTCATTTCAAAGAAAATAAGAATGAAGAGCCAGGTTTACCTCTTCTATAATATTCTTAAAGTCATATTTCAATTCTACTATTAAGAGCGCAATGTTAATTACCTAGGAAACGAAATATCTTACAGCTACACTAGAGACATTCAGAAGAAATTCTCTCAGATCAAGCTAACGTGTGGAACCTTAAGAACTCTTGGTAAGAAAGCCCGAAAAAAACAGTTAAAATTCTTTAAGATAATAGCAAGACCAATCTTGCTATACGGTAGCGAATACTGTGTAGGTTTAATTTGTGAATGCAGTAAAAGGTTGTACGAAAATTGATCACGAAAGAAATCAAGATATTCGAAAAGAATTAAAAGTTGTATCAGTCATCAATCAAATCGAGAGGTATAAAAGAAATTGGACACAACTACTACGTGTGTAGAATGAATGAGCATTGCCTTCCTAAAAGGGCATGGATATATCAACCCCTTGGAAAACGAGATCCCCGAAGATCAAGAAAGCGGTGGACCATCGAACAGGTCGTTAGGTCTAGACCGTGAAGATGATGATGATGACTATTAAATAGACAGAAAAGATGAGAAAATCTCAAAAAATATATTTTAGGCGCCGGTAGGTAGCAGCTGGGAAGAGGAGGGAACGAAAACGAAAAGCTAGTCCTGACTAAAGAGATAGAGAAAAGAGAACTAGCACTAGAAAGTCTATGCCATTCTGTAGCAGCACTAGTTACTTTCTCGCATAATATTTACGTAGTATAGAGGCAGTATTGTAATTTTGCAGCGGAAAGCAACGATTTTTCGACAGAAAATCTTGCATTGTAGAGTCTCTGATACCGAAAAAACAATTCTTGCTCTTGAATGCAGTAAATAACGTTCTCTTTGGAAGTCAGGATCCAGGTTTATGGCGAAACGTTTGTCCGCCTATCTGTGAGCAACGCTAGGGGATAAACTATAGCCAGGTTTAATCAAAACTGATGAATATGCACGTTGATTCTACGCACGTTGTGACGTGGTTTATTAAAGACATAGATACGATATTCGTTGAATTCTTTCAATTTTCGAAATTTGCAGAAGTTTCAATTGTTTTCGGAGTCTTCCTACAAGTACAATTTTGAAGAGATTTTGTCGCAATAAAATCTGATGAACAATAGATCTTTTACTATGATAATTTACAGTTGTTTCAAAATATGAGTAGTTTTAGAGTAATTTTGTGTGCAATGAAAGGACTTTTTAAAAAAATTCTAAATATATGGCCCCAATCTTTTTTTTCTCGGATAGTACGAAGTAATGAAATGCCGCTCAATGCCGAAATCATTGAACTCTGATTTTTCGAAAACTGCAATGGTACAAATAATGAGAGAAAGCATGTGCTGTTGAAGCACCACTAATTTTTTATTTCGACCGATTCCTGTGGAACCTTTGGACCTGTGGAACCTGTGGACCGAACCTGTGGAACCTTTTCCAGTTAAGTGCTTGCTGGAGGTAAAATGTAAGCTTGTCCTTCTTCCCAAACTAGCTGAAGTACCCTGTGTTGTCCGAGCGTATCTTAGTCATAAGAATCTAATAGGCAGGAAAAGGAATGGATTTTGTTTACCGTCTATCCCCGCCCCACCCTACCCTCTCCCTCCCTCCTCTGCCGTGACCCACCGTGGCCTGCCCACCCCATCGCTTCCGCATCCCGCTATTCTCATCCTGCCCCGTCTCACCCGCCCAGCTTCACCGTCTCCACTCTTACCCTGCCCCGTCCCGCTTCATCCTGCATCATCTGGCTTTCACGGACACTCCAGTTTTATGTGTAGAGGTACTCACTGGAAGTTGATTGAAGCCTTATTAAGTAAAAGTCACGTACCTTAGAATAGAAAGTACTCATTTATTAACATGCATTATGAATACGAGTATAAAGTTAAATTTATTCTTCTTGGTAGCAACGATAATACATGTTTCAATATTTTTACGAGATGAAAATAATATGTAATTTTATAAAACCTTATTTAATTTTTATTCTCGCATACTACGGAGTATAGAGAAAGTTATGTATGTAATGCAGAAGCGAAAATATGCAATGCAGCAAATATATATATATATATATATATATATATATATATATATATAAGAAAGAGTAATTCTTGATCCAATATGTAATAAATTACGTCCTCTAACACACTGTGTAGTGTGTGTCTGTGATCAACGTTAGCGGCTAAACTTTAAATCGGATTTTCATCGAAACTAATAATCCCCGATCGATCTGGCCGATGACGTGGTCAGTTGAATTTGAAACGGATATTTTTAGTTTTATGGATACTTTACATGCAACTTGATGGACATTTTCAAAGTTTTCTCACCAAATCTTTTATTTACATTTTTTGGTGCTAAATTACACTTATAAAATTTGGTGTGCAGGTTCGATTTTCGTTGAAGTTTCATATTTATTCGGCGTCTTCCTACAACTATAGTACTGGCATAATACTGAACTATTGACTATAATACTGACTGGTTACACCCGATATCGGATGTAACTCGAGTTATCGGGTGAATACTAACTAAATACTGTCATGTATTCCAGCGAATAGATATTTTTCTTCTGAATGAAATCTGTTTTCAAAATTAGATCTTAAAATAAAGTCATGTACATTTTTTTTTCAAAATAATAGTGTTCGCGTAATTTTGCGTAACATAAAGGCAATTTTAAAAAGAAAATTTTCTCAAAAAGGTTTCAATTTTTCCTTTAATTTTTTTTCAGGATAGAGCGGAGTATGGTTATAAATATATGGTATTGGCAGTGGACTGTTTTGCATTTTCGAAAATTGCAAAAGTTACAAATAGTAGTAACACTAGTTTTCTATGTTGAGATGAGAAACTTATCTGCTTCATTTACTGCTTTAATACATTCTTTCCAAATACGCTGTCAATAAAAACAAATAAAGGAGTTTGCTCATTACCGGCGGAGTCTTCATTACATTTTTCGTTCTTCCAGTGATTTCCGAACAGATCATCTCTTAATTCATTCGAAAGTTTATCTAGACATTACAGAAAATACGGATTTCGAAAAATGGCATCGGTTCATGTGTTAGCTCTTGTTTAGCTGAGAATCTCATCTGTCAGTCACACAATTGAGAATCACATCTCACAGTCACTCTCTTATTAATGAAATCGAGAAATATGAAATACTCCAGTCAAGTTTATTTAAGTATGTGAAGAAATATATAATGTTGGATTTTCTTCTCCACATTACAAAACAATTGTGCTAAGTTGCCTCTATCGCTTTTTCCGTTCTAGGATTCGACGAAGTATGCTATAAAGAACGGGTAAATGTTGTAATTATTGTTCAGTTTTTTTAATACCTGTTTGTAACCTGCCCTGTCACACACATGTGGTCACAGAGTCATTAACACGGTGTTATCGCCTCCACTCGTGAGCTGTCAGGCGCCTATCTGGCGCATCGCCAAGGCCGATCTGATACCCGCGGCGCGTACGCACACACGCCGGGCGCTCGCAGGCGTCGGCATTTCTCACACTTAATGTTTTATTCCTTTTATCATGTATGTATATAGTGACTGTTATTACCATAACATGTCATGTTTTATTGTTAGACATATTAGATTAATAAAAATATTCAGTTGTTTTTTTTTCATTAAACTGAAGGCTGAATGTTTTAATTATCCGCTTTTGCTAATCTAATACATACAAAGGAGAGAGAGAGAGAGAGAGAATATAAGCTGAAAGCTCCTTCATTCACTGACTGCAGGTATTTGATCTCCCGTCAGTCAATATCGAATACCACAAGAACTTTTTGTTATTTCCCTTCTCGACAATAATCAACTGCGTTGGGTACGTGCCTCTCCTCTCGCTGGAACTAAACAGAGGTACTGAGGTAAAGAAGATGATATCGCATCGAATAAATTTCAACAACACGTTTATGTATCGTCTCTACTTACATTTGTGTGTAACATTTCTTTGGTGTCAGTCGTTTATTCATTAGTGTCTGGTATCGACTTATAACTTTGCGCCTCACCTTACACTACCTAAGCGAAATTTACCGTTTTGTGGGTGTTGTTCTTGTCATTATTGTTTCTGTTTTGCCTTATAAACGGGACAAACTTGGTAGCAGTGAATTACTATTGCCCTTACTTTCTTATTTACAATTAAAATATTTTTAAATGTCATTTTTCTCATGATACAATAGAAAATATTTGGAATGACAGTAACCTCGCGACCACCCGCCTCCGCCAGTGATAGATAATATTCACGCGTCCAATCGTTAATTAAAGTCGGTCCTCGAAATTTTTGGCGCTGAAGACGGGTGGTCACTTAATGGTTGATCATCTGCCTCTAGAAAATTTAATGTCGCCTGCTGGAAAAATATTACCTTTTCCCTACCAGGGGGCAACAATCCATTTGTAGGTGCCTCATTTATGATATCCACACTTTGAAGGATTGGAATCAAGGAATACCAATCAAGAAAGTTGGGAAAAAATCTCAGGAGTATTCTTAGTGTTCATTGAGATTAAGGAGTCTTCAACTGACAAAGTCTTTGAGATCCATGAGTGATTAACTAAAGGGTAAACGTCAGCGATAATAACGTAGGACTAATGAGATGCTACGGAAACGAGAGCACCCCGAGAAAACTTGCCGAGAACGAGCTCTGCTCACAGCAAATTCAACCTGAATTGTCCGGGAATCGAACCGGGGTCCCAGCAGCGGAAGTATATATATAGCCATTACGTCACCATTCCCCTCCCCCTCCGACCACGCAAGAGTCAGAGGTCATGAGTGTAAGTATTTATTATTTCTCACATCCACAGTTTGTAAATGCAGATGAAAACGCAGGTTTTCCTACGCAACCTTGCCTCTGCCTTAGGTTATCGTTGACCTAGCGGTAGAATCCTGACAGTAGCGGATTTTGAAATTAACAAGATAGCTAGGGCGAATTCAACTGCTGACTGGAAGAGAATTCGAGCGGTCGGCTGGTCTGACCGATATTTTCCTTTAATGTGTCAAACCAATACCAGGGAATGCCGGAGCAGCGCCTTAACGAACGGTCTCCGGACTCCGCGTGATCTTCCCTTCCTCTTCCTGGTCCTATCCTCACCTCGTACTTACACACACACACGGGCGGGCGCGCGCGCGACACACACATGCACTACACAACCGCATCGGGAGCTCAAAGGTTGAGAGCGTAGGCTTCCCCGGCCGGAGTCAGTAATTTCTTGGCTGCCCGGGACACGCCGCGTCCTAGACATATGTGCCAACGTTTCGGCCGCTATTCTGCGACCTTTGTTAGGGCGAAATGCGCGATGTGCCCTGAGGAAGGTCGCAGAATGGAGATCTGAGCCTAGGTCGCGGCGTCTCCCGCACAACAAAGTATTTACCTTAAAGGTTGTCCCGATGCGGTGCCCCATCGGCAGGGATACCTGGAGGGAGGGAACCACGGCACGTCGACGTGTGTGTCGGCGCCGGATCTCACATTCTAGCGGGGACTGGCGCTAGATCTCCCGGGCCGGGATATAACATCCACTACACTTACGGAACTAATGACCTAAGTAGTTGACGCTCCCGGAATCCAATAAATAATCACTCTCTCCCGAATAACCTCTGACTTCACTTTTTTCCACTCCCTCCTGGAGAGAACGCAGAGCGGAGTAGGGATTTTTTATGCAAACATCGATGTTTTAATATCGATATACTAAAGTCTACATCTTTAAATATTGATGTTTTGTTATCGAAGTTTATATGTTTTCGATGTTTTGTTCGTAAATGAAAAATCCCCAAAATCACAATATTGTAAAAGTTAAATAAATTAAATAATAAATTATGGCAACACAGTTTGTGCGTTTGATTCCAACGAACGCTGTTGGTAGTATTATCCGCGCAAGATTTCTTGTGCCCTCGTTTCGCTAATTGCGAGAGCAGTGGACAGTTGGGTTATTTTGACAAAAGGAATATTATATCAAATGTGTAGCTCGTTTTCGATGCAAAACAATTTCCATTTCAAGGCAGCGAATATTTCTGGTTATCAGATTTTGTCTATTACGCTGGTTGCTATCATTTATTCTTAATTAAACTAATTTAGAAAAGGAGTAGGGGTAGGTATTCCGGAGCTCAAGAAAACGTGCCGAGTAGTATCTTCATGGAACTCTCTCTCTCTCTCTCTCTCTCTCTCTCTCTCTCTCTATCTCTCTCTCTCTCCCTGTGTGTCTGTCTGTCTCTCTCTTTCTCACACGATGTCCCTGATGCCCTGGTCTTTCGCACCTCTTTCTTCGTCGTTCGCCCATGGAGAGGCGGCCAATGAGCGATGCCCCGCGTCTGCTTCCGTGCCATTGTTCGGCCAACTGAAAACTGATCCTGGCTTTCAGGCTCAGTTTTCTCATTCTTTTTATTTGTATTATTTTTAGCGTCGTTTTCATTGAAACCTTAAATAAAAACCATCGATGTTTAAAAATATCGATGGTTTTTAGTCCATGCATTATCAAATACTGTAGAGACAATATATGACTGTGATATAATGGGATACATTTGAAGCTGGCGACCCTAGTGGCCCGACCTATCTTAGCCGTTGTGAACAAGTACGAAGTGTATAAGTGTAAAAGATTTTTTTAGTTTACTTACGTTTCGTAGAGTGATTAAAAGATTTTTGTTTGGCCGTTAGTAACTTTTTATATGGCTGGGAAAGTGTTAGCTGTGTTTGATTGCACAAATAATGAAATTTGATATAAATATAAATCGTTTTCTTAATTTCTTCGTGGTGAGAATTTATAAGTCACGAAGTCTACAAGTCCTTGCAGAATTCGTATTGTAAGTGCTTTATTACGTAAATACTTATCATTTTCCAATTAAATGCTAATATTAAATTATCAAATTACTGTTTTGTATTGGTTGTGGTATAGTACATTTACTTTTATATTCCAAAAATATCAAATTTAATTTACAAATATAAAATTAAAATTAAAATAAATAATGATAGTAATAATAATGTAAATAATATGTCTATTAGAAATCACGCAACTCCAAAAGGTTTTTTTTATGTATTGAAATTTCAATTTGTCGCCGATTTTCCTAGTTCCGTCACCAGGTTCGCTAGTGAGCAGTTGTCTCCTATTCACAGTACCAGAAAGGTTCGAAGTCTCATGTATTGTCTATATAGTATTTGGTGCTATGAACATCCTTGCTTTAACCTTCCAGTGGGCGCGCCTTTGATACAAATGCGGGCGCGTCGGAGCACTGCTTCAAGAAAACCGTCTTTCGCACCCTCAAAC
Source organism: Teleogryllus occipitalis (assembly GCA_011170035.1). Lineage (NCBI taxonomy): Eukaryota > Metazoa > Arthropoda > Insecta > Orthoptera > Gryllidae > Teleogryllus > Teleogryllus occipitalis. The sequence goes on along the minus strand of BLKR01014846.1, from coordinate 39,456 downwards.
TTCTATTATTTAATTGAAGAAGGAAGAATGAAAACTGACAACAATTATCATTACATATTTCATGTTAATACATTTTACAAATCACATAAATGTGGCTAGTTTTAGTCACAGAATAATAAATAACACACTGTTTCAGAAAACCTTATAAAACAAAATATAACAAAGAATATTAAAATAAAATTAAGTAGAAAATTGTTAATAAATAGACACATTAATTAAATGAAGCAGTCTACTGTCCTTAAATTTTAGATAAGTATCAATCGGTTTTCATCAAGTCGTTTCCAGTAACTCAAGAAGATGCCTGATTTCTTCTTCTGTTTCACAAGATTCAACCCTTCAGCAAACAGAAACAAAAATATAACTACAAGTAGTAAGAAAAAAACAACTTTGAACATCTTCGAGTTTGCTTACAATTATCGAAAATACATGTGAACGAACAATTTGAATAAGTACTTTACGACTGATTGGGAGAAGGCAAAGGAAGGGAGATTCCCGTGTTTCGTTTAGAATGTTGCCAAGTGAGAATACTGAAGCCCCCTGACATGTCAAATCGCTGTACTCCCTTTGAGTACAATTACAGCCCAAAAGCAGCTCGGAGGACCGCCGCGCGCCCGCTGGAAGGTTGATTTTGAACATCACTGTTGGCAGCATCGATGTTCTGTTATCGACGTCGCATCACTAGCGCGGAGGTGATTCCCGCTGCACACGGCGGTACTAGGGATGGTAAAGAAACACCGATGTTTTCAAAACATGGATGTTTTCCACCAGAAACATCGATATATTGCTTTCGATGTTTTCTTCACATCGATATTTTGTTGCAAAAGCATGGATGTTTTTCTAATTTCTTTTTAATAAAGGAGTTTAGACACGTTGCAGCAAGTTGTAGAGTAGCAGCAATCGACAGCATTATAGTTGTTTTGCGTCATCCTCTTTATCACGCTGCACATTTCGCCTGTGCAATCTCAGGAAGTTTTGGAGCTGCTCGTGTAATGAATGTATGTTATCGCCAGGCGTGTCATTGCCTGAATCGACAGTGAAACACGAAATCGATAGCAAAAAACGTTCTTTATTGTTAATTTTATTCTTTACATTCCATAATAATTTTTACATTTTATTGACATGCTAGTAACCAAACAATAAAATATATCCCTTTTACGTACCGTAATTAAAAATGGATAGGAAAATACCATGTTTAATAGTCTATAATCATCTTTTAAACATCGTCATGTTCATTATGTCAATAATCGTCATGCTTTAAACATCGATATTTTTTCGTCGATGTTTTCATCGACATCGAAAACCCTTCAGCGATGTATCGAAACATCGATGTATCGATGTTTTGGTAAAATTTGCCATCACTACTCCATCACAAATTTGCACATCACATGTACGCAGCGTGTGGCGGGTGATCGCCAGCGGCTCGCTGCCATCTCGCGGCCGTGGTATGCGCGCCCGCCCAGCCGCCTTGCCGCGGCGGCGCGCGCGGGAGATAAGAGCGGCAGTAAAACGCGCCGGGCAGGAAGTCAAGCGATTTTCTGCATCTTAACGCGCCGATTCGCAACCGATTTACTGCTGAAACCACGGACATCTCTGGCATATACAAAATGGAGATGATATCAAACGGTGCGTGTAGCACCTCCGCAGAGGTTTAGTTCTTCAATTAAAAGTCACTACGATTATTTGTTGACTTCTTTGATGCAATTGACACATTCAAGTTTTATTAAAACTGTATTTTACTGAAGGTGGCAAGGTGAATTAGGTAGATAAGAAAATGTCAAGTTATAACACTATTAATGACTTCATGAACATTCTAAATGAAATAGTTTAGTTAACTTAGAAACCGACGTCAGCGATTGAGTCGATGACGGTTAGTGCCGTAGTGGAAGCTGCTATGAGGCTAGCCCTACATTCGCTATTTCTAGAGCATCTTCACAATATTCATTTCCCGTGCATTTTTGACTTCCTGAAGTCGTTTTTTACTTCCTGGTCACAAAGGCATATAGTTTTGTGTACGGGAAAGTACGCAATACCCCATTTTGTTTTCAAGTATTTTCAAATCCAATTTCCGGCACAATTAAATAAAAACATTTGCAATGCATACCGTGCTTAGTTAAACAAATGTTATATTCTATTTAAAATTATTGGCCAAGTAGTTTAAAAGTAAAATGTTTGTTTCGTAAACACTACATTTTGAGAATTTATAAAAAAAGGTTTGCTAATATGGACCCCTTCCAAACGTGTTTATAAATGGGTAAAACTAAATGAAAAAACTGCAAAAAGCTTGAACTCGGTATAATTTGACAAACATACAAGTATAACATCTTGTACATAAGAAATTGTCTTATATGTCTTGCACATAGTCTATACAGATACGTTCAAGTGCGACAAAAGTCACATCCATAAGCAACTTCATCCGCACCTGCACATTCTACATGATCCCGGAGTGAACACATTAGGCAAATCACCCTTTTTCGTGCAGCTGTCTGAAAATTTACTGGGCAAAACATGCACTCTGCATGTCCTTCACATGGGAGGGAAAATATCCCTTCCATGGTAGAACGTCCAATTCGGAAGAGCCACAGGACATGTTCGATTCCTCGCGGAAGATGGATTCTTCCTTTTCTTTTTGTTTAACATCAGAATTCTCTTAAATCATTCTCTTTTCAACTTCTGTGCTATTAAATTCTGAAATTGTCTCTTGACCTCTTTCTTCTTCATGCCCTCTCGAGCTCTCTCGAGACTTCCGAGTTCGCTTTTGCTTTTTTAAGACTCCTGAGGAATAAGGAGTGTCAAATACCTTGTTTTTATTTTACAGGACGAAAATGGGACTGTCCACGTTAGGAATCTCTGGGGGACTCGAGTTAGACACCAGCGTGTTTATATTCCAAATGCCAAGAACATTTGTACAAGGCAAGTAAAATAAATTACATTACCCTGCATCACTAGCTTGTAATGTCCCCTTCAAAATAATATAATGGTAGAAGACTTTCCGATGAAGTAGCGAAATCGGGCAACTGAGAATAAGCACTTGAAAAAACTTTGCTTTTCACAGTTCGCACTAAAGGCTGACTGTCCGGCAACAAGTGAAGATGAAGACACTACGGTTTGAGTAGGCTTGAGTTTTGCAATGAACTACAATTTTAATACGTTTCCAATAGGCAACAGCACACTATAGAGCTGTAAATCAAGGGGTTCGGATTAGGAACCGGACCCAGGTTTCGGTACTTTCCTCTACTAAATGATATTGTTTAACGGTCTGAATTTTCTATAAAGTTAAATCGATATATTGTTACATTAAAAGAATCTTCAATAAAAGCAAGAAATTAGAATTAAGCTACTGGATGTTTCCCAAAATATTTGGGGAAAACCTGTCAACCGCTGCTCCCCTACCGATAGACTGATTAATTAGTGTTTCCGGGCGCGACAACTGCTAAGGTCATTAGTCCCGTAGGCGTAATGCACGTTTTCATCGCGGAGGTGGCGGAGATCTCCCGCAGCGCTGGATGGCGAGATCCGGCGGTGACCTGCACGTCGGCTAGAGGGGATTTTCTCAACCAGATATCTCCCACCAGTGGAGTACCGCCCCAGCCGGGAAAAGCTCCAAGCTTCCAACTGGTCTCTCAGCAAGTGTGGTAGTGTAGTGCATGTACGTGTATGTATGTGTAAGGAGGATTATAGAACAAGGAAGATGAAGGAAAGATCGCGCGCGGTCCGAGGACCGCTTGTTGGAGTACCGCTCCGTCATTCGCCTGGTGTTGATGGGAGAAACCATGGAAAGCTACCGATCAGAGCACGCGGCCGCAAAAATTCTCCTGGCAGCGGCTGAAGTCGACCTAGCTACGTAGCTATTGTCGAAAATTCTGCCAAAGTCGGGACTCGAACCCTAGGAACTCCCGGTCAGAGGCGCTGCAGTGACAGTGCTCTGGGTCACCTAAGCCGGTCCCCTCCCGCTAGAGACGCCCGTGGCTGAAACACTTGTAGATGGCAAACTAACTTCCACGCTCCAATTGGCTTAGAACATAATTTCTCATTCTGGAGGTTGCAACTGGGGGGAGAGGATTTTTGGGAAAAAAATAATTTCATTATAAACGCTTTACTTACATTTTTTAAAGAACATATAAGAGCACATAAATCAGGATTCACTTGAAAAATAAACTTCATTATTGCATTTCCTTCTCTTTAGATGTTTTTCTAAACATGCAGCTATATTGAAAACACGCAAGCAAATTATTAATAAGATATGATTCACAAACAAAACATCACCCTCAGCTCTCACTGCCAAAATTATAGAAGCAGAGCAAATGACAAGGAGCACAGATACACATTGTTGGAACTTGCAAATTGCACATACGTATTTGGACACCGTTGCTATGAACGCAAAATTAAAACATCAATACTTTTAGCTAGGTATAATTGAGTTGGGGTTCGAGGGTGGACAAGTATTATTTGCATTTGGACTGTTCCAAGCATTATATCTCAAAACTCACGGTTTCAAGATTGAGTCTTTTAAGTTTGGACAGCTGTATCAATTCAGTTTAACAGCGCGATATTCGTTTGCAAGCAATTAATAATGTTCAATTACTAGTATATGTTTGCTTGACATTGAAATCACAGAGACGCATTCCACACAGCCTGAATTAATTTTATATCATCGAAAATATGCATTGTAATGAGATACACTTGGGACATTAACATGTTCATACACTACTTCATTCTGGAAGCGAATCCTAGACTCTTGCCTTCACAAACCTTATGACTACCCTCCGCGTCGTGTTGTGGGACTATTGCATTTGTTTGTGGTGAGGCGACTGTACGAAAGATGATTTTCACAACTGTCCGCCATGCTTGGTAATTTCCAGGAATACACAGCAATGGACAAGCGAAATCGTTTCGGGGAAAACTATAAAGGCCTTTTAATATTTGTTGACTCAGATGTGATGGCAATTGGTCATAAAAATTACTGAAAACTTCAGAAATTGCTAAGAATATTGTTCAATATTTTGTAATGTTCGCTTATGAAAGCACCCTACACTCGCAGAATTTTACATTCTTCAAATTCGTCTACGTTACTCTTGTAACACTTTTTACTTTCTCGCATACTGCATACGCAATATAAAGTAAGTATCGTAATACGGAGGGAACAAATGGCGATTTTTCGACAGAAAAACTCTTCTTGCCGGACCGTAGCAACGAAAAAGTGGATAAATCTTGCTGTAGATATTACTTCCTCTAACACATTATGTAGACAGAATCCACATTTGATGGGTTCTTGATGCCGACAAATTGGATTGTGGCAAAACGTCTGTTCGTACGAATGTGAACAATGCTAACAGCTATTGTCGCGGCTCCTTGTATTTAAAGTGGACATTTTGATATTTGAGGGTACTGTACATTAGCGTCAATATTTTCTCAAAAATGGCTCCAAATTTTTCCTCGGATAGGGCGAAAGACGCTTAAAGAAATAGCTTAGGTCGCATTTTCGTTGAGTTCTCTGAATTTTCGAACATCTCAAAATTCAATTTTTCCGTGAGGCTCCCTACATGTACAGCATTGAAGGTACATATTTTTTTCTAAATGAAATGTGTTCCTAAAAAATAGATCTTGAAATAAGATCATGTACAAGTTTTCGAAAATATGAGTAGTTTTTGCGTGAAACATTGTTAATTTTTAAATTAAATTAAAAAAATTAAATTTAAAGAATTATTTTCTCAAAACGGCTCCATTTTTTTTTCGCGTATGTAGCAAAGAAATATTAATAAAATGGTGCCGGTTCCATTTTGGAAAACTCACTGTATTCACGAGAATTGCAAAAAATTAACATTGTAAAAGTATTGATGATAGAGGTTTTCGTTGAATTAAATCTCTTCTAACAAATCGATTCTTTAACAACGATCATGCACATTTTCACAAAAATACGAGTAGTTTAGCGTAATTTTGCAAATTTTTAAATGTGTGGTACACTTTACGCATGGTATTTTCAAAGCATAATTATTGTGAGACGAAACTTTCCATGAACATAATAAAATTGAAAATTCATTCTCTGGACGAGACAAATAAGAGTGCAAATAAGGATGTTCAAAAGCTCTTAAATGTCACTGTCAGAGAGAATTAAAGACTACAACAACAACAGCAACAACAACAACAATGAATCATCTCCCCAGAGGTCCAGATCAGCAGAGTTCTTTGGTTACATGTGACTTGATCTATCTGCTGCTAAGTCCTTTATTTGCTGGGTGAAGGGAGGCAGCTTCTGAGGAACATTGCTTATTAGACTGGAAAGTTCCTGACGTGTGTATTTTAACCATTTTTTATAAATTGTATTTATTATATTAATATCATCAGTAACAAAGATTAGTCTGTAAAATTTGAAGAGATCTGCCCAAATAGTTTATTCACACGCCTTTGTTCGAGTCATAAGATTATTAAAACGATATTAACAAATAATAAAAATTAATAATGGTATTATTTATTAGTTTATTGATTTATTGATTAGTATGTTGCCTTGTTATCATTGCTACTGCGATAATAGTGTAGCTTCACTCATTGATGAAAGAACTGATATCCTTTGCATCTGGGAGATGATTTCTCATGTTTTCTTTTCCGATCTCGCAGCTCATATATGAGGTGGCGTTAAAATGTTTCCCCAAAGCATTTAAAACATTAATTTAGAATTAAATAACTTGTATTGTTATAGAATTATGCATGGTTTTGGCATAAATTGTTTGATTGTGTCAAAAGCCTAAAACTGTCGATAAAATTACGAGTTGTAGATTTATTTACTCAATGATTCTAATAGACGTAAAGTTTGAAGGTGATCATGTAAACTAAAACGAATAAACGAAAGTTTCAAAACAAACTTGAATAAAAAGATCACGTGGAACCACGCTAAAGTTAGCAACGTTTTTTGCATGAACAAGTCTTCCATTCGTCTGTAGGCATAATTAATTGAGAAACTAGTGGGTCTCAGCTTTTCTGGACTCAACTGGTCGACGCGGATGGCGGCCCAAAAACTCAACTCTTGAGGCTCCTTATGTGTCCGGTATTCGTGAACGCCTGTAGATCGAACACGTCACGTCTGCGGTATGGCATATTGAGTGTGCATCTTCCAATACTTTTCATATTATAACTTGCGATGAGAAAATAATATAAATATGAAATAGGTACGTTCACACGGAGTAGCAATACTCATCGGCCATCAGCCATCTGCGATTCGTTTGGTTTGTTTTTAACGGACGGAGGGCTGTAAAATGCTTAAAGCCGTCAAATGGATTACAGCAGTTTCCCTCATGGAAGGAATATTTATTTATTTTCCCAAACATTTGAACTTCATTTGCGGAAAGACGATACACATGGAACTTTTCGATTGTAGTCGCCCGTGATTTGTTTATAACAATCTTATTATAAAACGCTATTGTTCGGAATGAAACTAAAAAACGCATGAGTGGAATAGTCTCTGTACCACTTTAAAATGTTTTGCCCCATTTGAGTTTATAAATTACTTCAAGATTGCGACGACGCATGAATCACGTGTGTACCTGTTTTCGTTGCGGAGTTAGAACTGATTTATCTGTCGCCCAGTGAATTTCGAGTCCTTACCCTGTCCGACGTCATACGCACGAAGATGCAATATGCACACGACAAGTAGTAGATCATCTGCTTTCAAAGAACATTCTCTTCTCGGCGCCATGACAAGCTCAGGTGGCTCAGGGCATGACCTGATGTCACTGAAGTGCCCCTGAAGGAGGTCCTAAGGTTCGAGTCTCGACGACACGACTAAGGGTTCGAGTGCCTATTTTCGACACTAACTTCTAGTGAACTTCTCGGGACTAACATTTTTAGTTCACTACATCCGAGATTCACTATCTCCGATGATGTGAAAATTAAACAGAATTTCTCCATAAAGATTAATTTTAGTAACAAAGAGATACAGCAAAACACATTAACAGCACGAACTGAAAATTTCAATACCTTTATTGTACTTAAAAAATCGATTTTTTTCAATTATTTGCTGCGTACTTTTTTATTAGTAACTTCTCTACATTCTTATCTAGAATTCGTGTTCTCTCCGTAATTGATTCTACATTGACCTGTGTATCTAAGTATCGTAATGCAGTCTTGACGCCCTTCAATACTTCTTGTATTGTTGGAATTCAAGCTACCTAGTGGGGTGATATATTATTTTTCAGGAGGGAATTATTTTCAGGACGTTGTATTTCCTAGGTTCACGACAGCCGAGGTTCAGGTTCACTATACCCGAGTTTTCTTATGCTTATTTGTAATGTAAGCGAAACGGGTCCAGTGACTTAAGTTCACTATAACCGAGAGTTCATTACATCTGAGTTCACTATAACCAGAGTCGACTGTATTTGTTCTCAAGAAAAGCGGTTGGTCTCTAAGATTGTATTTACACGATTCCTTCTGACGAACAATTTCGGCGTTTGAGCGCAGAGCGGCTCTGCCGCCCCAGAAGTGGCTCTGCGCATGCGCGCCTTCGCTCAATCTCCGAAATCGTTCGTCAGTAGGAAGCGTGTAAATCGGCTCGAACTCTGGTGTGATCCTGTACGCTAATCTTTTTAAAGACTTCTTCGCGATAAAAAGATTTTAAAACTAAAAACCGTTGAAGTACTTCTCAACAATAATTGCAATCATACAATTAATACCAAAAATCGTAACTAAGCTCTAGCAGCAACTTCTTTTTCTCAATATATTGACTTATAAAACGAAAAGAGAATAACATAGGGATGTGCATTTTAGAGATTTGCTCGATCTAAGTTCAAGAGAAGTTCTTTGACACTTGTGATTACATATCATCTAAATCAGTAATGTTGTTCCACAACAACAGCAATACAAGGTAGACAAACATAAATACATCATAATTAAAACTTTTTTGTGTTTCTCACATTATTTTTTGATTTTAGACCATCATAAATGTTCTACTTTTTTACGCAGGCAGATTTGCTTCCCACCAATTTGTTGCGAAAGAAAGTGTGATGCACAAAATCTGAGTGACCCAAGACGACAACTAATGGACAAAACCCAAAGTTTGATTGCAAGCGAAAACAGGAGCCATTGTTGGATCCACTAGTGGTTTATGGCACTGAGTGCGATGAGATTCAGAGATTCGCAAAAGTGCTAGTCATTCTACGTTCATCAAAGAAGCGAATCTCTTCGAGTCACTTCAATGCACCCGAAATGACAAATTGACTGACGTAAAAAAATCGAGACACTCACGAAATTGTTCTTCAGTCGTATAGAGATTGCAAAATTACTTTTATATATTTAATGGCAGTTCCGTTCGCCGACCTGAGTTGGGCGTCTTGGTTGGAAGAATTGGCTGCCTTTGTTCAGCAGCAACATAGTTGTTTCTGCAGCATCGTTCTCTAGGAGGTTCTAGAGTTCAAGTTCTGACACACGGAGATTTTCAGTACTAATTAGATAGCTGGCTCGAATTCAAACACATTACTCGTATGAAGAAATAAAAGAAGTCATCTCCGTCAACTTAATATGTTTACTTAGAGAGCCGGCTTTTGACGACTTTGTCATCATCATCAGTTTACAAATACAAACATAATAAAATATAAATAAAGTACCAAGTAAATACAAAATAAGACAAAGTGGAGGATTAATATAAATAATAGTTACATTTAAAATTATAATACCCCCCTTGCATTTTATATTTTGCAATTTCTTTTGCTACTGGTCTCTATATTAATATCTCCGTATTAATAATAATTTTAAAAAAGCAGATTACGAATCTCTCAAGGCAAATGCAAAACTGTAATCAGTATATCGCAGTGAATCTGCAAAATTTTCGCATGCAAACTATTCAGCATACTCAAGGCAATATTAAAAATCAATCCGTAAATGTTCACATGTATGACAGTGTATTTATTACTAAATCAAGAACAAATGCAATTTCTATATTTGAAACGAAACAAAAACTTGCGTGTTTGTGAGTAGCATATTAGGGTACAAAGTTTTGGGGGCATGGAGGAAATTCCAATTCCTTGTAAAGCACTTAGTTTATTATTAATATAGTTAATCTACAAATCAAGAAATTGAAAATACTATTTTTCCTGTCACATTCTGAGACAAACGTACAGTAGTTGGCGTAGCAGAAATAGAAACAGCGTCTTCAGCTGCTGGAGGCGATGGCGTCTTTGTTGACGTTGCACCGAACGGAGGAATCAGAGGGGAGAAGCTTTCGGAATTCGCATGCCGGCGGCCGCTGCTTTCGTCTTAGCTAATTAGTCGAAGCCGGACACTCGCGCCTCGCCGAGTGGAAAGAGACTCTCGAGAGAGAGACTGCAGGCACGACGCAAATTTCCCACAGCGCACGAGTACGGCTCCTGGGTACTAAGCGCCCGCCCAGCCCCACCCCACTGTTCCCCGTCCATCCCCGCCCCGCCCGCCCCGCCCCTCCCGTCCCGCCCACCCGTCCGCCCCGCCCCGCCCGCCCCGTCCATCCCCTCCCCGCCCTTCCCGCCTCGTCCCTCCCGCCCCGCCGGCCTCGCTAGCCCAGCCCGCCCGTCCGCCCCGCGTCCCGCCCCGCCCGCCCGCGCCTGACTCAATAAATAGCGGAGGGAGGCGCGACCTCGACCATCAAGTGGCGTCACGCGCGGATGAGCGTGAAGCGTGCGCGTCCGCAGACTCGACGCCCCCCTCCCCCGCACGCCCCCTCCGCCCGCCCGCTCCCCGCTCCCCGGGCCGCCGCGCCGTGCTGCAACTCTGACGCTGACTGCCGCGCACTCGCAGTCGACGCGGCCACGGCTCCGCCGGCGGTTCGCCAGACGCTGCACGCCGTCGTCACGCCGTTACCGCTCTGCCTCCCCCCCTCCGCCACTTCGCCCCCTCCCCTCTGCCGCTCCTCGCACAGCATCCTCTGCTCCGCTTCCTCCGCTGTGCCACCACCTGCACCGACACACCTGCTTAGGTGGCTCAGGGCAACATTTGATGTCACTGCAGTGACTGGCCGGAATGTCCTAGGGTTCCAGTCACGACGGTGCCAGGATTTTTGTCACTGGCTACACAGCTAGATCGAATTCAGCCGCTGCCTGGGGGCGAATTCTGGCTCTGCTCTGATCGGGAGTTTTCGGCGGTTTTTTCTGCGATCATCTCGGAATGAATGACGGACTCTCACAAATGGTCCATGGACTACGCGCAATCTTTTCTGTCGCTTCCTTGTCCTATACTCATCCCCTTACTTGCACTCCACTTACATGCACTACACTATCACACATGTCCTCATGCTGGGCGGTGCCCCATTGGTGGGAATACCTGGTTGAGGAAAACCGTCTAGAATAGACATGTAGGTTGACATCGGATCTCGACATCCAGCGGCAGAAAATCACCACCACCTCCCGCGATAAAAAGTAACTTACGTACGGGACCAATGACCTTAGCAGTTAACGTGCTCGAAATTAGTAATCAATCAAAATCCCGCATCGCAACCCCTTCCATCCGTCACCACCGCCACCGCAGTCTTCCCCTCCCTCTCCACGCCCAGCTTCATCAGCCACTAATAGACACTTGTTCTGCTGCCTGCCCTCCCCGCAGTCGCCGCGCCCCGCCCCACCTGTCCCCTTGCCTTCTCACTTCCTCTGTCCCGCTTCCTACTTTCTGCCTCCCCCCCCGCCAGTGTACTGTCATGCTAGTAGAACTGCATCAACTCATGTCACTTCAGTGCCTCTGACCGGGAGGTCCTAGGTTCGAGTCCTGACGGCGGCAGGATTTTTGACACTACCTTTTCAGCTAAGTCAAATTCAGTCGCTGTCTGGAGGAGAATTCTAGCGGCCGGCTGTTCTGATCGGTAGTTTCCCGTGGTTTCTCCGATAAACTGCAGGCGAATGCCCGGCCAGTACCGTAACAAACGGGCCACGGACCGCGCGCGATCTGTCCTTCCTCTTCCTTGTCCTATCCTCATCCCTTTCACACTTACAGCAACATGCACCACACTACCACACATGCCGGGAGATCGGTCGGGGGCTTAGAGCTTGTCCCGGCAGGGGCAGTGTCTCGCTGATGGGAGATATCTGCTTGAGGAAACCCCGCTAGCCGACAGTGCGTCGGCGTCGGACATCGTCATCCAGCTGGGGAAGATCACCGCCACCTACAGATGGAAAATCATGCACTACACTTACGGGACTAATGACAGTAGTTGACGGCCCGGAATCACTAACAAGTAGTCATTTCACCTCCTCTGCTCCGCATCACTCATTTCTCTCCTCACTTCCTCCGGTTCACCATCCATGGCCACGCCTCCTCCCTGCGACTGCCGTCCCGACTCTGCAACCCCGCCTTCCACTCTCGGCTCCCCTGTTCCACATTCTGCACGTCGTCGCCGTTGCGATTCGCCATTGCCACCCGTCTGCTGCACCGCCACTGCCGCCCCGTCGGCGCCGCCCCGGGGTGCCGCCGGCCCGCCGGCGCCGTAGATCTTCCTCTATGACACCCTCTCGACTCGCCCGCCTTCGCCACCCAGCCCTCTCTCAGATTCGCCGATGCGGCGACTTGTAATTATTGAATCTCTCTGATCCGCCGAATCGTAATAATGCAATGTAAAGTTATTTTCTTAAGTGGTTTAGGCGGCGGAAAATGAGGTGTTTGGCCTCAGCCTCATCAGAAATAATGGCATTATTATTATTATTATTATTATTATTATTATTATTATTATTATTATTATTATTATTATTATTATTATTATTATTTAATATTACTAGCTGGCCCCATGCAAAAACTCCGAACTTGTAAAAACATTGTTTTCAAACTGAATTTTTTTTCATAGCATTACCCAACTTTCAACGCCCTTCCCTTAAAAGACATGAAAACCAATTTTTAAGGGCCTTACAGGGTTTAGTGACAATGGATTTATAAATTTCGGGTATTCGAACGGAGACTGGGTAATGCGCTGTGCGATGTTCATTTGTCTGTCACCGCAGTGGCGTAATGCAGGGTAGTGAACTTAATCATTAAAGGGCATTCTTATAAAAGTGAATTGGTGGATAGACTCGAGGTTGTTTATAGTGATCGCGAGGACCTAAGACCCCAGCCTCGCTGTGATTTGAATCCGGGTGAGCGAAGCGAGAAAACTTGCCTTTGAAAGTAATTTGGCATTGCAATGCGTGTACCCTGAACATGATAAATAGTTCAGTTTAAGGTTTAATATCATTGTGTCGAATATTTATTAACTCTCTATCCATTTCTGTTTCATAATTCTTATGCTTAAGTTGGCAGTGTGATTATAACTAGTGGTGGGTGACGTCAGTAAATTAATGCACATCGCACTCCGCTCATTACCAAGTCTGTACTCGAATCCCCTAAATTTCCAAAAACCGTCCTCTATCCTTAGCATGTATGTACAGAGAGCACAGTGGCGAATTCTCCGATACACCGCGTATGCCGCCGGTATACCTGGTAGGTATTTCGACGTGTATAAGTAATATTGAATAAGTTTGACAATCCTCTAAAATGAGATTTTGAAAGCTTTAAAACAGATGCTAAAAAATAACTCTGTTTTGCTACCGAGAGCCAGTCAGTCTTCCGCATCCGTAAGCGCTAGAAAGTGCGTGAAGTTTCAAACAGTTTAAATGCTGTTCAGAGAATTCGCCCGGCGCAGCTAGCTGCGATAACGTATGGCTCCTCATGGTTTAACGGTGGGAAGAGGGGAGGATGGTCGGTAGGCACCGCAATATTGCGGTGAACAGTCCTTCTCTGGTCTCTGCTAAGTTACGCTTCTCTCAAGTTTTTTGTGAAAATGGAGTATGTTAATATTCCAGAACCTAATGGTTTGTGTAATATTCTGATAGAACAATTAAGGACGGAATTTCATAATATTGGGGTTTCAGAAAAGCTCAAAATAAAATACAGCGGAAGAGGTAGCTTCCATAAAGTGCGGTATACTTAAAAAAATGTTCAGGATTTGCCACTGAGAGAGCATTCTCCCTCCCCGCCCCACCACATGGGCTGCTCTGCGCACTTGGCCTCCTAGGCCGCCCCGCACCATCCGATTCCTGTTGTTTTGCCCTGCCCACACGCCTTGCCGAAGCCCCGCCTGGACATATCGCCTCCCCTTCACCCTGTTTTGGCCCTGTTTGGGGTGCGACATCGATGACTCGATGTTCAAATCATCTCTATTTTTATAAAAACATCGAAATATCGAACATCAATTTATCTAAATCGATGTTATTATCATCGATATTTAGCGCTCGATGTTTTTACGCGTTTCATATGTTTTTTCAGCGAGAGTATAATAAAAACTATAATAATTTTCAGATCTAAGTGACTAAGAATAAAAAATAAGTTAGTGGATATTTTGATGATAAATGTGTGTATTAATTTATATTGTTCTGTCAAATGATAAAGTTTTATTAATTGCTCAGGTATTTTTTAAAATTTCTTTTGTCAGCTAAGTCGCAATTATAAATTAAATAACATGACCGCCGTGAAATGAAATCGCTTCTCCCCCCGTGAACACTGAGATCATTTTAAAATACTTTTTAAAACATAGATGTTTAAAAACATGGATGTTAGAAAACATCGATGGTTTTGGGTCGATTAATTTTTAATATCGATTTTTAAAATTTAAACATTGATGTTTCGTTGGCGATATTGAATCCCTAGTTTCTGCATGCTGTCTATTGTTCCCTATCTCGTGGCCTGTTATCTGAGCCTTTTACTCTGCTTTGCATGACTTACAGGCTCCCACAGACCGGCGCGGAACATCCGTAGCATACGCGGAACGTCCGCAACGGAATCTGTTGGCTTATGAGCAGGTTCAGACCTGCGCGGCTGGCGAGCAACGCGGCTGCGGATTGGAAGCGTTTTATTCACTGCGAATTGCCAATCGCGGTCGGACGCATTTTTCCCGCTGGAGTTCCAGTTTCGCTGCGAGAACAAAGGCAAAGACGCATCACATCTCGAATATTTTCAGATCGCCAATGAATCTGACACTACGGAACGGTCTGAAAAAATACTTCTGTGTTTAGTAATTTAATTACTTTTAAATAACATTAAACTTCGATTTAAAACATTTTTGTTCTTAAAATGTTGTACATTTTACTAATGATAATTTTCAATAGATTATTTCAATATTTCTATTATTCTATTGAATAATATAATGTAATAATATAAATGATATAATGTTTCTGCGTATGTGTGTGTGTGACTGTGAGCAATAAAAAGTTGTTCAAAATTTCATCAAAAGAGGCACTGCTTATTCTAGTAAATTAAAAGAGCTTCTCATCCTTTGTGGCATCAAGGTGTGAAATTCCCCGTAATGTTTTCCTTCCTAGGTCAAAATTTTGACCCATTTCCTACGTTTTCTAAAGAGATATTAACAATTTGAGGAAAATTCGTAAATGAAGAAGGAAAATACTTTACATACTGCATGTGCTCAGAAAACGTACTATGAACAAGGCATTTCTATCCCTGCATGAATAAGAAGCGAGTGCCTCTTTTTTGTTGGGTGAAAACTAACGCTGACTCATAAACGACACTCCAGTGTGAACGGACCCGCGAATTCCGCGGCCGCGGCTAGCGCGGATCTTTCCGCGCCCCTCCCGCTGCGGATATTCCGTGCCTGTCTGTGGGAGCCTTGTCGTATCCGCCTCGCCTCGTTCTCCCTCGCGGCCGCCCGCCTGTTCCATAGCCGCCCTTAGTCGTTTTCGCCCGCTTCAGCGAATGACCACTGCAGTCTAGAGGCATTGGATATAGAGAGTTGAGCTTTCCTTTGGTTCGCCATTTTATACCCAGTTGAACCGAGCGGTATTGTAGGTGAGTTGGGAACCACCAACAAAACCAATGATAATATACTCGAAACTCTCCTGAATGCCTTCGATTGTTATAATTTCTGCGTAACTCCTGTATCGTACCTGAAAGGGCTATTTGGTGAAAGGGTATTAAATGGCGGCGGCTTTCAGTTTGAGCTACTCTCTACATCTAGGGATTCTACTGCGGTCTCTGGCCGCGCTAATACTAGTGAGTGGCTCGTGAACAAATGTCGAAACAACTACTGAAGGGTAGGCGAATCCAAGGGGACATGACGCCATGGCACTGTTATTTTGAATTCAAAACTCAAATGAGTTTATTCATTGAATGTCGGTTTAAAATTGACAATACACGTCGGTTTACAATAAACACAAATAGTATTTTTGGTAAAAGTATTAAAATAATGAAAACAGCGTTTTGGGAATACTTCTCTCCATCGTCAAATTTCTGAAATTACAAAACGTATGCAACCTTTGTATTCTTAAAAGTTTTATTATATCAATCAAACATCATTGAAATTACAATAAGCCAACATATTAACAATGCATAGGGAAAAGTGTCCCCGAAACCTTTTTGTTGTTTTAAAATTTTTACCAACAGTGTATGTGTGTCGAGACTCAAGTTAAGGTTCCCAGATCCACGCAGCTCTAGTTGCAAATTTTATTATTTGTGGAAAATATTTTTTTCGGAATTCCATACTGTTATATTGTCTAATCGTAACCAAACAGATGAACGAAAAGCTACTACTAAAAGACAGCGTCCGTTAAGAATTTTACCGCTTCGCCATCCGCAGATCACCTTCCTAAACCGACGAATTGTAGATGAAGATGGCGTATGAGCTTCTATTCCAAGAAATATTTCTTGTACATTTTATTTTTTTCTTATAAAAAGATAGTATTCTGAAAAGTATTGAACGGTCTTCCGATGGTATTTCGAGAAGTACACACGTCCGATATCACAAATAACGAACTTGGTTGGTTATATACAGGGAACAGATTTTCATGTAATTACATGTTTTTTCAGGAACTAGATACCCACATTCAATTATATTTTCTGGAGTTAACAAAACATTCTGAATAAATTAGAACTATTTTTTATTTTACCTATTTTTACATAGTTTGGTATAATTACATATTTTTACATATTTTACCTATTACGACACCTTTCTTACATATTTCGCTACATTATAATATATTTATACATCGAAATGGAACATTTCAGATGCGCGTTTGCAATACTTGTTACGGAATCATCTTTCTAACAAATCAAATGTCATGCTGCTGCGCTTCTATTATCTCCCATGAATATCTCCGCCATGAATTGTCAAACTCACCCCTCTCCCCCTCCGCTTACTACCAACTTGCGAGTCAAGAATGAACGGATTTTTATGAACAAAAGTAATTTCAACCACGTTATTGCTCACTTTCAAACAGCAAATTCGTTACTCGATAGAAAACTAATCAATATTTTTTAGAGAAAATTGTCTTACTGCGTTGTTCAATTTGGGGGATGTGATATATACCCTTTAACCACCTCCCCTGGGATTCATCACTCGCTACACGGTACTACTATTCACTTGTACACCGGCTCCTCGTAAACATTCTAATATATACTATGAAGGTATTTTATATTTCGAATAAAATTCTTATATGTGGTGAAGTCTAGTGTACAATTACTTCAATAGAGATCGAACCTACTTTCAGTCAATCAAAATTCTTAAGAACTGATCGGTGACGTTCAATGGCCAGAAAATGTTTGTAGAGAACGATTTTAAACACAATAATGAATTTTTGTTTTACATATTTTCTATTTTTCTTACATGTTTTGGAAGAAATAAGTAATTATATATGTATATATTTTGCACTTTTATTATAATAAATTCCGTTCCCTAGTTATATGCGTTGGCTATCGCACCGGTTTACAAACAAGTGCGTCCATTATTTGCTCTAAAGATCGCACTAATGACTTAATAAATATTTCTTCTTGTACTAACAAGGTTTAGGCTTCAGTCTGACCCGTGTCTACTTCTCTGGCCTGCCTATGTCTTTCATTCCTCGTGAGATATATTGAAGGGATAATGACGGCAATCTTTAATTTGGCGTCCTTACCAAATGCTCACACCGTTTGTTCTTATTAGTAGATTTTTTTTCTAACATAGGTGTGACATTCTGCTCTTGTTCTTGTAACAACATCCCTCTCTTTATCTTGCGTACTAATGAATGGATGTGAAACCAAGTGACTATTGCCGTTCGTGGACATAAGAATGGCAATATTATTGAAGAACTTTATACAGATGTTTCATCATGTTTTGATTTTTTAAATTCTTGTGAATGTTTCCACGTATATTTCTAAACTTATTCAATTTACATATTTTTCGTACGATGTATAACATTCTACGTGTTGAAAGTTCACCTCTAATTTTTTTTATCAGTTGCAATTTTTGTTGTAACTGTGAATTTGCCTTTAAAAATCATTGATTTTGTTTTGTTAGCTGAAATTTTAAAATTATTGTCATCATTATTTAAAATACGTGTTGAAGCGTGTCTTCATTATTTTGATAACTTGTTCGCCAGCCTAACATAAAGAGTTAAAATACTCATTTTTCCTAGACGAATTCCTTTATCTACCTGTATTTTTTGTCGACTCGTATTTTCCGTCGTATCATGTCATCCATGTAAATATTAAACTTTATTGCAACCTTTATTTGCGGGAATCTCCTTTGTTAATTTTTCATTTATATCAACCCATTCAGAGCTTGATTTCTGGCGGAACGCGGTGGTTCTAGTATCTCAGGAACGAAATTGAAACAACAACAACAACAACAACAACAACAACAACAAAAAGCAGAAAACTAACACTGGGCAACTTTGATTTTTAGTTTGACGAACTTCCATAAACTCTAAATTAAAGATGTTTCCTCCTAACTGTATCAGTTTCACTTATTAATAAAACACGAAGAAATATTTTTATAAAATGAGAGCTTCCGCGGCCGGATTCAGTGGCTACTTGGCTGTCTGGGAGATGCCGCGTCCTAGGCACAGGCATAGGTCATGTCGTCCCTCGGACAGCCAAGTGACTAACATTATAAACTATTTTGTACTATTATTATTATTATTATTATTATTATTATTATTATTATTAAATTATATTATAAATATATAACTATTTCTATTAAATTAATAATTAATTTGGGGGAGTTCCGGGACCTACAATTTCATAAATCAAGAACTGCTTATATCTAAAAAGTATTTTTGACAGCTTTTTCCGTCCAGACCATAGCACGCCGCCCAGTCTTTCATCGTCCCGTCGTTTTATTCCGTACGTCCTAAAATAGTTCGGCGTTGCCAGAGTGTAGATGTATCAGTTATCATAATCGCATATTAAACAGCAAAAGGAGTGAATTCTATCAGTGCTGTGTAAAATAGAATTACTTCCGTTTTACACTACAGACATTTACACGTTCGCGGAGCTGTTTCCCCTACTCCGCACCGCCTTCTCTGCCGTCCTTCATGTCCTGGACCCCACCCCGCTCCTGCCCGCCCAGCTTTGGCTGTGCCCCACCCGCCCAGCCCGTACCTCCGCAATACTTAGACGCACTGCGGTTTGCATTAAAAGATTGTATAAAATCTGTTATTGGTAGAATTTCGAAAGGCAAGTACAACGTTGAACAATTCCAAGGTAAGATATATATATATATATATATATATATATATATATATATATATATATATATATATATATATATACACATTCTTAAATTCAATTTTAATTTGCTCTTTTAAGTAACAAAAAATACTCAATAAAATAACAAGATGAGAACGTATTAAGTGATCACATTATTCTAACTATTAATCGATTAATCTAGATGTTAACGATTAATCAATAATACATGCCAGTAGTGAAGCTTTTCAATAATCAGGGTTGTTAAGTATTTCAATCTACACCTGCAGTAATATTGACCTGCAGAGATAACATTAACGACAATATACAAAAGATGTATTACCGCTTCACATTTAGAATGTATCGCAACTTACCAACTGCAACCTCTTTGCACTTTCAAATCCGAATGCTAATTCCTCCTATCTTCATTCCTTCCTGTTGCCGTATCTTCCTCTGCCCTACCCTTCCTTTTGACTTGGCTGCTACCTCGCCTTCGGCATCCACCCTCCGTTCCCTCTTCCCTGGGCAGGGTTAACACCTCCAGAGGTCCTAAGCATCTCCATCAAACTACCCTCTCAGTGTTGAAATATGGAACGTCAGCCTCTCTCCCGTCCAACAGGGGCCTTAGGCGCATGCTTGGTCTGCTTGTGTGTCAATCGCCGACCGCCCCGCCCCTTTTCCCATTCCGTTCCATCCCCACCCTGCACAATCCAAAGTGCTGCCCTGCGTCGACGTTTGATGAGTTTGGTAGGTACCCACTCTCAGTTGCCTTTAATTCCTTTCACCCTTCCCCTACTCTTAGACGTTCTCTTACTAAATCAATGACTTCTTTGACAATCAGCGTTTTACTCCGCCCCCTCTTTGCAGTGTTGTACGCCAAACCCAAGCGTCATATTATAATATTTAAGCGTGGATCAAGCTTTTAAATACCGCACACCCAGAAAAATGAAGGAGACCATGACCCATTGAGTGAGTTCAATCATACTTCTAGAGGTTGGGTAAAAATGCATATCTAGAAATTTTAATGCAAAGAAATGTTGAGCCTGCACTTACAGATCCCGAAAGTCTTTTTGTTTATGACCAGGCATAGTGACGATTTGTTTACATTTGGAATCTGCTATAATAGAGGAGATTATTTAAAAACGTGAAACTCTAAAAAGAAACATCAAAGTACGTATCATGTCATGCACAAACGAATAACACGGAGAACGTGTACAATGGAACTTTACGAAACGGAGAGTTTATATTGGGGAAGGCGGATGGTGTGTTGCCAACATTTTCTGATTGAAACTGGGTTGAAAATTCTTGAAAAAAAGAAGAAAAAATGGTTGAAGACCTATCTCTCTCAATCTTCTCGTCTGCTACGATCTCATCACTGACTATTGGCACCGCTGATTCATTGATTGATTATTTCGTGTTTCCTGGCGCTTCAACTGCTGTGGTCATTAGTCCTGTAGGTCTAGTGCATGTTTTTATCCGGGCAGGTGACGGTGCTCTTTCCCCGCTGGATAGAGAGATCCGTCGCCGACCTACACGTGGACTTACGGAGTTTTCCCTAAACAGGTATCTCCCACCAGCGGGACACTACCCCAGCCGTGACAAGCTCTAAACTCCCGACTGGTCTCCCTGCATGTACCGCTAGCGTGATGCATGCAAGTGTGTGTTTAAATAATGAGTGAAGATAGGGGAAGGAATACGAAGTAAAAATTGAGGGCGGTCCGTGGCCTGTTTGATATGGTTGTGCTTGGGAACTCGTCTGATGTTGATTGGATAAACCACGGAAAAATACCGATCAGAACAGCAGGTCGCTGGAATTCTCCGCGAGAAAGCGGATGAATTCGACCTATCTTGCGAGTGTGGGAAATCTTGCCACGCACCGTCGGGACTCAAACTGCTAGGACCTTCGAGTGAGACGCACTGCGGTGACATCAATTGATGCCCTGAGCGAGAGCTAACTTGTGCAGTTTTGAGAACGCACGAAGTGCAATGTACGTTCACGCCACTGCGGTGCGGCCATTCCTACCCTTACGGGCATCTATGGCCAATCCTGCAACATGAAAAAGAAAAAAACGGATCAAAAAGATATGTTTTTGCCAACTGACGCGCGCATTGCGGGTGCAGAAATTCAAAGCTTATGTTTCAAGTCTCATTTCGCTGTTTCAGATTTCTCTTACTCCAGGAACTGCTTGGGTCGCTTATACTTTGCCCGTTTATCGGGTTCGTATGAAGCGACCTCAGAAATGAATTTTCTGAGTCAGCTGCTTTATCAAAAAAATTAGCAGTAATGCTTTTTAGGTGATCGTTGAGCAGTGGCATTGAAATATCGCGATGCAAATCTCTTATAAGAGAGTACCTGGGGTCGCAGACGGCGGCCCTTAGGCATTCATTTTGAACTACCTGCAGTTTATTTAAATAACTGTCTGCTGCAATATTCCAACTGAGGCATGCGTAGTCCATTTGCGGCCTGATGCTCTGAGCCCCTAAGCCGGTCACTGCTTTATACCTACATTGGCAGCGCCATAACATGTTCCCTGCTACCATTCCCTCATGTGAATCTATCCAATGCCGTCAGCACACGTGTTCGTAGTGCAGCAGCGGTTCACCTTCCTTCCCGGCCACCACGGAGAGGACGTCGCCGGATCTGCCACTGACGTCACCTCAGTCACATGCCGCAGCCTAATTGACGCTCGCGGCCTTATAACATGTCGAGGCAACACCGGACTTCGCCACTTTTGTATTAACCATATCTGCTACTGCAGAAGGCACGGCATGGCACGGCTCACACACACACACACACACACACACACACACACACACACACACACACACACACACACACACACACACACCTGAAGCCATCTACCTTCATTATCATCTTTTATTTATTCAGATATGTTTATAGCTACAGCTTTTACAGATTCACGCATATCAGTACAAACTACTTCTCACAGTAAACTCCACCCCACATTTATTCCTCTCCCTTTATTTCTTCTTCTTCTTTCCTTCCCCATTTTCACAACCCCATTGACTTTCACATCTCTTAAATTCCTCACTCTTCCTTCTTAAACTTGTTCATTATTGTACCTTCTACACTTTTTTCTCCTTAACGTCTTCTATACCTAAATCACTCTCCTGCTTCCTTTCTTAGATTCTCTATCCTCACCATTTATTCCTTTCCATTCATCATCATCATCGTCGTCGTCGTCTTCATCATCATTATCATCGTATCCTTCTGTCATCCTGTACCCTCTACATTCATTACCCGTTCTCTAACTTCTCCAGCGCCCTTCAATCACATGTCCCTCTGCCTCCACCAGAAGCCACCCTTAGAAATGTTGTTGAATCTTCAGTACTACCATTCGCCCCCCTCCCCCTTAGCGCAGAAAGTCATCGCAGTGCAAGAGCACATTTAAGTCGCCGCTGCAACTGCAGCAGACGCTGCGTTGGCGTTGGCGTCATCAGTGGCGTCAATGTTGGCATCTGACATTTCGGGCGAAATCTAGATTATTGACTTTTTGAAGGAGAAAAAATAACTCTTGCATATATTAAAGGAGGTTTAGTCCGTCTTAGGTGGCTAAGGTCGTCAACTGATGTCAGTGCAGTGCCTCTCCCGGGATGCCCTGTGGTTCCAATCCTGACGGTAGCAGAATTTTCGACAAAAGGTTGATTGATGGCTCGTATTCAGTCGCTCTCTAGAGGAAAATTCTAGCGGCCTTCTACTCTGATCGGAAGGTTTTCGTGATTTCTCCCATCAACACCACACGAATACCGGACACGGACCCTAACAAATGGGGCACGGACTGCGCGCGATTTGTACTTCGTTTTCCTTGTCGCTGCCCTGCCTGCACGTGCACGCATGCACTGCACTTACGGGATTAATCACCTTAGCCGTTTATTCTTCCGAAATCACTAACCAACCAATCAACAACCGGTTTCGATAGCTTACCACAAATTACCATTATTCGTTCGTATGTTGTATCTTTGTCTTTTGTTTTTTATATTAATAGCAGTTTCACATTGTATTTTTCGTGAAATGTGAGTTATATTATTAACGCCGAAACTGACTCTATAGAAATTTTATAAATGAACCATCCCACGTCATAGCGCTCACTTACAAAACATCACTATTTTTTAGCGACTCGAAATTATTTTTCTGATCCCACTTCTTTCATAATATTACCAATAATATTTTTAGAAGAATCCTGCCCGCGCTAATGTTTAATCATTTTTTGTGTAAATGCCGTTCCGTAAGAAATATACAATTACACCTAAATTAAACTTAAAAAGCTTTTCTTTCATGTGTTGTAAATACATATTTGAAAATATATTATTTAAATATTTAAAATATATTTCAATTTTTAAAATGAAAATGTTAACACTTAAATTAATTTTAAAAGCGCATGTGTTTTACACTAATGTATGTATATGCCAACTTTCTTAGTGAGACACAAAGAAATAACAAAAAACTGTTCATTGAACGATGCACGTAGGCAGCCCGCTGCCTGCCGAACTGGATGCTCGCAGAACGGGGCGTAAATGACACTTTACAACATCAAGCAGCCGCGAGACTTATGTCTTGTTATGAAACACTGTCTCCAATGGGAGGGTTCCGACGAATTTCGTCTATTGGGTTAATTTAAAAACAACTGACCCTGCTAGAGACTGCCTAAAACAACAGAAATTTTAATTTCTCGCTACGGAGTAGTGAGAAAGTTATGTAGTGCTGCGCAAAAAAAACGGCAGAAAAACTCTCATTACATGACCCTGGTAACGAAAAAGTGGATAAATCCATATGCTAAATTTAGAAAAAAATCCTCTAAACAGAGGTATAGCCAGAATCGATGCTTTTTGAGCCCCTGTTACCGAAAAATCGAATGACGGCAAAACATCTGTCCATTTGTTCTTCTATCTATTTGCCCGCCTGCCCGCCTGTCTGTCTGTGAACAACGCTAGCGACTAAATCGTTCAGTCGATTTTCTCCATAATTGATATTCTCCAATCGATCTGGCTGATGTCGTGGCCCTTTGAATTTGAAACCGATATTTTAGTTTTGGGGTCTACTTTACATGAAGCCCGTGTATTAATTAAATTAAAATTAAATTTTCAAAATTTAAAAAAATGGCTTCATCGTTTTTTATTAAATTTTGTTGTTGGATTATGTGAAGAACATTTAAGAGAATGGGGTAGGTCTTATGTTCGTTGAAAACCCTGATTTTTCGAAAATTGCATAAGTTCAAAATTTTTTCGGCGTCTTCCTACAACTAAAATGAGATTTTTCCCCTAATAAAATCTGTTCCTTAACGATAGATTTTGAAATAAGGTAGAAAATTTGAGTACTTTTCCGCGTAATAATGGGGAGACAACTAAAATTTTATCAATAGCCTTCAATCCTGCCAGGAACATATTAATTTACCCAGTAAGTTTTTTAAGTGGGCTGATGATAATGTGTAGAATATTACCTTATATTTTAAGCAAAGCTGAACAACACTCAGAAAGAGGACTTTTGCAATAGTGATATGAAAATGTTTAAAAAAGTAGAAGGCACAAAGAAAATATAGTTTCGCTTCTTTACGAAACAGTAAATAAACTGTTATCTGTTAAGTGAAGTAAAGGAAATACCAATTTAATTAACTATATCACTTACACATATTGGAATAAATATTCCGTACTAAATTGAATCCGATTGATAATTTTTAATTTGAATTTAATCGGCAGTGAATGTCATTAGTAAATATCCGACACATTGATGTAAAGGAATATTTCTATTTATTGCTCTGTGAAAATATAAAGATGGTAATCTCTACTGCAGATTGGCACGAGCTTGGGTGTAACGTTGTAGCAGACTCCGCGGCAAAACAGCAAGCAGACATTTATACAGTATTTAATTTCCAAAAATCCTCTCGGTGTTTCATTTTGAAACTTACCAGATTTATGAGAAAGACTTTATAGAATACAATGGCATTTATTTCTAATTTTTAAATTGTCAGAAATTTAAAAATAAAAAAATTAAATAAGTCAATAAACACATTTAAAAATTAATTAATTCATGCATCAAATTAAAGAGTATTTTTTGTTCCTTAATGCAGCAAAACATTAAATTTCTGTCACTATTACAACACGAATTAAAAATGATTAAGCGTTGCGTTGCGAACATGTTTTCGAAAATTTTGAAAATTAATATCGTCTCGAAAAATAATCTTTAGATATAATGAAAATAGTGTGATTCATATTTTTGCTTACAATCTTCACACAAAAAAGGTTTAAAAATCTGGGACTTGAAGGTCAAATTTTACTTAAGTTTGTGCGATTTGATGTGAAATGACACAAATATTACAATGCGTTATTATATAAATATCAGTTCATTAAAGTCGTTTGGTGGATGAACAACTAATATAGCCCGAGACACGCTGAATGAATTACATTATTATTATTATTATTATTATTATTATTATTATTATTATTATTATTATTATTATTATTATCATCATCATCATCATCATCGTCGTCGGTATCACCGCAGGCAACGTCACTACATCCATTACTGCCCTATCTACGTAATTATTATTTTCCCACCCCCCGCACTCTGTTAAAATAACACGTCTCCGATCTCTTCCCTTCGGCAATATTGTTAAAGGTCATTCAAAAACTAGGTTCCAGTTTGGAGAAGGAGGACCAACAACTTTATCAAAAGCAGAGGAAGGAAGGGGGGTACATTGGGAAATATTCATTCCCACCACATTTTTCTAATAATTATTGTTGTAGGATATGGATCACGATCCTGCAACTTATTAACGGTCGTGATTTCTACAATGGTGAATAATTATTGAATTATTAACATTGAAGTAAAACCTTAACGTTAATCAACCACCTAATTTTTAAGTCGCGGTTTTTATTTAAATTAGCCAGATTATATGTGTGTACGTGGGAGGGGGAGGCAAGACAAAAACTGGGAGTTGTGGTGGGGAGGGGATTAAAAAAATCTAATTTTGGCGAAAGTATCATTTGAACGTCTCCATTATATACAAACTTTTACCATCCGCAACATGCCATATTGCTCCTCTTCCATCACAGCTAGCGGTCCATCGGCTGCGCTTCCACTTGCAGCCGATGCGCTCCTTAGTCAACGCCTGCATCACCGCCGCCGCCGCCGCCGCCGCCGGCGGCGTCATCGCTGTGGCTGTGGCGGCGGCGCGGCGACGCCGAGCGACCAGGAGGCGGCGGCAAAAAGCGCTCCACAGCCTCCGCCTCCCCCTCCGCCTGCGCCGCGCCACCGCGCACCAGGCATCACGCGACGGGCGCCCGCGGCCGCCGCCTCCTTTGCCCGACCTCCCACAGCCTCAACCCCTTCTCTACACACTTTCGCCGTCCCCGCTTCTACCTCTACCCTCGCCACTCTCGCCACCATATCCACCGCCTTCACTCCAACCACCTGTACCCTACACCTATACCCTTTCGTCGTCGCCACTTCTGCGTCCGTCCTCGCCACTCGCCATCACCTCCACTGCCTGCACTCCCACTCTACTTCCTTCCGTCGTCGCCACGTCTACATCTGCCCACCCCACTCTCGCCAACACTTCCACCGCCAGCACTCCCACAGCCTCTACCCCTTCTTTACACCCTTCCGTCGCCGCCACGTCTACCTCCACCCTCGCCACTTTCGCCATCACCTCCACCGCCAGCACTCCCACCACCTGCACTCCTCCAAACCCTTTCGTCGTCCACGCTTCTACCTCTACCCTCGCCTCTCTCGCCATCACCTCCACTGCCTGCACTCCCACCGCCTCAACCCCTTCTCTACACCCTTCCGTCTTCGCCACGTCTACCTCCACCCACCTCTCTCTCGCCAACACTTCCACCGCCAGCACTCCCACCACATGCACTCCTTTTCTACACTCTTCGTCGTCGCCACTTCTACCTTCACCCTCGCCACACACGCCACTACCTCCACCGCCCTCGCCGCCTCCGTTCTACCCGTTCTCCTTCTACCCCTACACTTTCTGTCACCAACACTTCGACCGGCCTTGTTCTTCCATTGCCCTCGCAGTCTCTGCTTTCTTCGCCCTCTTCGCCATCTCATCCGTCCTGTGGCGGCGGTCACAATAGTCCCGTTTTTGGCCGAAATTTCTGTCGGCCGTCGTCAGACGGCAAAACCAAATGAAACAGATCTTCGCCCGACACCGACGATTTTGAACGTCATCGTGAGAATTTGTAAGACAATTTTCCTTAACCATCACGTGATTGAAGGGTTCCGCAATCTCGGACAAAAACAGGCGACATTTCGGGCAAAATTGTGTCCTCTGTGCCCGCCTCCCAACACCTCCATCGCCACCTCGATTGCTTTGCCTCCTAAGTCGTAGCTACCATCTATATCGTCCTTTGCGCCGTCGCCGCCTCCACAGTCCTCGCCACTCTCGCTATCACATCCATCGCCCTCGCCGCCTCCGCCCCTATCCCTTCTCTACGTCCTATCACCGCCGCCTCGACTGTCCTTACGCCTCCATCGCCCTCCCCGGTTTTGTCTCCTCCTCCGCCCTCGTCTCCTCGCCGCTTTCACCACTCTCACCATTATCTTCACCATCGCCATCGCCTTCGCTCCCTCCGCGTCTACCCCTTCTCTACACCCTTTAGTCACCATCATCTCTATCTCCGCCCTCGCCACATCCAACGTCATCTCCACTGCCACATTCTCCAGTGACTTCACTATCACCCTCGTCAACACCTCTATCGCCCTGACACCTCCATCACCCTCGCCATCTCTGCTTCCACCGCTCTAGTTACTATCTTCATCTTCACTCGCAGCCTCAGCCGCCGCCTCCGCGTTTACTCCCTGTTCACCGCTATCACCGTCACCTCTAACCGCGCCATCTCCTCACCGTCCTCTTCACTGTCCTCCATCTCCGTCTCTAACAGCCTCCCCGGCGAATACCAACTGCTTCACCGCCCTCTGTCATCTCGCCACCTCTACGGTCCACGCCACCCTCTTTACCGTCGTCCCTGTGCCTCCCCATACCTTTGCTGCCCAATCCCTTGTCTACCACCTCGCCTCACTACCGCTACCGACTCTGCCAGTCTCACTGCCCACGCCATCGTCGCTGCCGCCACCGCGTCCGCCTTAATCGCTCTCGCCACTTCCGTGCTCACTTCCACCGCCCTCGCCGCCTGCACCGCCCTCATTGCCCCCGCCTCTTCACTCTCGCGTCAATTATCTCCGCCCCCCACCTCCACCGCCCTCGCTTCCCTACCCATTACTTCATTCGCACCGCCACTACCACCCACATCACTCTCGCTGTCACCCCCACCTCCGCCGCCCAGTCATCATGGCCTCTGTCTCTGTTTCTACTGCATGCGCCTCCTCCCTCGCCACCTCCGTTGTCGCCACCTACACCGTCCTCGGCGCCTTTGCCTCTGCCCCCTTCCCCATCCACCGTCATCGCTGCGCCCAGTAACCCAGTAACAACGTCTCTACCTGCTAGGTGTCGTAGCTTCTACCGCCACCTCCAGTAGTACCGCTCCATCCAATGGATTAATTGTATCGTGTTTCCGGGTCCGACAACTGCAACGGATCCGTTAGAATTGTGTATGTTTTTATCAAGGGAGATGGTGGTGTTTCCCCCCACCATGGTAGTGTAGCGCATGGAAGTGCGTGTGTAAGTACGAGGTGAACGTAGAAGAAGGAAGGGGAAGAAAAGAGCTCTGGCATTCACCTTGAGTAAGAGAAATTAAGGCGAACTACCGATCACAGGAGCCGACCGCGACAATTATCCTACAGGCAACGGTTGAATTCGTCCTTGGATTGTAGTTAGTTTCGAAAATCCGTCCACCATCGGAACTCGAACACTAGGACCTCCGGATCAAAGAATCTGCAGGGACATCAATTGATGCCCTGAAGGACCTCGGCCGCTACTGCCCCATCCAAAACCACTGCCTCCGCCTTCGTCTCCACCGACGCCGCTCCAATCGGCTTCCATTGTGCCTTCGCCACTGCATCCACCTACCGCGCTCTCGCATCCACTGTTTTCCCCGCCTCCACCGTCTCCATTTTTCTCATCATTGATGCTCATCGGCAGTACAACTACTACTCTATCACCATGCCGATTCACAATCACTATCTTCGCGGTTGTTGCTAATGTCACTCCGCTGACGCTGCCATCGCCTCCTCCACCGCTTTGTGATATCTCCCGGCTGCTCCGTTCCTCACAGATGCGAATGGAAACTGATGGGAAGTCCTACTCTGGAGACTTCAGACTGAAAATGCATGTTTTCAACGCACTTCGATATAACCGAGCTGCATACAATGGTACTGTGTAACAACAAATGTAATGCTGAAATTGTCAATTTTATTGATTGATTGGCATTGGATCAAGCAGAATTTTAAAGTGTTTGTCGAAAAGTTCTGCTCCTTCCCACACGCACACATAAAAACAAGTTTTACCTGATTGTTTGATGCTTGATCGCTGTGTGATAGTAGCCTTCAGCCGGACATCTGAGGGAATTCCAAAACAAGCCGAAGAATGTGGTTAGTGTTGTACCGTACGAGTCTGTACTACTGACTCTTCGCCGAATAGCTGAGGGGCATTACTGGACGATCTTACGGAAATATTTCATCTTGCAATTTCTTTATAGAAATACTAGCAAAATACTCGTTCAATGTAATAATATATACAAAATACACGTTCAATATGCCTGAATATCCTCTAGCGATATTGCTTTTATGCGTATTATGCAATAATACTTGCGAATGCAATAATACGAATTCGTATGCAATAATGCTTTTATGAAGTTCATTTTAGCTAGCATTAGAATTCATGCTTGGACATGTGGAATATTGTTATTCCGGAGATTTAATGTTGTAGCACAAAATGTTCAACTTATAAGCTACTATCGCCCGTATCGAATGACATTTATTGTAAAGGATAAGCTACAAATATCTGATTTCGCTTGCAGTTCAATATAGTGAACCAAAGAAACTGTAACCATGAAATCGTAAACATTATATTTTCTCACTAAAACTTTATCTAACCCTCGGTTATGATCACTGATTTCAACGATCTGGATTTTTGTTGCTCTTTTCTCGTTCTGAATGTATGCATCGAAACTCAACACAGTGCCATACCTGAATTCCGTTGTGGTATGGTGGGACTGACCCAACCAGTCATCACCCAAGCAATCTGGAGCTTACCTCTCCAAACAGATACCACTACCCGATACGGTTTGTTTAGCTAAGATGATCCTAAGGGGTACCTCGGCATCTTCCATCAATCACGAAATGAGAGACACAGACGGACGTGTGGGCTACCTCCTAAAGCCGATGAGGGTCGCAAACCGACTCTGAGTAGAATGCATAATGTAAAGGAAGGAGGACGGGCCATTGTCTCGGGAACCCAAGCAGTGGAGAGACTTGCAAGGTGTCAGAGAGAGCCAGGTAGGCTGAAATGCCTTGATCCAAAAACGTGTATTAAAAAAATCGAATTGTCAGTTTATTCATGCTAGAAGGTTAATTCAAATTATCACAAAATGGCAAGATACTTTGTTATACTCTCCTGTAAAATTTAGTTTTCAGGAATTATTGGATTATGGACCGGGGTCAGAAATACATATCAAATATTCGTATTCGTTAATTTTCTCTGGCCTCATTATGCCGTAATCTCTTTTTTTTTCATTTTAAGAAATAGACATCCGAAGGAACAAAGTTTTTATACAGCGACAGCAAGTTCACTAGTATTATAAAGACAATAATGATTAATTATATCTCCTCCCTCTACATCAGGGGTTCCCAACGGGGTCGGTATATACCCCCTGGGGGTCGATGAAACTTTTAAGGTGGTCAATGGTAATCGAGGGGTCGATTGGGGGCCAGTAGTCGAATATGAACCGACGCCTGGTCAGATCCCATTGATTACAAAATAATATTAATGAACTTTATTGTTTCCGATATAAAACAATAGAACATTATAAAATATTTTAAGGATTTTCAGAAAACTCAAAAATATTATAACTATGCTTTCATAACGATACTCTATCGTGCAAAAACGTACTCTCAACAATTTGCGTAGGAGAAATGTTGTGACCAGTTCTGACAAAAACCTCAACTTTTTGTAACAATTGCATTACAATGAAGATTAAAAACTCAGTTCTGAAGTGGAAGAGTTTTCCATGATTGAAAATCGAGGTATTTGCGAGAATATTGGCGAAGGAAATATATACCTTTAAAGCATTTAATTGGAATTCTTTCTGCCATGCTCATGGATACAGTATATTACGGAGAAAACGTAAGGGGGTGTAAGTATGAAGCAAGCAATTCTCTTACAAGGAGTTGATGAAAGAAAGAGCTTGGGAATACGTTCACACTTCATCGATCGAGTCGCTGAGAAGAGTGTTGTCAACTCTGCCATCGCCCGCACCTCAACTCCCCGACCTGCTTGATGCTCATTGCCTTTTATTAATCGTACGTGTTTGCGTATTCATGGACATATCACGCACTGAAAAGTGACTTTTACGTCACGAGAAATTGATTGTGAAAACACCTCCAGAAAAATGACATCGCGTATGGCATTATGCCATCAAAATTGCATTGAAATGGTGTTGCGGAGTTACGGTGGTTTCAGGAATTGTAAATTGTTTTATCATAGATTCAATCCTCAGAGAATGTTTGGGGAGAAAGTTTTTGAATTCATAAGAAGACGTATTTATAAAACATGGAATTAAATTGTTTATAAGAAATCGCTTCATGTAACATTATGAAATAACCGCTAATTACACAAACTTTCCTTAAACATTCATTGTCAGATATTGATTTTCTCTTCTCTCGGATAATGTTCTCTTTTCTAATGCCTGCTTTTATGGTGGTTAATATCTGAGCTCCAAAATTTCAACCAGAATCGATGTATTGCCAATGATTTGCCAGAGGATTCGAGATATTTTCGGTTCTTTTAAGTTCCCTTCCCTTCGAATGTTCAACGCTTTCTACTTGTCAATCATTGCTGGCACACTTTTACATCCATTTTTGTTCGTAGTATTTTCTTTCTATTTTCCATAACCGCCATAAAATGTTATCTGACTGTGTCAAGCGTTTCCCTGAAAGTCGAGTTCTTTTCCAGACATGATATTAAAAACAACTTTAATTTATAAATGAATAATTAATACTATACCGGTGAGGTGAATGTAGAAGCATATTATCTTACCAAGAATAGTACTGTTATAGACATGGGAGTGACGGCCACAAATGGTTCCGTAGTTAAAGGATCTTGATGAGTGTGGGACAATGTTCTCAATCGCCACCGTGTCTGTGTCCTCATTTTCCCTTCCTGATCCACTTATGCATGCGTGGTTCAAATACCTTTTTCTCTATAACACCGTCTGCCGAACTTTCGCAAAACATGATGAATCCCAGGCGAACTGTAAAAGGAATCTATCTTCTTGAACTTCACTAGAGAAAAATAACGTTTTTGCCAGGGGTACCCTTTGTTTTATAAATGGGGTCAGTGAAAGATAGTCGCATGCCACCCCAATGCAAATTTTACGATACAAATGGATTAATATATGCGGTGACATGTACTGAACCAAAAGAGGGAAACGGAATATTTCCCAGCCCTCTGTTATGGAAATAGAAACCTGCATTACTGAAGGAGAAGAGGTTTGATTAAAGAGCAGTGTACTATTCTGAACTAGAGAAACTCAAAATTGTGGCTTGTAACTGTCTCTCATTGGCCCCATTGGTTAATTGTTTTAGTTTTATTATACATTTTAATTTACCTTTACGTCGAAACAAAAAAGTTTTCCGTAGTTAGAGGCGCGAATAAAACAACTGACGAAAACGAAACAGTTTAATCGAAAATGCACCACGACCAATGACCAAATTCAAAACGACCTTTCTGTAGTCCCGCCCAATCAATGACTTAATAGAACTTATCATCTTGTTCGGAACAAAAATATTTAATTTAGGTAGTATTTCCGCAAAAACTTTTTAAGAATTAACTCTCGGCATTTAAAAGATATATAACGCACTCCTTAATTAAAATTATAAAAAATATTTTTTTGAAAATAAACATATACTCATTGCAATTACAATAAATACTCATTGTAACTAGAGGAACCTTTCTCAAAAATCTTCTTAAATTATTTCTCTTTTTAATTTTAACTCCCAAATCGATTAAAAAAGGTTACATATGAGTACGTCATGTAAGTGCTCAAATATTGAACAAGGATAATAAGGCCGAGCAAGGATTAAGTAAAATAGTTGCACGAAAAGCGTTACAAGGTTTCTAATGATCGAGCAGCGACAGAGAGCACGAGGTCCTTTGGCCCGAGGGCTTTTTGTCGCCGGAGATCATTAGAACCAGTTAATGTCCATGGTAGTACATACAAGAGTTTATTTTTTACCTAATTTTAACGATTCAGATTTAATTATTTGCTAGTTAACTAGATGTTAACTTGACTCGGTTTGTCTTTTTATATTTCCCTTCCAAAATTCCTTTTCATAGTTTTCTCCAGAACATGTAGCGTCATTCAACTATTTTCATATTTCCCTCGTAACCGCGATCCTCTCGCTCCAGGTAAGTTATGCAGTGTATATCGAACTCCGTATTGAAGGCAATAACGAGACAGTAAAAAAAACAACATTTTTTGTGACTTGCGAAGTGGATTGATTTGTGAAAATCTCTTGAATATCTACTAAAATTTGTCGTTGGTCATTTTAATGTATATCTAGAAACGAAGAAACAGTCTCTACTAAACTCTTCAAATCGTAAAACTCTCGCAATATTTGTTTTTACCAGGTCGCATCGCTCGAACTTTTCTGTTCATTGTTTCTCTCACAATAAATGGGCATTTAACGCCTGATGCTAGATTGTTCGCCACTCTGTCGGTATCAAGCATTTCTTTTTTGAAAATTATTTTCATTTTCCTTTTCTAAAACGGCTGTTATGAGTCTATATTGTTGCGATGTTGACTCTATGCGATCGGCATATTGGGCAGTAGCACTATTTTCTTGAAGCACGTAAGTACTGATTCTCGATACTACGCGTAGAAAATGAAACTAAGGAATTATTAGTTTCACATGGAAATATGTATCTTTTATTTCGATTTGAACGTTATTTCAAGAACAGACAGAATAGAAAACGCATGCATCAGGAGAACCCTTGGAATCTACAACTTGAAAATAAAATAGAAGAATATATTTTTTATTGAACACATGCGTTAACCTGTGAGGCTTTTGGCAGAAGGTTAAGAAAAGATACAATTTATTCTCGATTATAAGAGTTGAAGGAGAAACAAAATGTAGCTAATGCATCATTCGCAAAATAATTCAAAATAATTTCCTATAGGTAAATTTACAGTTGATGAGAAATGCTAATGAGGACAGAAGAAATGTTTCGGAAGTTTACGTTTTATTCTGTTTTGGTGAGGGTTATGTTTACCCAGCTGAAAATAGAGTGCAGAAGGTATATGATTTATTTGAGAATAAAATTTTGTGGAGAGTTGTAGAAAATAATTTTTGATAGGTTGAAAACCTAATTCATTATGAATTTGTTCATTAAAATATACCATGGAGCTTTTAAACAAGTTCTGAGGTAAGAATTTTGAAATACCTGAATTTTGTTAATAGATGTTTTTGAAGCGGAACCCCAGATTGGACAGGCATATGTGGGAATGGGACGGATCATCGTTAGATATATTATAATTTTGGTTTTGATGGTAAGGGAATTTGACTATTTTATTAAAGTAAGAAGTTGGTGCCAACGTTTATTAGCTAAAGATATTCTGTGAAGAATATTATTTTTTCAGTGAAGTCTTCTGTGCATTAATATGCCTAAATATTTTACAGGTTCATAGAAGAATATAGGAAGAAAGCTTTCGCAATTCACGCGAAAAATATTGCACCGTTCCTCTTTCACAGACCGAACAGAGTGTAGCACAAGCGATGAAGACAAAAAAACTGTTGGTAAGTGTGATTTGTTCCCGGACATGACAAAGAATGTCGCTCAGTATGATGCATAAGGAATCGAGAAGTGTCGTTCTGGTTATGCATGCACTCAACTGAACCGGACGAATGTTTCGTATGCAGCCTCGTTTCTCTTCTCGACCACTGTTGCTACTCTGCGCACAGGACCGACCTCAATCGCTGAATATAGATCTGAATATCATTATTAGGGACTTCTTGCACGGCGAAGCA
Source organism: Teleogryllus occipitalis (assembly GCA_011170035.1). Lineage (NCBI taxonomy): Eukaryota > Metazoa > Arthropoda > Insecta > Orthoptera > Gryllidae > Teleogryllus > Teleogryllus occipitalis. The sequence continues at coordinate 3,860 of BLKR01014846.1, read as the reverse complement.
TAACAGCAATCGAAAGCGCTATCGATATGTTCTCCTTTCTGTGCATGCACAGTTCTGGTTTCGCATCACTTTTGTGCGCATGCGTAGAAGATCGACATTGCAGTTGATTGCTGTACGCTATGCCGTGAAAATAATCAAATTTTTAGGGAATTTGTGCCGACCATAGCGGCCCGCCATAGCGGAGCACTATCGATCTTATGGTTATGAGCAATTCGAACTTCGCATCACTTTTGTGTATCTACGCATGCGAAAAATATCGAGATTTCAGTTAATTGCTGTACGCCATGCCGTGAAAAAATGAGTGCCGTGAGTTTGTGCACGCCATAGTGGACAGCACTGTCGATCTTTTGCGCATGCGCAGATGCACTGAAGTGATGAGACACTTGAAATGCGCATGCGCAGAAAATCGATAGTGCTTGAACGTTCGAGGGTGCACAAACTCCCATTTTACTCAGTAGCTCTCAATATTCGATGTTCTCAGTTACTGGGTTAATCAATAGTTGTCAGATAGAGTGCATTCTTACTCCTACTGAGATGTTCAGAGTTTAAAAATTTCATTCGGTTTAGAACGATGTGGAGGGTTTGCTTGTAGAATTATCATAACTTTGTGCGTTTTGTGTGTAGGATCGGATTAAGACAAATAGGACTCTGGGGTATCATTACTAGAGTAAGCACATTAAAATCTGAATGGGTGAAAATTGATTGACAAATGAGGCTAGATGTTTCTACAATGCCTTCTGATCTATATAAACGTACGACTACTCATTTATTTTGTTGGTTTTGTGATTCATGGCACACAAAAGGTGAATATTTACAAGCAACTTCCTTTCTATGGTGTAGATTCAAACAAACAAACAATCAAACAAAACAAAAAACACACACACACACAGATTCTCACTCCCGGAAAGTCAGAAATTCCTCTTCATAGAATCGCACCGTTTTTCCTTCTGTCTTCTCGAAGCCCGTGTGTGGCTGGCTGCCGCCTCCTCAACTGCCGCTGTCCATGAAGCCTTTGCGTGTACTTCCGCCTTACACCGTCATAGTTAAAACTCTATTGCTTCCACTGTTCACTCTGGACAGCCACTGCGACTATTTGCTTTCATAATGTGTTCTGGTGTGACCGGCTGAAATGGCTCAGTGCAACAACTTAGAGTTTCCGAATAGAAGAGAAGGCCTTATGGTACTAGTCCAGACGATGGCGAATTTTCGACACTTATAACTTCACAGCGAGTTTGAATTCGGCAGCCGCTTGGAGGAGAATTCTAACGGTGGACTACTTTGATCGGTAGTTTTCCTTGGGTCTCCAATCAATACCAAGCAAATGCCGCAGCAGTTCCTTAACAAACGGGCTACGAATCGCGCGTGACCTTTCCCTTACACACACACTTACCTACACTACATTAGCACACTTATCGGGAAATTATAGCTTATCCCAGCTGGGGCTGTGCCCCGCTGGAGCAGGCTCCTGGAGGGAGGTAACTGCACCAGCCGGCGTATAGGTCAGTTTCGGATCTCACGATCTAACCTGGGAGAATATCATCACCTCTCGGGATATAACGTGTACTACAATCACTAAGGACTAATGACGAAAGTAATTGACGATCACCCTAAAAATTCGAAGTACTCACTCACACGGTGTGAAATTACAAGGTAAAGAACCCGGAGAGGTGGCTCAGTGCATCAACTGATGCCACTGCAGCGCCTCTGACCGGGAGTTTTTAGGTTCGAATGCCGACAGTGGCAAGATTTTCGACACTAGCTTGTCAGGTAGGTCGAATTCAGTCGCTGTCTGGAGGAGAATTCTAGCGGCCGGTTGCTCTGATCGGTAGTTTTCCGTGATTTCTCCGATCAACACCAGGCGAATGCCGGAGCAGTTCCCTATCAAACTGGCCACGGGCCGCGCGCGATCTTTCCTTCCTCTTCCTTGTCCTATCATCACCCTTTACACGCACTTACACTAAAATTCATTACACTACCACACATACCGGGAGATTGGTCGGGAACTTTGAGCTTGTCCCGGCTCTGGTGATGCCTCACTTGTGCGAGATACCTGGTTGGGGAAAACCCCGCTAGCCGAGCACGTCGACGCCAGATCTCGACATTCAGCGGGAGAAGATCACCGCCACCTCTCAAAGAAAAAAAAGCTTACGGGTCTAATGACCTCAGTAACTGACGCGCCCGAAATCACTAACAATCAACCAAGTAAAAACATACAAATCTTTCAACGAGTGTATCCAAATGGATGGAAGTCGAAGCTTTGTAGAGCGCAGTCTTCATGTTTCTACGGCAGGAACTTACGCAACGGACTTCCGTCGTATGCCGCTCAATTCTTTCGAAATTTCCTAGAGAATTGGACTTTTTACACAAGAGTCGCTCGTTAAAAGACAAGGAACTAAAACATTTACCATGGAAATTTTATAGAATAGAAGCCTAAACACCTAGAATATGATTAAGAGATGTGACTGACGATAACCCTAATTTCGCGTAACCAAAACAAAGATGTTGGAATTTTTGCCGAAGCTGAAACAGATGATATCTATTTTTCAAAATTTTTAAATTTTTCGTTGAAAAATTTTGAAAACGTTATCATCCACAATTGTGGTACTGATCGGCAGACTGCGATCTACGAATGTTTGGGTGCAGACATCGTGTCTTCAGTGGACGACGTCAGTGTAGAATACCTTGAGAATGACACAGAAGTTTTTCGCAGATGATTCTCTTCTTTGGACATTCTTATCTAATCTATTTGTTGCATTATTTTATCACTGTTATTAGTTTTACTTTTGCCCCTCTAATGGGTCAGTATTTCTTTATAACCTCCAAATTAATATTATGCTTTTTTTAAAAAAAAACTCTTTTCTATGGTTCAATCATACCAGAGTACATGGCCAAACATTTAATATTATTTTCTTGGAATATATTTTCAGGCTTTGAGTCCATTTACCCCTCAAAAGATTTATGTATTCTCAAGTAGTTATAAAAATAATCCTTATAGTTACAAAAAAACAATGAACAAAGAGAATGCTAATGTTAATAGTCCGAAATGAAAATAAAACAAACGTGTTATCTTTAAGTATTGAACTAACTATTAAAACACCTCCAATGTTGAGGAAAAACTAAACGTTTTTGAATTTGTTGTAAGTCTGTTGGCGGTTCCACGTCCAGCTTCCGATAGCGCGCGGGAGCGGGTCGTGGGAGCGCTCTCTTTTTCCTCGTTCCTCGAAGGCAAGGCGCTGCGACGCGCCATCGTGTCGTGAATGGGCTCCCGCTTCCTGGAACGACGAGGCGGCGACGCAGACGCGCTCCGGCTGAGGTAGCTCACGGCAGCAGCTTTTGCTCCTGCAACGTTTCTCACCGCATGGTTCTATGGTTCCATGAGACGCGACGTTGGAGGATTTTTGACATTTCAGTACCGGCAGCGTGTAAGCGATTCCGAGTTCTCTAGCCGCGTGCTATGGTACAAGTGACCTGTTCCGAAGCAATCAGCTTGCGAGATTTATTTACTTTCTTACAGCCAGAGTTGAGCGTTCCCGCTCATCTGACTCACACGAAGTCGCGGAGGCGATAAGGTTCGTCTTTGGCGAAAGTTATGAACATGATATAAAGACGTGACATAGCTCAGCAGCAAAAATCTTCTCATTGAGACCTTTGCATCTGTGAGGTAAGTACTCATAAATAATAACGCTATGTGTGGGACCCCAATCACGAAAACAATAAAATATCTTGGATTAAATTTAGCTACTAAAGAAGCCAGGAAACAACACGTTGAAATAAAAGCACAACAGGCAAAAACCAAATCAATCCAATTAAGACCTTTACCGGTCAATACAACCATCTCTCACTGTCAAATGCACTAACGC
>BLKR01014845.1:0-193997 GCA_011170035.1 Teleogryllus occipitalis | reverse complement strand
TTGGCATAGTATATAATTTAGTTATTGAACAGCTGCGACATAACTCGACCTCTTTTATTCTATTGCATTCTCCTTGTTACCTTCAGTAAATCAATGAAAAATGGCTGAAACAAAAATTCCGTGGAGGTACTAGCATTAAAATCGCTTCCTTTGATCCCCCCTCCCAGTTGTTCGTATCAGAGACGGCCATGCTCCTACCTCCGTCTGACGGAACGAAACGCAGTGCCCGGCACCGCCCCTCCGCGCGCGCCGCGCCCCTCCGTGCCTCCACGCGTCACGTGGGCCGCGCGCGACAGGTGCTCCGCGATGACACGCCTGCTTTTGAATATGGATTCGGGTGCGCCCGCCCCACTTGTTCCGGCCGCCAAAGAGGTTGCTCTCTGGTTTCACTACCCGAAACGAAAATGAACGGCGAGTCTTGGGCGAGTTACAGGTTGACATGAGTGCGCTCGTGCTAGATCAGGTTCTGTTTCATGTCAGAATATGTTCAGGTTCCTAATGATCCAAAAGCTATGTACCAAACGATGTTTAAAACATTTGTGATTAATATTTTACTGGGCCCCAAGCATGACCAAATTATAGGGCTCACTAATAATATTCAATTTTTATTTTCATATTATTAAAGTGAATATGAAATAAACGTAGTACCTTCGGGATTTAAAAAATTAACATTAAAATAACAACAAAATATACAAAAAATTAATAATTTTCTTCTAAATTGTTGTGCGACATTTATAAAAATCGTTGTAAGACCGAATTAAGCGTTTTAATTTTTTTTTTAGTTAATCGTATAATTACACATTACTTTTACATATGTTACACACAGTTGTGTTGAAAACATATCCAGCGGGGATCCTAAACAGGTGCTTAGTCGGATTTTGTATTAATCCTCCCCTGGTGAGTCCTGAGCACATGCAGCAGCACGTGCAGCTCACCTACGGTACCGCGCAAAACACTCTAGCAATTCCTCTCAATGTGCCTCACGGTAGATCTTCACACTTGCCACAAAAGTCCTACCTAAATACCAGCAGTCGCGTTCTTACGGCCCATGGTGAGCAATTGTGTCTGCACGTGGTAAAAGATATCTTTCAGCTCCGTCTTTCGTTTTTATGAATGTGAGTGCCTCAGATATCCCGTTTTCAATCACATGTGCGCACACTGAATCAATAACATTCCACAACACAATTTCTCTGGGAGTATAGAATGTGAAAATCCGCACTTTGTGTGTATGGATGTGTGTGTGTGTGTGTGTGTGTGTGTGTGTGTGTGTGTGTGTGTGTGTGTGTGTGCACGCGCGCGCGAAATAGCGTTGCTAATAAAAATACGGAAGGCGAATTTGAATATGTATGTAATTTTCAAACAAAAACTGTAGAGTGCTTAGAATTTTATTTCGAATTTCCAGATTCAGTTGATTAGCCAGGGTGTTATTACCTTTGACTTTAACACACTTTTTGATTCTATCATTCGTTTGTTCTTCGTTCCAGTTTCTAAAACATTTTTACTTTCTTGTCCTACTTCTCTCTAGTTTCAATATTTTTAGGTGTTCGGGGGATGTTCTCTGTAAACTTTAGCGTGTGTGTTGGCAAGTTGTGATAAGGAGAATAGTTGACACACGATGAAATTGCATGGAAGATGTTATCTCGTCAGCTGCGTCGATGGGGGCAGCCACAGGAGACCCCTTTCCCTGGAAGTCGACCACCGACGACAATAAACGCCCATTAAATTCCTCTGAGGCTGCTTTCAAATGAACTGCCAAAACTTTTCGATTACTCCCGGAGATTACGGAACTTGTACTCACAGAGGCGCAGTACCTAGCGCAGCACTTAACCCGGAGATAGAGCGGCTGTTGCGAGAAACTTGGCAGGCGGGCGGCAAGCGGGCAGGTCACGAAGGTAAAGCTACCTCTTTCGAGTGGGTGGGTGAAACGAGAAGCAGCTGTTGCTGGTTTGTCCCTGTCTCGTAGTCGACTCTCGCCTCTTCCCTCTTCACTCTCCCTCTCTCTCACTCACAACTCACTCGGTCTTCACCGCCAATGGACGAGAGCCGTCGAGTGCCTGTGACGGACACTCAGTTTGCGTTGGTTGAACGGAATCGATGTTTCGCTTAGAACTGCTGGCTTCATTCCAGACATTGTTGTTGACTTTCTCCAATGAAGCATTGCCATTGAGATTGCGTATTTCATTTGAGGGTGGGGGACTTCGTCGATATGCAGGGACTCGAAACATTTATCTCAACGTCAACGAGCCAATAGTCATATTAGTGCTTCTGGAGTGCAAGGCTCGGTTTGCAGGGAAGGTCACAGGTCAAACGATCGCGTGAATTCCAGAGTTAACTTGCTCGTGGAAGTTGGAGGCATTTTGAAGATTCGTGAATCGCTCTCCACCAACAGGTTATGACAACGCGATTCAAGTGATATTAAACGAGCCCTACCTTCCTCTTCACGTGTTGCCAAGTGGCTGCTAACTAGGTGACTGGACGGCACGTGCTGATTAGAATTGGAATGCAGTTCCACCTGCATTTGCGGTACGAATTAAGAACGCGTCGCATGATCGCAGAGCTTGTGCAAGTAAATTTGTGAATGTATACATCATGCCTGGTGTTGACATGCGAAAATTTAATTTGCACGGGGTAAATTAGGGAAGGCCTGTCTTAGAATATATTCAGTGGAGCGCTACGATATTCTGAAGAAATGGAAGAGTAGGAAACGATGAGTTTGCATATTATACTCAACGCTGATTCGATAGATGTGTACCGACTTTTTAATCGCTTCTTATCGCCTTCTGTGGTTAACGGAACTAAATACGAAAGTGGAAAAAAGAAAGTGGTGAAAGGAATGGAGAATGGTGTACTTGGATTGTTCCTTCGTGGCAAATGCAATGCTTACTATACTCAAGAGTTCAGTAACTGTTATATTCATGTTCTTTCTCAATAGATATGCTGAGCAGCTTACAATGATGTATTCGTTCACAGACAGGTGTAAAGAAGCTATGATCGTATCAAATGATTTGACATACTGATGCGATGTTATTGATTGGCTTGCCTTTATGCATGTTCAGTGTAACATTCTATGCATTCTTCTATTTTATTGTTGTGGTTTTATGTCGTGAGAGATGTGTACGTATTCTATTTATGAAGTTATGAAGGATGTGTGAGAAGACAATGTTGACCTACAACTCATGGTTTCTGAGAAAACGACGAGCGCGTTTTTATTCGCAAGCGATTGTGACTGTGTACTTTTGAATGTTTGAATGTGGACGAATTCCTCGATAAGAAATTGGAAGTTTTGGGAGGTACTTGGTTTAACTGATTCCTCATTTTTTAACAATATTATATTGTGAAAGAGGTGGAAATAATGAGGTATTATGTTCCCCCACGTGTCCATCAAATAATCAGTCAAAACGCGACAAGGTGAAATAATTGAAATAAACCGTTCGAAGCGCGTCTTAGCGGCATTGTATTCAGTGGTGAATCCAGGGGGGGCGCAAGGTCCCCCCCCTCCAGGCCTATAATTTTCGTTTGTTACTGTCTTGTATTTTGCAAAAGTGATTTAAGTATTTATATTAGAATTATGTAATTATTTGAAAAAAATATTGTATAGTATCATATAAACAGTACAAAATAATATACACTATAGTAACAAATCTTTATTATTCAACAAAAATCCATGACGGTCCCCTCGAAAACGATCCGCTCCTGACTGTTGTATTCCGCATGAAACGCGGGAGGTTCCTGACCTGGCGTATCACCGGGGTAGCTGCGCGCTCGTGTTGCGTGGGGGCTGCTGCCCTTTCGCGCGGGCGAGGCTTTGAGGAAGGCGTCCGTTCCGCGCGCGCGCGTCGGCGCCTACGCAGCAAAGCGCTCGGCGCGGCGAGCGCTCTCGCTTCTGGCTTACGCGGACGCCGCCCGCGCCGCGCCTCCGCATGGAGCACGCCCCGCTAGATTCAATGCCTGCTTGATTCGCCTTGTGATGTGCCTTATGTAATCCGATGCCAACGGCTACGCGCCGGTTCGGTCCGTCGGTGGACTGGCGTATGATGTATCGGGATTACGGTGCCGAATGGAAAGTGGTCTGATCCAACGTTTGATGAAAGCGTCTGGTTTTGATTGTTTTAACTCATTTCATTTTGATTTTCATAAACTGAAATGAAACAGTAATCCTATTCGAAAGGAAAATGTGAGGTGTGGCGATTAAAAATGCGAATTAAAATTGTGCTAATTGAACAGTCTCATAAAACAGAAAACGTTGTGCGGTTATTGAAATGTACGAGTAATATACAATGTGTGATAGAGTTGTAATTGGAGGTGCACTTCTCAAGCTTTCTCCTGTTTAACTCGAAAGCTTTTCTTCTGGTTGAATTCGCGATAAATGCATGAAATGAGAAATAATGCTTGCTTCTAGTGGCAAATATGAAGTAATTTTTGTGACTTAATATACGATTGTTTTGTAATGTAACATGAATGACTTATGCATAAAATCGAGATTCATTACCTGTGTGCTAAAATTCTGTAGTGTTGGTAATCACCTAACAACATTCATAGCAATGCCAGATTACCAAATAGGCTGAGTAGGCTGCAGTCTGGGGCGCGTAATTTTTGGGGGCGGATGAATTTTGGCGGATGTAAATTTTTTTCACTGAATGAGAACTTTTGAATGTTTTTATAGAAAATTTCCCCCATATTTATATCGAAAGAAAGTGTTAATTAATCAAATGTTGTTCCAAACGATCCAGCATAGCACAGGAACGTTGACGATGGTTTTAGAGAAATGATGTCCAAAGATGGATTTAAGCAAAATGACATCGATTTCTCTACATCTGAAAGGCATTATGCAGATCAAAGTCGAAATTTATCAAAATCATGTTTCTAAAAAACAATGACAAATGTTGTAGCTTTAAAAAGGCTAGGGTTCGTACATTCGCCATCTACAGGCCATGTCTTTTGTGATCCGAGAGTTACATGGTGGAACTACTACTTTGCTCGCTAAAAACAGAGCTTAACCACTGGAAAAATAGCAACAGCATTTCTCAACGATAACAGTTCCTGACATGAAGCTTGCGTAAGAAAATTTTGTATGCAGGCTTGCAGTTACAGAATGAGTGGATTCAGAGCTTGTGCAAACAGCACAAAAATTAAATTGGAACATTGGAAATATGTCGTGAAAAGAATTGTAAAAACTGAAATTTTTAGCGTCAAGAGGATTGTCGTTTTCGGTAACAACGAGAATATTGGTTACAAAATGAAAACTTCTTAGGTTGCATTGAGTTGATATCCAAATTTGATTAGTTTAAGGCGGGCCATCTCGGTCGATATGGAAATATAGGACCACATCCGTGAAAAAATGGTTTAAAAAATGAAACTTTGAAGGTCTTCAATAAAGAAACTGTCGATACAATATATATTATTTCCAAATGACGAGATTATTTTAAGACTCTAATGATGGCTGTGACTAAAGCAAATGGCGAACGATCATTCTCTGTTTTGAAGCGCGTAAAAAAGTATCTGAGATTCTGTCTTAATCAAGACACATTGAAAGCTTTATCACTGTTATACGTAGAAAATAACATTTTGGGACGCGTAGAGTTTGAAGATACTGTTATGAAATTTGCCGAGACTAAAGTAAGAAACCAATATTCCGAATGAGAACGCATATTTTATATGTATACCTAAGTGCTATTTTGACTTTAATATCCAAATTGTGTGTAACAAATTGTAAATACTACTCAATTATAGAAGTTTTTATAAATACCTTGAATTTTTAATTTATTGACCTAAAATGATGTTATAAAAATGCAAATATATAATAAATTATTTATACGTATACAATATTTGCATTGGTTACAAATATCGTACGGCATTTTTTAATTCAAATTATTTTAAATAACTTTTGTCGGAAAAGCAAATAGAAAAAAAGGGCGCTAAAACATGTCAGCCTAGGGCGCACATTAGTCAAAGTTAGACACTGATTCATAGAGTAGTAAAAAATCGGTACAATTCCTGTGGAGAAGTATATTCCTCTCATCTCTTTAGAGCTAAATATTCTAATCAGAGGTCTCCAAACGTTTTCGACTGTGAACCAAATTCTTTCAGTAGGAAGAGGGCGAAGGTCATCTAAAAATTGTCAACTGGAAATCACTGTAGTAATTTCCAGATTTTGCTTTTTTATTAGCAACAAATGAAATAAGAATGTATGTACTCACAAACTGTAAATGGCAACTTTTGTTTAAAAAATAAAGATTTTATGATTTTTCATTAGTAGTAATAATTGTTATATTTCGCTAAATATTTAACGAATTGTCACAAAATAAGGAGATGTAAGTAATTGTACAAGGAAATGTATCGTATTTAAAGCGAATCCACTCGTGTAACTAATGATTCAAACAAATACAAACGATGTGGGGATTTTTCTTTCTATTTTAAGTATTCAACGAATAAATAAAAAAAAGGGAAACAGGAATATACTTTCCATTCTTACATTTCTTTTGATACACCTGTTTCTTCTGTTTACCGTTCGTCCAATAATAGCAGCACCCTTTCCTGAAGAGAGGAATATTTTTGAGTGGAGACCTTTTCTTAGTTTCAGCGTCTCGTCCTCTGGTTGCTGCAGCGCCCCACTCCGTAATATTGCGGACCTTCCTCGCCTTGTGCGCGCGCCCTGTGCTTATAAAGGTAATGGGGCGATCAATCTTGGTTTGACAGTAACTTTTACGTAATGCTCCGCATTCATTAGGCTTCTGCCGGGCGCCCTGCCCTGCCAGCGCCCGAGTAGAGCTGAAGGTCCGTGGTCGGCCGAGGCGCAGACGCGATTTGTCCGGAGGTGGGGGTGGGGGTGGCGGAAACCGCGCACGGAGTTCGTCCGCTTTCTTGGAAGTAGTTCGAGCTCCGAAGTGAATTCCGACTCACCAGAGGGTAGGATAATATCGTTTGAAAGCTTCTCGGTTGTGTAGTTTTGGGGCATTTTTATGTTCCTTCGTTTAGTGCGAAATGTAAGACGCTCGTTCGTTCGGAACTTTACGGAATAATATTTACGTACATGCACAGTATACGCCGTCAATAAATTTCATTTATGCAAACAAATTAATGATACATAGAACATATTATTTTATTAAAATACAGGGTGGGGCAGATGAACTTGCTTATTTGGATACTCAATAAAAACAAATTATGTACAAATGTAATTTATATTCTTTAAACAACGTACAGAGTAGCATAGGAAATTCATGTTTATTTAGTTTTAAAAATTGTGTCAGGCAAATACCGTCCATTATTTTCAATGCAATGTCTCAGTCGATTTTGAAAGTTATTTTGAACTCTCTGCAGCAAATCCACGGGTATGTTGGCAATAGCGTGACGAATATTGTTCTTCAATTCATTAAGGGTCCTAGGGCGATCGTTGTAGACCAATGACTTCAGATAACCCCACAAGAAGAAGTCGCAGGGGGTTAAATCAGGCGACCGAGCCGGCCAATGCAGATTGCCTCTCGAGGAGATGAGCCGCCCTGGAAAGTGTCCCCGCAAAACATTCATTGACACTCGTGCGGTGTGTGATGTGGCGCCGTCCTGCTGGAACCACACTTCTCCCACACCCATTCAAGTGCTGGCAAGAAAAATTCTTGAAGCATATTGACATAGCGGTCTGAAGTCACAGTGACTGGTTGTTCTCTTCAAAAAACCATGGACCAATTATTCCAACTCGCGATATCGCACACCAAACAGTAACACGTTCCGAGTGTAAGGGACGTTGATGAAGCTGTCTGGGGTTGTTTGGGCTCCAATAACGCATGTTCTGCTTATTAACACATCTCGAAAGATGGAAATGGGCCTCATCAGTGAAGAAAACTATGGCGTCCTGAGGAATGTTGAGTAGCGCCTCACATGCATTTTCTCGAGCAGCAAAATCACGAGGGCTGAGATCCTGTACCACTGCCAATTTATAGGGATGGAATTTTAGTTCTTCATGAAGGACTCGTCTGATTGAACGAGCAGACATTCCAAGAGCAGCTGCATGTTTACGTGCAGGGCGCTTAGGAGAGTGCAACACGGAACGCCTTACCATGTCAATGTTTTCAGGTGATCTCACTGTTCGTGGAAGTCCAGGTTTTTTCTTCTTCACATCACCAGTTTCTCTGAAGTTATTTACCCATATAACAATAGACTGTCGGCCAGGAACACGGCCACGGGGTGCAATATTGAAACGGGCACGAAATGCGCGTTACAAAAGTACGCCTCGACAGCGAATGCGCGTTGCACCTTCGTCCACTCCATGATGCTAACTGAAACGAGAAGGATATAAACTTTAAGCTACGCCCGCTCGGATGGTATTACCCCCACCCTCATAACGGCAGCCATCGCTTCAGGACTACCAACTGAAATAAGCAAATTCCTCTGCCCCACCCTGTACATCTTCTATAATTTTTGGCCAACATTTTTTACAATTATTTTTTTTAAGAACGGTCTGTCGTCAGATTTGCGATACGAATTGCGAAGTGAATTTTTTTCGAGAACGAATTTTGTAGCTCTAATAGTAATGGTTTCATTTCATAAGAAGAAACATTTCTTTTGTTGTTTATTATTGAAAGCGAAAGTATGTAAATGGGATTAGCTCATTTTTAATTCAGGCTGTGATTACTTAGTATTTTTAATCAAGGAACCAGAGCAGGCGAAACGATCTAAAAAGTGGTATCCCTCCATCACTTAGTAGTTATCACACATCCATTGCATCACTGCTTTCTTAATTTTATCTTCAATAAGTATTTTCACTCTGTGTTAGTGGGTCTTTTCCTGGTTCGTCGCCCTGTTCGCTGGGTACCGCCTTGCTCACTCCTTTCATAGGCGTCGCCGCGACATTCTGCGCCGGAAATAGGAATAGTGCTGCGGAGGAGTCGCTTTGTGGAAGGGTTGAATAGTGCCCTTCCCCGCTTTGCGGGTCGTAACGAGAAGGCGGCTTTGACGGTTCGTTTCTTTCGAGGAATACGGCTTCTGTAGAGGCTTCTGAGAAATTGAAAACATCCGAGCGTTCTGCGTCCAGAAGCGATCGTAGAAACGGAACTGATTACCTCGTTTGCCGTAGGAGGGGAAGCCAATCCTTCAGTTCGTATCCCATTTTTCGATTACGGAGATTTTCTTTCGAACAAGTAAGCAAGTATAGCTGAAGGGAGAATGCGAGAAGTGGAATATATAGACGTTGTTCTGGCATTTAGAAGCTAATTATGCCTTCTCATGAAGTTTTAAAGTGAAGAAAATGTAAAATGATCGTACTATAATGAAAACGTAAAATGATCGACTCAGCTTCTACGTAATTTCTTAGGAGACTTTTTTGACACGTATGGGTGATTTGTGTGACTTCACGATAATTTGCTACAGTTATTTGGGATGCGTAACATCTGGAATGAAATTTAGCACCAATACGTGGTCAGTTAACATTTTCATTCACACACTTACATAAATGCAAATTTATGCTTGTCTTAATGATTTCCTAAAGTGTTGCAGTAATGCTAGTAGTGACGACGACTGGCATAACCGGAATAAAATTTACTTTTCGGTTCTCCCTTGGAACACTCACCAAATGCCTTAATGGTTACTATGTTACCGTAAATGGGCGAGGACTCAGCCATAAACTACGATCTTTTTTAGTATTATCTCCATCTCCCCCCCTTCTCCTTGGCGCGTCCGCATCTTTCCTGACGTTATCGAGCGCCGTCCGGCTATATCGCTCTTCCGCATTGCTGCTTGAGCTGCATTCTCCCTGATACAAGGTGCATTCTTGGGACTTATTCCGTGCACCATTTTCTTCTCTGATCTTTCTTTGTAATAGTGGCATTAAACAAGCTTCACCAGTCGTACTCAGATGTCTTTTTTGTAGAGACTACTTTCTACTGCCTATCAATAATGAATTACAGGTATTGAATAACTGTAAATGTAAATTAATACCATTGGTTTAATCCGTCTTCATTGAAACTATTAGGAATTATTGACTGCATATTGGCGGGAGTTACCGCCTTCGTTCCTTTCGAGATTCTTCTGACTCAAGTTAAATCGACCTCCCCCCTTTACTTAAATTAGAAGTTCGTAGTATATTCCTCTGACTCAAAATTGTTTCAACCGGATATTAATTTTTCCCCTCCGTGCTCGCTTTTCATCTTCTTGTTTCACAGATCCCTTATCTTTTAGTTCTCACTCATATCAGATCTCTGTCCCCCGTTTTATCAAGACACGATTATTTTGCTGAATTCATCATTTCGTTTTTTGGCTGCTATTTTATGTCGCATTACTTGATTTGGATACTCCCCTATTTTACACGTAACACATTTCAAGTATTATCGTTTTCAAGTTTGCCCGCGCAGTTAGGTTATGCTACATTATCGGTCATTAAACTCCATTTCTCGTTATCACGCCAATCCTCTTCTTCTTCTCCTCTTCTCCAACTGCGTACTGAACGTTTGACGTATTGGAAAAAAGTGGTCGTAATCGACCGAATAAAAACTATCAACAACTAACCACCATGAGATACCTTTTTTTCGATAGCAGAATAGTAATAGTTTCTGAAGCCCAGTGTGAAATACCTTCCCTCACATTCCCAATAGTTGAATTTTGTTTCCGTGATCTCCCGGTGCACTCGCCCATTTCGCCACCTGCGCGGGCCGTCCCGGGGTATTTGCCGGGCCGCCGCGCCCCGCCGCATCCGGCGCCCTTTATCAGCGCGGAAGCGCGCGCCGCGCCGCGGGGCAGCTGTTGATGCAAGGCGCCGCGCGCGAACGCAAACTGATTCGCGACCGCCCTCGCTCATTTCGCGGGTGGGCGGCGGCGGCGCAGCACAGTGGGGCGGATGCCTCGAAAACGTGGACCAAAATGGCCGCGGTGTATTGACCGTGCAAAGGTAGCATAATAATTAGTCTTTTAATTGGAGGCTGGAATGAATGATTTGACGAAACAATAACTGTCTCAAAACGATGTATTAAATTTTTCTTTTCATAACCGCGAGAAGTTGTAGATAGTCAATTGGTGTTCGTGTATCTCGTGTTACGACTCCGCAAACACGGAAATATATACGTCCCTTGGTAAGGAGTAATGGTAATTCCCTTTATTCCTGACGTGATAAACCGACGTATTCGCACATCATTCCGTTTCCTAGCGGTAATGTTGCCCCAAACGTCGCAGCCTAAACTTGCCAGAAGGTTTCCCCACCTGTGGGTTTGGGTTGAGTGTTCATGTATGCGTTTGATTGTGTATAAAATAAAATGATAGAAGATGAGAACGGAAAAATTGTTCGCAAACCTCTTTTTTAAATATGAAATATCTTTAATTCGCTTTATGTGGAAGGTCGTTTCGTAAACAACATGTAACGAAAACTGTGTTTAATTAATATCTTTATATTTTTCTAACTATTACTCGCGTGCCGTACTTAATGTTTTGTGGTGTAAACAATATATTACGGAGTACATATCATCTGCGCTTCGCGAATGTCACAATGTTTTTATCAATTTATTTCCTGGGGCTTTTTCTAACTTCTGGGGAGGTCGATTTCGACTGTCCGCGCCGGGTACCCATTATATCCCTCATGGGGACCCATGTTAACCTTTTACACTAGACAGACTTGCAGGCTCCTCGGTCTGTGGTCAGCAGACCCGCAAGGCCTTCGGCGGCAACACGTATCTTAATGACAAGGGAAAAACAACCATGCTCGCGGTGGAACTCGAACCCGCGACCGTTGAGACCGAGGCACTGAGTCGGCACACGCTCTAGCGACGTCGACCATTCAGGTGGCCCTCTGTCATCCTTGTATTCAACACCATAAATCTCCATACAGTAACATTATTCGCTTTTATTTGTGTAGCAAAATCTTTTAGCATGAGTCTTTCTCGTACTAATTAGTTTCTTAATTTTTTTGGACGGGTCTAGTATTTCGGTCATGCCCGATCCTCTTCTCAGCTGCCATCTATCGCCTCCCAAACATCTTTTTTCACATTTTCTCAGTTTTTCGGTTTCATAATAGTAGAAATGAAAAATTACTTTCAGAATATAATAGAAGAGTAAAACCTCGTCATATATGGAAATTTTCGTTGAAAAATTTGGAGCCGTTTTTTACGAAAATGGCGCTTAAGTGTTACTGTATGTGCGAAATTCAAAGCTTTATCCACAAAAAACTATTGAGTTTTCGAAAAAAATATTAAATGCTATTTGAAGCGATTCTACTCACAAATGCAATAATTTATACAAATTGCTGAAAATGTGCGTTTTTAAGACATGAAAGTTGTTTTTTAAAAGAATGGCAATTTTTGTAATTTTTGAAGAAAAAAAAGAGTACAGGAAAATTAACTTTATGCCATATAAAATAGTGCAATTAGCACTATCAGCACGAAAAGTTGGAAGAAAAAACTTTGTGCCATATTTGAGAACATGGCGTTTGAGCGTTTCTGAAAATGAGGAATTTTGATATAATTTTAACAGACAAATGTCGAGGGTTTGAGAAACTATAAGACTTTATTTAAAGCTCATGTACTCATAAATACAATAATGAGAACAAATTGCCGGGAATTAAATATTAACGACGCGAGTGACGAGTATATATTTTTTTTAATTTTTGAAGAAAAGAAAGTATAGAGCAATATTGTATTCATGTCATCTTATAGGCTGCATTTAACACTATATCTAACAAAAGTTAAAAAAATATTGGAGTCGTTTTTTGAGAAAATATTGTTTTTGTTATTTTTTAAAATTGCATATATTGAAAGCACTGTTACACGAAAACTATTGAAATTTTCACAAAAATGTATGCGGCCATAATTAATGAACTAATTATGGACAACAAATTTCATTTGAAGGAAAGACTATCTACAATTTCGTAGTTGTAAGAGGGGGGCGAAAAAATTCAAACTTTTGCAATTTTCGAAAATTCAGAGTCAATAGTGAAAATCGGATCTTTGCCACCTTTACAGGTGTATTTTACTCTATTCTTTCTATAAATTTAAGTAAAAAAATTTGGAGCCGTTTTTGAGAAAATTTTGAAAATGTCCGGTGGGCTTTATGTAAAGCACCCCCAAATTTTAAAGAATGTTTTTCAAAATTTCAAAGCTTCAACTAGAGCCAGGTGAACAGGGGTTTCTTCAATTTGGAAAAGATCGTACGCCTGGTTTAGGCGCTAATGGTGTTTACGGACTGATGGACGGACGGACGTTTTGCCGACAATCGATATTTCAGTATCAAGAACCCACAAAACATGAATTCTGGCTACCCCACGTATTAGAATTTGGCAACTGGATTTATCCACTTTTTCGTTATCAAGGCCAGGCAATACATTTTTTCTGCCGAAAACCCGCCGTTCTTTCGCGCTGCATTACATAACTTCCTCTATACTAGGTATATTACTCCGTATATACGTAGGTATGCGAAAAAGTAATAAGTGAATACAATGTATGTTTTTTTTTAAAAATATTTCTCCTTATACAACTATAACGTTTTAGGGGACGTGATTGATGCAGATGATGAAAGTTGCGTTTTGTTTTGGGAGTTGAAATTTTTAAGATTCATATTTTTGTATAGTTGCGATCGTTTCCGAGCTTAAGAATTAACAGGAATCTTGACACCGTGTCAGATTCACGTTTAGGCAGCCCTTGGGGGTCCTAATTATTTTAATTTATGTTACCATTTAGAGGACAGGTCTTACATTATTTGCGAATGTTTCAAAAGAAATAAAGTTTGCTACTCATTTATGGGAGAACAACTATTTCTGTTTGAATATGTTATCCCAGTGAGCTTGCAGAAATAAACACTGGAACAAGTGTTGAGTGAATTTAGCTTTGAGAAGTCGTGCTAATGACGAATTATCTTTTGACATGATCAGTGACGGGTGCTTACCCAAGATTGATCTAATGGCGTTTTTTTAGATATACATGTCGTTGGCATTTTGCTTTGCTGAATTGAGTATCTGAATTAACGTCATTTACTTTTATCATATGCCACGACATCTCGTTAATAATATGCCCTTATATTGCAGATAATAGAAGAGTATATGGTAGCAGTAGCTGCGTAGCAAACGTACTTGCAGTATTTCCGCGGTGTCCGTTTCACTGTGCGTCGGGGAGCGGGGCTGCACGTGCCTGCGATAACGCGGCTGATTGCGCACCTCCTCTTCGCGGCCGTGCTGGTGGCGGTGCCGCTGTGCTTGCGCTGCGCTTCTCAGAATCCGCCATTTCAACGCCGTCACTTTCTTTGGGAGAAATGGCAGTTACAGATAGCGATAAAGGACCCGCGTGCCTGGCACGGAAATGGAAATCGATGGATTTGACAGGAACAAAACACCTACTTTTGAATTTGTTGGTGATATTATTTTTGGTGATATTCGAAACATGTGCAAATCAAAAAAAACAACAAAAAAAAACTTTTTGGTTAAAATTTATTTCTTGCTACTACGCGGATGTTCTGGACAGCATATCAAAATTGGGATATTGTGGGTTGTTTTAGTGGAATTACAATATAATGCATCAATAATGTTGAATACACAAGATAAAGTACTTGGGCTGCGATTCTATCCTACTCCTCTCCTCCTTTGTATCGTGCATGTCATTAAAAGAAAGAGAATCAAAGAAAATAAAAATTTTCTAGTCTTAGTTTTGCCTGAATTGTCTGCCTGTATTGGGTCATTTAAAATATAAAAGAGAATTTTCTCGCTTTCAGGTTCTCAGGCGAAGTGATTGCATCCACATTTGTTTTCTGCACGAGTTTCCAGTAAATGGAGTCCCAACAAAAGTTGCCAAAAAAACGGGTTAAAAGTGCTCTGCCTTTAAATGTTACATAATTTCTACAATAATTTGTCTTCTGATAGAAAAGGGCCAAATACAATCTTACTTCAAACTAGGTGTCCGCCGCATAATTCCGAAGTCAATTTTGTAGTGCAAATGCGCAATGTCCAGAATTTATTTTGCCGCTGAATTCACAGACTTCACAATTCACTGAATTCACAACTTCTGATTCCGAATTTAAACATTTTAAACATTCTCGCCAATGTTTCAAATTCATTATTTTCTCCCTTGTAGTATTTACTTGCAACAAATTTTCCGTGAAAATTATATTTAATTGTGAGGGAACTGTCACTGTCTCACGGCGGCGTATAGTTTGTTGTCTTTCTCAGGCAACTTTGTTGGCCGTTCGGTGCATTGTCAACTCCACATCGGTTTCACGTATCCAATTTGAGATAGTATTTTGCGGGTGACATGCGATGCAGAAAGCACTCGCAAACAATTTGATTCCACATGAATGTGTCGCTACGTGCTTCACGGCCCACCTGCGCGAAAATTGAGTGGCAATTGTGTCACGAATATTGGATGCTGCGAACCTAGAATTAAGCACATTTGATAACCATTGCTTCAGTTTTCGATGGCCCAGTCCGTTGAATGCTGTAGAGATTCGTTCATGTAATGTATCAACGATTTAATCCTGCTAAATCAGTTCGAGTTGTTTTGTACTTCAGTGGAAAACAGAAAAATTGTTTCCGTCGGTTTCATGGACTATAACTGTGGAGGTAGATACGAGTGTTGTGAGAAGTATACTTTTTACGCGTTAGTGATATAAAGCACAGATGTTATGATTAATTGCACTAAGACTGAAAAATACGCAATGGATTGATTCAGTCTGACTGAAAATAATAAATTAGGAGAATGTCTGGCGATATCACATTTCCGAATGTGAAGAAAAAGTTTTGTTGTTTATTTGATATTTTGTTATATCACTGTTTATAAAAACCAATTCCAAAGTGAAAGAAAACAAACAATTGTTACATTAGCATTCTCTCGGTCATTTGTAATGACAACCATGTGCAATGTTAAAATTGTATTGAAGTAGAATTACCAGAATATTTGTTTTGCATTCTGCTGAATTGAATTGAACTGAACTGAATATTCTCTCATGTGAAATGTCGGTCGCATATTGCGATCTTTTTACGTGTTTTTCTGTATATCCCTCTCGTTATAAACCTCTGTATCTTCTGTTTTCTCCTTTTGCTTTTTTTTCTTCTCCTTAATTTTACTATACTACCACTACCACTCCTTTTTGCCCTTGGGTGGAGAATGTGTTATGATGATGTTTGTAATAGGAATGGGACCTGAAGGATGACGTATGAACGATAATGAAACAAGGTGGAAAGGAGGCCGAGGCCGTGGGTTACCCACCTTGAGACCTTTCACACTTTCTTTTTCACAAAATTCACTTGGACCCGATGAGAATCGAACCGCGTTCCAGGCGCTCGAGGTTGAAAAGTCGCACTGCTGAGCCACGAGTCGCCTTTTATTCCGTGAACAACTTTTACTTCCTCGCGGAAATCGGCGATTTTTCCACAGAAAAACCTCGCATTTGCCGACCTGGATGGCCGAGGTGGCTAAGAGCGAGTACCGACTCAGCGCTTCGGTCCGAAGGGTCGCGGGTTCGAGTCCCGCCTTGGGCATGGCTGTTTGTCCCTTGACTTTGTGTGTGTGTGTTGTCGCGGAGGGCCTCGCGTTCTGCTGACCCCAGATCAGAGGAGCCCGCAAGTGTTTGTCCAGTGTATGGTCGAATATGCGTCCCTTTGGGACGTAAAGGGCAACTGGCTGTCGGCTGGATAAAAACCCTAGGGAAAAAACCTCGCATTTTCGGGACCTGGTAACGACAAGGGGATAAATCTTGTTCCTTTATGTACTAAATTACTTACTTCAACACGTTGTGTAGTGAGAATAGTTTGTGGGTCCTCGATACAGAAAAATCGATTGACAGCAAAACGTCTGCCGGTCTGTCCGTTCGTGTGTGTATGGTCAACACTGGCGCTCTCGATTTTCTCCAAAATTTTCTCGATCAATCTCGAATCAAAATTGAAACAAAAACAATCTCGATCAGAATTTTCTCAATCAATAAACTCGAGACCCTGATAATTTGCAACGGATATTTTGATTTTTTGGTGCCCCTTATATGAAACTTCAACATTTTGAAACTTTTCTAAACAATGTCTCCATTTTTTTAAAATTAAACTTGATCTTCAGATAGTATAAAGAACACTTCAAAGAATGGCGTGGGTCTCATTTTCGTTGAACTCCCTGATTTTTTTTAAAAATTGCATAAGTTTAAAATTTTTGTCGGCGTCTTTCTACAACTACAATATTGAAGTAATTGTGAGAAATGGTGCGGCGTTAACAACATTTACATCATGTAAATGAATTTGAGGCGTTGTTTGGTCATATGTATTTATTTTAGCATATGTATGTATTTATAAATGCATATTTCGGCCGCAATGCAGCCGAAAAGCTTTATGCTAAAATAAATACATACGACGAAACAACGCCTCAAATTCATTTACAATATTGAAGGTAAGTTTTTTCCTTAATAAAATGTTATTCAAAGTTTGGGTGTTAAGTAAGGTCTTGTACATTTTTAAAACTGTTTTCTTGTACTTTTTGTGTGAAGTTAATGCAATTTATTAAATATTTCTGAAAAGTGGTTCAAAATGTGTTATTTAATATTTTCCACTGATATACTAAAAGACTTTTCTTTAACTCTGAATTTTCAAAAATTGTACGTTGTAGAAATAATGCGAGACGTGCTATTTTAGAGGTACGCGCTATTTTAGCTCCACTTGTATGGTTAGATGTACGTGCTGTCGGTTTCCTGGTAGCCATCTTTCTCTTTCTCAATCACATGGGAGATCGCTCCTTCGGTACCTGGAGCACTGATGAATGAATATCTACTTCTCTATGCGTGCCGCGACTGGTCCTCGAGACTACTCGAGATTCCGGAGAGGTGCCATCGACGAGCTGCAACATTGTTCCGACGCGATGGTGAGCGGAGTTGGGGCGACAGAAATACGAAAAACTTAATTCGTAGTGTAAAATTATACTTTCTGAATTAAGACTATCACCAAACATACGACAGAAAACGTAGCAGTTTCCATTACAAGCTAATAAAAATGTGACCAATTTTTTCCATTGTACTTGTCAAAAGTAAAGAAACGAAGTTTAAATTAGTATGTGTAATATTTATCGTATTGTTGTTCCTCAAAATGACTGAAAATGTGCCCGGATCGACAGTGACAGGATTCAGGAGATGGGGTAGACAGTTGCCTCCGAAGTTGGGGAAAAATGACATAAAAAATTGTACTCAATTTGTGATTAAAAGCGACCTTTATATTCAAATTACTGTGGAATTTGGATTCGACCCTTTTTTTCAATAGCAGATCTGAAATCCCGCCACTGCGGTTTAAAAAAATGTTAAAGGAGCTCGAGGAATAGTATCGAGAATGATTGCGAAAATTGGCATGGGCGGGTGGGGGGGCGGGTGCCTAGAGGCGAGGGCGGGTGGCACGGGTGTCGGAGCGCGACAGCGAGCGGCGCGGCGCGGAGGGGAAGGCGGGGAGGGGGCGGGGGGGGGGCGGGGCGGGGCGGGGCGGGGCCGCGCGCGCACAGCGTCAGCACTTCCTTTGTGTACGTACGCAGCGGGCGGGCGCGGCGGGCGCGGTGGCCACGGCAGCGCGGTTCCCGCCGCGAGCGTCACGGACTCGCCCAACCCTGGGCGCTGCCGCCGCCGCCGCCTAACGGTACAGGCGGCGTGCGGGCGACTCGACCATGCGCAAAGCAGCCGCCATTATCGCCCCCGCCGCCTCCACCGTTCTTACGCCTGCAGCCACTGTACCACCATAACGTCTGCTGGCACGTCACTTTCTTCTACTGTGCATTTACTTCCTTTGCATTCACTCTGCCCCCCTTTCGTTTGCTAATTCATGGCCACGTCCACCAATAATATCCTTCTAATATTTCTAGAACAGTTTTAACATACCAATCTCATCGCCATGTTATTACGCGCACCAAATAACCACTATCATTACTTCTATCAAATGAAACAACCTATAACCATCACCATATCTCCACTGCCTCGTATTTTATTGACTTGGTAAACCCTCTACCATCATTTAAACCAATACACTACGTCGATGCTGTTGTGTTTTTTGGAAAGCGGCGCGCACCAGGAACGTGAGGTGTCCAAGAGATATTAAGAATGCAAAAACACCGGCTGCGTTTAGCTCATAGCGAGCAATGCCGCTGTTTCTGCTGCTACTCTGACAGGGAAGCCCTGGGGTGCGAGTCCCGACAGTTGCAGATTTTCGATTTAGCTGTTTGGAATTCAGCCGCTGTGTGGGGGTCTCTTCTTGCCGTTTACTCTGATTGGTAGTTTTCGGTGGTTTCTTTCAATAATACCAGGCAAATGCCGGTGCCTTATAATAGGGTCCAGCAAACCTCTTGATGACTTCTTTAAAAAGAATAAAAGATCAGCCGGGAATTAAAAAGCAGTCGAATTGTGTAAATTGGGTGCTTTTCATTTCTGTGTTAATCTTTCTTTGTGAACAAATATATTCATTTCTTGTGTAAATAATAATCAATTTACATGTCTCTGGAGTGTTTCTATGCTACTGCAATGCATATTTTTGCCTAAGAAGCATTTTTTCAAACCAACTTTTAAGTGCTTATTGCGGCTCAGCCATTCAGAATATCCAAGTAGTTCTTTTTTTTGATAAAATATGCTTAAAATTCTCTTAAGAGCTTATTTTCGTAGTTTGGACGTTTCCTCCCCGGATACTGTTTGTGAATATGTCGTAGGGGGCCCCAAGGATAGCCACTGGATTGTTTTGCGATTCCGAACTTAATTAAACATACTCAAATTTTTGTGTTATTTTCATTAACAATTTTTTCAAAATTTTTTCATGTTTGGAAGAGAATTCTAGCGGCCGGCTGCTCTGATCGGTAGTTTTCCGTGATTTCTCCGAACAATACCAGGCGAATGTCGGAGCAGTAACCCAACAAATTGGTCACCGACCGCGTTCTTTCTTTCCCCTTCCTTGCCTTATCCTCATCCGTTACTTACACACACTAACACTTCCATGTACTATGTGGCTACACTATCGCGCATGTTGCGAGACCGGTCGGGAGCTTAGAGCTTGTCCCGGCTGGGGCGGGGCTTCTCTGATGGGAGGTACCTGATTAGGGAAATCCCTGCTAGCAGACGGGCAGGTCGGCGCCGTATCTCACTAACCAGTAGGGGAAGATCACAGCCATCTCCTAGCAGAAAAAATGCACCACACTTGCGAGAAACTTACACGAGATCTTAGTAGTTGACGCGCCCGGAATCGCCAGTCAATGAAACCTTTTTAAAAGTTATAGGAAAAATAGCTCTTGTACTCTGAAGCTCTAACATATAGGATTTTTGAAATTCCGAATGTTCTTGTCCGTGCATGGAATGGACCTCTTTTAGAACGTTGGGAATATTCGCCGAAGGGTGTACATCAAAGAGCGTTATTTAAGATTTTTTACCAGGAGAACAAATGATATAAAAATGAGCTCATGGTCACGTGAATATCTGTGTGCGGGCACAGAAGAGGCAATTTTATTTTATGAATTATAATGTTTTCGAAGCTCCTAAAGCGCACGTATTACAAATTGCACTACTACTTGCGTATGATATCTTCCGAGAGTGACCCTTATTGCATTGACAATCTCATGTTTTCTTGAAAATTTGTGAGGCAAAAGAAATATTTTCGTTTCATATAAGTCGATTGTGAAGCAATTTTAAATTTAATGCAAGTTGACCATTATTTGCTATCAAGTTCTTTAAGTGCCGGCGTTGTGCAGTAGCTTGAGCATGTGGATTGAGGGGAATGGCTTTGAGGGATAGCCTGCGTTGGAATTGAGACCCCTTCCCCGAGGGCGATGACTAAGCACCTGACTGCCGCTGCCGCGTCGACTCTTGGGGAGATTTACGTGGGCAAGCCGGTTCGTGCGGGATTTCCCGCAGTTTTCCCCTTTCGATTCCGAGGAGTCACACGAACGAGTCTTTTGTCTCGATGTCACAAACGCGGTATCCTTTTACGTCTTAATAGAGGAGATTGGGACGTTTTGTCAAAAGTTTCGTTTGAAAATGTCGGGAATGTTCATAATAGAATGTACGAGGATAAAATAAGTTGAACTGTGATGATTTATCGTTTGCATGAATTAGCATTTTCGTTATTTAATCGTGAAATTATTTAATTATCAATGCGTTTGCAATTTTCGAAACCTCGTTGGCACTGTTTTGTATTGTGTTCTACTGCTGTACTGACGTTAGTACATTGTTGTTTACATCTTTCCACTCGTTCTGAAGATGTTTTAATATTTCTTTGCTTCTCAGTTTTCGTGGATGTAAAATTGAATCGCTGTTTGTATTGAATTCACTTCCATAGATGCTCATTACTCAAAAATGTTCACGGAAAAGAACGAAATCGTTTCTCTCAAGGCATAAATTATACCGAAATTTCAATCCTCCGACATTTCCCAAATAGCGCCCTCACTCTACCGAAGAATATCGCGTCGAAGTATTTAATAATATAGTGGCTGCTTAATGAGTATCGACTGCGGCACACGAAATTCCTTGTATAATTTATTAATTATAAAGATAATACATTCCGACATAGAAATGGGTAGACTCAAGAGTTATCCTTTCCCATTATCCATTCATGGTAATTTTCTTCCTTTCCTAGAGTTTTATCGAAATTCAAAGGTCGCTTTTTGTGCATCCTTTAAAACTGACATCTGTTCTTCGTCCTCCACGTCCGTCCCCATTGCGTTTTTCACTCTTCACGCACGCTTCATTTCCGACCCTTTCCTTTGATCCTCTCCAAACGTCCTTGTCGCCCCCTCTCTCCATTTTTCTTCTCTTTCGCTGGGGCAAGCACGGAATACTTCTCTCCGGGTTAATACGCCGTCTATGGAATCGAGGATCCCCGACGTTGCTCAAGTGGCGTACTCTTTTCTAAAGCCGCGTTCTTTCCTGCCGGTCTCAGACCTCTTTCTAGAAGGATTTGTCTCGCTGACGGGGGGTGTTTAGAGGCGCTAGCCTGCGTCGCATTCCGCACGAAGAATTCCAAATGGATTTGTTGAATGACGACGTGTTATCGCATATGATATTCATTGATGTGCGAATTGTATCGTTTGAATTGGTGAATTTGAGTGCTGCTCTAAATTTTCGTTAACCGCGCTCACATTCACGAATGCAGAATGAATACAGGTGAAAAAAGAAAATGGATTAAAATTGCATGTGCGTTGGTTTCTCAATGTGTTTTTATTGTCCAGTTCTTCATAAGTTCGACCTTGCGTGGCGTTGCGTTGTCAGAAACACAACTTATTTGAGATTTGTTTTTAATATTGTTGGTGAAAAGCTAGAGAGCGATAATTTATTCATGAAACTCAGGCCTAATTTATATACTTGATATTTGAATTTACGACTCATTTGGGAAAATGAAGGATTCTTTTTTGCCAATGTCAGCGTGACATAGAAGCCTCTTTGTTTTTGGTGTATGATTTAAATGAAATTACTCATAAGCTAACAATGATTTTACTTGATCTACAGTAAATCTGAGAAAAAATTGGCAATTGGCATTTTGGCTCGAATGACTGTCGTGGTGATGAATTTGTTTTATTCTCTTGATGCGTAATTGCTTGATAGATGCATGAAATTGATGGTGAGAGGAAACAAGAATGATGTGCGCCTCGGACCGTAACCAACGGACGGCATCTCTTTCCAAAGGTGACATAAAGCGCTTCCACATATGGGGCGGGGGCGGACACGTGGCAGATTCTGTAAGGTTTCGCGAGCCTCCGCGTACTAAATCTCGTTGTCTGCACCCACTGCAAGGCAAAGTATAGGACTCGTGGTTGCGTGGTTACCGGGAAAGTAAACGTTGAAATTTGGTCAATAATGGTGTTCAATTCTCAGCATAAGTTTCTTTTACATGGAAGTATTAGTGAATCATGGAAATACGTTTTAATTTCAAATCATTGATATTCTATTTTCATGCTTACACTATCTTATTTGCTTATAAGTTTTGCTTTGATGTTTATTCTATTTATGCTATCACTTGTCGTAGACTCTCCTCAAATGTATAATGTTTTTCGCTACCAAGCTACACTGCTGTCTTCCATTCAGCAACGAACCCTGCTCTTAGTTGACGTATTCAGAGACGATTTGTTTTTTGAAGTTTTCAAACATTGCTATTAGTTACCTTCACTATGAAGTTGAATTGGCGGGCCACAATTAAACGTGTTAGCGCGCATACCAGCCAGATTAACTTCAATGCAGCTCAGTTCTAACTAGAATAACATATTTGTGGCAACGTATTAAAGCCAGGGTTAGCCGACAGCATTTATGCGGCATTTCGAGGCAGATTGGTGTTGTGTAGTAATTAAATAAATGAACTAATTTGTTTTACGTTTTGTTGTAATTACGTTTGGCCGTACGGCTGCTATTACATCGCAGTTAGGCCTCTCCCTGGGGTTGCTTACGCATTAATGGCAGCATCACGGGCACGATTCGTTGCCCATGCTCATCAGTTCTGTATTAGTTGTGTGCTCTTCTTCATTCCCTTACAACGCGCGCCTCATTTACGTCATCATTTTACTCTCGCATTATCTCCTGGAGCTTTAACGAAGTCCGGCAGGCACGGGCGGAGCGTTTCTGCCACAGATTCGCTTCTCCTGCCTCCCTGCCCAATCGCTTCGGCGGGCGGGTGTGCGCCGGTGGCGCGATAGCAGCTTTATAAAGGCGCATCGCCCTCCGGGGAGCCGATCGACGCGACGGCCGGGCACATCGCGGGGGCGAGAGACGGGCTGCGCCGCCGCAGTTGGTAGCGTCATCGCTGTGACCACCCTCGCCGCCATCGCATGCGATCTTGCTAGCGCCATCTCCGTCTAAGCCAAACTAACCAGATTGCTACCACCGGCGTCATTCTGCGTTGGACCGTTCATGATGATCCGTTTCTACTGTTTACTCGGCCTCGACATCAGCGCACAGTGCGAAAAAGTTGCAGCGAACATTCAAAACTTTACATGTTCACTTCATTAGCATCCAAGAAATATTCAGGGAGGTAACGGAAAACTTTTAATTTTACATTTGTTTTACCTGAAATGACACAATATTTATCTGAATGTATAGCAAGTCTTCTCCTATTTTTCTTAGAGATAATATTCTAGCCAAAAACCGTAGTTGAAATCAATTTTCGCAAAGTACTAAGTTATGTTTTGAATGTTTACTCCTTTATACATACATTGTAAACATTTAACATTCTAAACGTGACATTACACATAAATTGTATGGTGTCTTATTTTCTTTATCCTTCGCTTTTTGGATAACCATTTCTCCCACGTGTGCAAGAATCGTCACCGTAAACACTTTCTCCACATCCACGTATCTGTTTCCTCCGGCGTCGAAACCCTGCTGCAGCCGTCGATGGGATGGTGTGTGTCACCGCAACCGCCCCGTCGCCGCTGCCACCCCGCCTCTTTACTGCGCCGTCGTATGAAACTCCAGGGCGCAACTTTCCGATAAAGAGCTCATACTGGCTGATGGTATTTACATCAGCGATATACGTCGATGGCGCCCCGCCTCCCCCGGGGGAAACGACAAACGACAGCGCTGAAACGATGTTACGGGCGAGCGCGGGGACGAGGGAGATGCGCAGCATCATACCTTGAGCTCGTTCGCCCGCCTGACCCCCGCCCCGTCCCACCCCGCCCCCCCGCCCTCCCCTATTTATGGACGCGGGCGGTCGTTAGTCTCTTTTCATTGTCCCGGCGCTGCTATCCGGGCGCAGCCTCCCCGCGCATTCTCACTTTATACGCGCTACACGTGTAGCGGCCGGCTCTGGTGGCGGCAGCCCTAGCGGAGGCGGCGGGGGCAGTGCTGGTCATAACGGCAATGGTGAAGGCGACGGCGACGGCACTGGTCGGGAGGTGACAGCGGGGACGGCGGTGGCGGGGGCGCGATGACGCCAATGGCGGTGGCTGGTGCGGAGTGGGCGGCGGCGGCGGTGGGGGATGGAGTGGCGTCGGGGGCTGTGGCTCTGATGCTGCTGCTGCTCTTGCGGCGCGGCGCCGCCCGTTCGGATTTACGACGGGTCGTTTTTGTTTCGGAGAGGGAGAGTGGAAATTCATTTTCTTGTTTTAATGAGCATTCCTTCAGTTCGCCAGACTCTTTTTAGCGGCTGCGCACGGCGCGCTCTGGTCCGGCGATGCGGGCGGGCGATGATAGGGCGAGCGCGGGCGCCGCGCTGGGGGCGACGAGAGGGTGGCGATCACGGCGGAGCAGCAACTCTACATACGAATTTATTGACGTCGGATTTATTTCAGTTACTCTCCTTCGTGGTGAATGAGCCGAAGTCAAATATCGAAATGAAAAGGACGACGCTAAGTAAGTGATAATGTCGTAAAATTGATTTCTATCTAGAAAGAAGTGTAGTTTCTAATGAAAGCGTACGACAGCAGTTTTGTCGTCGTTGCCTCAACTTATCACTTCGCGACCCGAGTTTGATGCAGAGGGAGTGGTCGCGGGGCGGTGCGAGGGAGGCGGGCAGGGTGGGGCGAAGGGAGAGCCGGCGCCGCCGCGCCGCGCCGCTCGGAATGCAGATTGCGACGAGGCCCTCCGCCTCTCCGCGTTCCGCCCCCAGCACCGGCCGAATTGTTTTGAAGAGAAACCCAGGAATTCGGAGCCGAGTTCGTAGTTTCGCCTCTTGTTTTTGGAAACTTTGTGTCTCTAGAAGAGAGGTGCTTGCCGGTCACTGCACGCTGGTATGCGATGCGGATGGACACGTAGCAGAAACGTTAAATTTCGAAGGAAATATTAGGAGGTAGTCCTTTTGCCAGTGGATGTCTAAGAGTTAATATGTACATTTATACGTATACTGCGATTTTTACATAGCTGCCTGTGAAGTAAATCAGCTCTTACAGTGTCATCCAATCTGTATGTTGAACGCCACCATAGTGACGTCACTGTAGTGACGTGTGAGGTCCCGATTGAATGACTCCGTAAGAGCTGATAAAATGTCTTAGGTAGCTATGTAAAGCTTGCAGTATAAATACATAAAGGAAATAAAATTGAAACTGTTTTAATGAGATGATTGTATTGATATGGTGTTTGTGATGTGTTAAAAGTTGAAAAGTAGAAATATCGAACGAGGAATTACCTACACTCGCAACTCTATTGAAAGGTAGAATAAGACTAAAATTAATTCAAATGTATGAATGGGGAAATCCTTTCCTATTAAAATTAATTGCATTTTCTTCTACAGAAACTCCTCTCATATTGAAATCTTTGCAATTCTTTGAAATTATGATCGACACTAAAAGGATATTGCTTTGCTGTGAGGAAAAGTTACGGCGAAATGTTTAATCAGTCTTCGGTTCTGTACACATTTTTTTTGTATACCATCATTATAAACGACCCTTTTCGATACCCCGAATCGTGCATAATCCAGTATTTTATCGCACGCTACATGACGTCATCGCCATTATTAAACGCGACATGACGTCATCACACATTCAGCCAATAGTAGCGAGAGAATCGTGGGGAGGTAGAAGAAGACGGAACAGCCGACCACCGTTTTCTCGTACGGATGTCAACAATGCCATCTTGAATTTGATTTCCAGAGGGCGTTGGATGGCAAGCACCCGAGACGTCAGAAGAAAGTTGTTTCGCGAAATTAAGTTTGATTCTCTTGTAAATTTATAATGCTGTTATACAAAAAAATAGCGTATGCAACTCGTTTATAATGTTCCTTTATTGCATTCGTACAAATTTGAAAACTCGCTCCTAACGTCGCTCGTTTTCAAAACATGTACTCATGCAATAAAGCTTAACATTATAAACTAATTGCATAAACTACTATTTCGTTACTATATAAGATTGTAAGATTAATTCAGCGTTCTTTCAAATATTTTGTGTTACAAAAGTTCATTTTTTAAATTTTATTTTTAATTTTCGACGAACTAATGTGTAAAATAGGGATATCAAAATTGTTCCTTTTCTTCCAATAACTACATGATTTAAGACAACTGTCTTAAAAACAGATTCGATTTTAAAGTGAGAACTGAAAGTCTATTTTAGTAACATTATTGAATCAAATATTGAATTTATATTCATTCAGCGAAGTTAAAAAAGTCGGTGACCTGTCTACTGGAATTTTCATTTCATTTAGTAGTGTCTATGTGGAAGTCCATACAAAAAATACCTTATTATTCCTCTGTACTGAGACAGGTGCCATTTTGGTAAGAAAAAAAACAGAAAGTAGAAATACGATCGGATCCTATGTAGAATTTGAGAAAAGATTAGCTAAAAATAACAAACATTATTTTCAGATTGGATCCTTCACTGTCACGGCTTGATATAGGGTATCCACGCCATTCCTTAATACTTTCTGTATTAATGCATTATAACTTTTAGAACGTTTTCAAAAGTAAAATGTGGATTTTTTCATAGTAACATTATCTGCAATGAGGTCTTTTAATCCTAATTTTTGTTACGATAAATGATGAATAATGTATTTTGTTTTAAACTTCAGAAGTTATTGTAAACAGACATAAAACTAGTGGTTACGACAGCACACACGTTCTTGAATTCTTTATTTCCTTAATGTAATAGTGTAATAGAAAGTAAAAGTGCCCACCAAAGCTCCTTTTTCCCCTCGGAGAAGTGAAATCCCCCAGCTTTAAAATGAACCCCCAACCACCTCTGTAGATGGTCTTGTGACTTCACAATCGGTAGTACCAAACGTTAAGTGGTAAACGTTAAACGTTAAGCCCATTATATATTAACATTAAGTGAATCCGTGCGCAAATTTCGCACATTGGAACTCTATGGCATTTTCAGAATTCCATAACTTCGCCTGTACTAAGTATGTCATTCGAGTACACGAGGAAGTAAAAATTTGCATCTCCTTAAAGACGGAAGCGACATCTACAAAAAATGCGTAATGTTCTCCTTATTTTGAAGGGGCCCATGTTATTGGGAGCCGTTTCGAGACTTCCTCGAAGAGAAGGCCCAAGCCATCTCCGAGCTCGTTGGGTGTGCTGCCCAATTACCGGCCATTTAGTGATTTCCCTGCGAGCGCTGCTAATAACGACGCACCGGCCGCCCGCCGCCGCCGCCGCCGCCGCCGCCGCCGTCGTCTGTTTTTGCGAGTTCGTTGGGAAACGGATCTTGCGCCGCCTTCACCGCGGAAGCTAACTGTTGGAAGTGTCGTCGAGAGCCTGTAATTCCATGAATTGCTGTATTTTCCGAGAACCTTGGATTGTGGGGAAATAAAGTCGTTTGTCGTTATGAGTGAGTGAAAATAGAGAAAATGACGTTATCAAACAGAAGAAATTATTCATTAGATATCAGGTAATTAAAATATTGGTTCTAGTGAACTTTTGCTAAGCCGTTTGTCAAAGTATGTTGAAGTAAGCTTTCAGTTTTTACGCCAAAATACATAATTCCCCCCCACCACCACCACCACCAAAATTTACTATCGATACGTCTAATTTTAAATGCGCTAATCCGTCAATAAGGGCCGAAAGAACACTTTTTAAAACTTATTCTGTTTTAATTTTAAAGAATTTTTAATTTTTTAAATCTAGGAGGGTATAACGGGAAAAGTAAACGTTTACTATAACTTGAAGGTGGTGTCGTGGTACCACCGTTCTTTCTTTTGAAACGTGAGGCTAGAAGCAAATTGTTCTAGTTCTTCCCGCCTTCTCTTGCCGGCCCTGGAAACCCCTGTAGTTAGAAAATGTGCGCCAAGAGCAATGTACACAGTGGGTGATAGAGGGAGCGCGCGCTGAAATCAATTGGGAGTTTTTGTTTTGTTTTATAGAAGGGTAAATGTTTACTTTTCTCGATGAAAATCTCTTCCGTAATCGTCCCCTTCTCTCTAGCGTGTTTTCCTTTCTGTACGATGATGGTTCAGGGAAAGCCGCGTATTATGTAGTTCGCAGAACGCGTTCGGGAGAACCGGTTTCGGATAACGCTCCTGCGATATGCTTCTCTTTCATTAACGTGATTGGTTGGTGGCGTGGTGGGCTTCTTTCCCGGGGCCTTTGCGTCCTTGTTTGCAAGAAGCCCTTGGCGAAACGCTCTGCTGCAATGCGGCCTTTGTGGTTCGTGCGGAGTGATCTGAATGGATCTGCAGAGGGTGTGTGGGTTGGGCCATGAAGCGTGCGTGTAACCCACTCATCCACTGCAGGGCTGGAGGAGTTACGAACGAAAAACGCTTCTCTTAAACGGTTATATTACATGCTGGTGGTAGAAGCAGGTTTTTTAGTAGCGTCATATTACTAGCAAAACTAAGGTATTTGCTGCAGCATCTTTTTGGATTGGTATTGAGAAGAAATTAATTACCGTTCAACGAGATTGGTGGGAGGAGGGGTGATCCTCGAATCGTCATAGTCTAGAAATATTGTTTTGACGATTTGATTGTTAAAAACTAGATTCGATTGACATTTCTGACAACGTTTGAATTGATTTTCTTTCTTTATACGAGTACGTACATTGCGATATTTTCGGGAAGTGAAACTGAAGCTCTGTTGTGTTTTTACGTCACTAATGTAGATATTACCCAACGTGCATTGAGATAGATTTTTTATTTCTTGCATACATTCCTTTCAGATTTCGTTCTTATGTTTTATGTACAGGCCTACCTGCCCAAAGTTTTCGCGCTTTCTCCAACATATTTTTCTTAATTATTTAAATTGTTTTGCTCTCAAATTACTTTTTAAATTTGCAAACATTGCTGGGTATTAAGCAATTGATACTGAATTTGTTTAACATTCTCTTTTACTTCGTTTATATATATCACGAATTTAATTGTTAATAATTTGTCATAACAGGACAATAAGATGACTACATAATACTCGTAGATGTAGCTTAAGAGTAGAAATTTCTGTGACACATATTCCATTTAATTATAAGTCAAAATGAAACTTCAATTTTACGCAAAGCTCGTTACACATATTGTTTGCCTGAAAGTTAATTACGTTAATGTGGAAAGTTTCGTTTGGATGTTTTGTTGTATCAGAGGTTGTTGTTGTTGTTTTTGGTTATTTAAGGTCGCATCAACATCTAGGTCATTAGCGACCACTACTGGAGTTAACATTGTGGTAACTGTGAATATGAAAAGATATGATGATAAGGGGTGAAAGAACAAACACAAATACAACCATGCCTGAGGCGGAACTCGAACCTGCGACCCTTCGGTCAGAGATCGAACTGCCTTAGGGATCTCGACCACCGGATCGGCCCAGATATTTCTGAATTGTTGGGATGAAATAAACCTATGCGCGTGTAGCTAATTCTTCTAATAATCTTATTGCTTGAGCATTACCTTTGTCTCCAAGAAAACCGTCATCGCCATTTTTATGTGGCCTGGATTTTGCCTGTCATTCTCTTGCTCTTACCAACATTATTCACAGAGGCGGCTGCCGGCCACTGCTACCGCCCCAGCTTCCGCATTTGTCACCTTGAAGCTACATCGTCCACTCCTCATTCCTTTTACCGGGCCTCTCCATCCTGTCACTACCGCCCCCCTTCGCCCCAATCCTAATCGTTCTCTCCTCGCTACTGTTGCGGCGCTCTCCGCCGCAGGCTACGCAGCTCAGGCCGCTGCTGTGTACAGTGAAGCTGGTATAAAAACAGTGCATCGTAAAATCCGCATATCCACATAAAATAGTGTAGAAAATTGAATTATAAAAATGTAATAAATAGAAAAATGTAAATAAATATGTAATAAATTTCGCAGTATAGCCCTGAAGAGGACCGCGACATGTCGGTCGAAACGTCGGCACCCCAGCCTTCGACGCGGCATCACCCGGACCGCCCATATCATGACTCTGACCGCGGAAGCCTACGATATCAATGTAATAAATAATAATTTTAATTACACAAATATTGATGGGAGCTGTTTAAAACACAGTCAAGAAAACTAATTTGTCGTTCCCACTTTTTTGTAATTTTAATTATTTGAATAAGGAATTATTTCTGTTTCGTGAGAATTTTTTTCATTACATTATATGTGAAGTACGTTTGTGAGCTGCGAGGAATGTTATGAGTTTAAATGAAATGTCTTGCAAAGTACACGAGTTTCTTTGTTGGAAGGCTTGCAAAGTACTCGAGCGTTGTTAATTTATTCATAATTTAGAAATAATAGGGGCGAAGAATAGTGCAACTGTGACAAATTATTCTGGCCTTTTATGCCGTAATTTGGATGTAAAATTCTGATTAACATTATTGCAATGCTATTCTTTCTTTGTAAAATTAACTGTAAATTTATGCAAGGAAATTATTACCAATGTGTTTTGTAGTTTTTCACTGAATGACTTCCTCGTATACATAATATTATTACGCATTATATTGTGAAATTACACCATGATGTGAAACGATTGAACTACAATTTGTTGTACTTGTACTATAAAATAAAAATGTAAAGTGCTATAACTTTTCTAACAGACAGTTTGCACTTTTATGCAGAAATCTGTTTTGCAGCAATTTTTCTCCTAAGTTTTCCGTGTCCACCCTACTGCTCGACTCCCACGCCTTTGCCAAGAGCCGTCATCTAGCCCGGTGGCCGGGGCCACGCGGCGCTGCCGCGTATTGTGTTTCGCAACGTTCTCCTGCGCGCAGAATGTGCCTGCGGGCGCTTTTTTGCGACCTTCTGTGAGCGCAGCCGCGCGCCTCGAGGTAGGCATACACTGCCCGGGGGAGTTAATTCGTTTCTTTGGGCGATTCGCGAGCCGAGCGTTACGTCCGTCATGCACCATCGCGGCCGTGCAGTTTGCGCCACCTCCACCTCCGCGCGCGGTTGAGTCAGCGCTTTCTGCAACCGCTCGTGTTCGCGACTTTTCGGATATATTTTGATACCGGGAGAGTTGGCTTAGGTGTCACTGCAGTGCCTCTGGCTGGGAGGACCTAGGCTCAAGTCCTG
Organism: Teleogryllus occipitalis; assembly: GCA_011170035.1. Classification (NCBI taxonomy): domain Eukaryota; kingdom Metazoa; phylum Arthropoda; class Insecta; order Orthoptera; family Gryllidae; genus Teleogryllus; species Teleogryllus occipitalis. Next base: position 162,235 of record BLKR01014845.1, on the reverse strand, counting down.
ACGGAGGCAGAATTTTCGACACTGGCTAGTCAGCGAGGTCTAGTTCAGTCGCTGTCTGGAGGAGAATTCTATCGACCGGTTGCTCTAATCGGTAGTTTTCCGTGGTTTCTCCGCCAGGCGAATGCCAGAACAGTACCCTAACAAACAGGCCACGGACCGTCTGCGATCTTTCCTTCCGCTTCCTTCTGCCCTTACACACTCATGCACTTCACTACCACACATGCCGGAGACCGGTCGAAGTCTTGGTGCTTGTCCCGGCTGGGGCGGTGCCCCGATGGTGTGAGATACCTGCTCATGGTTTGTGAAGTTCTCTTCTTACTCGCCTAACTCAACTTCTGTTAATGTTCCCAGTTGTCATCGTCGTTCCCTTGATGCTAACTTCTGAGTGATTTTCCCATCCTTGCCCATATGTTTCTAACGCTTCATTTCTTGCCCTTCTTTTATTGTTTCCCTTTCGCATCTCTCGTTCGTTGGTGGTCTTTCGCTTCCTACATTTCGATTTATAGTATCGACCAAATTGCTCGCAAACTGGATTTTTCTGTAACGGCTATCACGCTGATCTATGACTTACGCAGTTATGCAGTCTTTTTGGCGAGGAGATTTCCTATCTCCTGTCGGAATATACTCAAAGAAGACGGCGTATTAGAATCCATCGTGTGATGTGAAACGACCTCATGATTCCTTATCGTTTCCTAAAAGCCCCGCCGGTAAGGGCTGCTTTCTATAGTAACCGGTTATGGAGGCATTCTTGCTTGTTTCTACCTCTTTGTGCTAGTGTTCAAAATCTGATCATCCTGTGTGCATTTTGTTGTGGACAAAGAAGATCATCAGGATACCTGATCCATTTACCAGAATTTATCTGAATTAGGACCTTATATTCGACAAGATACGTCTGAATAATCGCGTAAACTTTTGATATACTCTGATGTCTACTATACACGATTAATACAGAGCACAATTGGGACCCTAGCACAGGAGGTACATTGAAAATGTCGTTAATGAAATTATAATTAAATATGAAAGTAATCCAGTCGAAAATAATTTCATTGTTTGAAGCAGCTGAAAGTAGAAATTTGACGTATCTTTTCAAATATGTTGGGTAAAATTAATTAATTATCCTCAAAGCAATTAATTTTTTTTCTCTGCAATGTGTTTCAACCATCATTTCAGCATAGGCGATCCAGTTATCTTCAATAGCGAAAGCCTTTCCAAACATCCAGAATGGACTTTAGATTCTAAATCACGCCATCGTTTTGATATGAAATTTCATTCAAGAAACTCAGGGTTTATTGAATATTTTGCGATATAGTCCTTTACTGCCTGATTGCTACCTAACGCTGTCGAAATAGTTGTGCCGCTCGTACTTGTCGAATCGAACGTAAAAACAATTGTAATATGAGCAGTTTCCTGGCTCCAACATCGACTCTTCGTCGTTTTATCCGCCGTAAACTCTAGCTGTTGTAAACATTTCTCTCGTAAGCGTTTTCCATTATACACTCTTGCATGTGACACATCATCATGACTAACTTATTGCAACAAGGGATTGCAATAAGTTAGTCATGTGTCGACAACTAGTATGTGGTTCCGTAATATGTGAGTTGAAAGCCAGTTTTTAGGGTTCTTGAATTCTGTTAGCAAAAGGAGGTGACTTATGAAATTTAATAATCATTTATTCATGGGCCGCTGTTTCGATTATGGAGAGAAGTATGCACTTATTTTTTTGATTCTGCGATTTGCTTCGGTAAACCCATCGTTGCTCATTAACAGTGGATTGGGTCAAGGCTCTGCAGTACAATCCATTACTATACTCCGATTTATTTAACTAGACACCTCAAAGCCACGAACTGGAGGAAGAAGGGGACACTGTCATCCAATCGGGAGCTTCGTCACGATATGGATTTTTCGGCTGGAGCCACTGATTGGATGACAATGTCTCGCTCTTCTTACAGCTCGTGTCCTTGAGGCGCCACGTTAAATAAATCAAAGTATAGTCACCAGTAGTCGGGTCTTCGTAACATACATACGTTCCCAGAAAAAAAGGTGTTGGTGGAGCTGCCCTTTCTTCTGTAATATTTTATGTACAAAACTCATTTCATTAATGTAAAAACGTTTTTCATTCGAAGTAGTCCTCCAAATCTTTAAAACGTTAATTTATTTCAAAAGTCTCTGAAAAAGTTGTTATTTGAATGGTACGCACGATGTTACGTTAGGGTTGAATCCACCCCAATGGAAATTTACGAATATGATATTTTATCAAATTTCATTTCATTTTGTGCTGTAATTTTATAATTATTTACACCAAATATTAATACCAATATGATGAGAAGTGTAAACAAAAGAGTTTACTTATCGGGATATCCTTCTTTTTAACGATACAAGTTTTGCTACCTATTTTGACAGAAATGAGTAAGATTATGAAATTTAAACTTGATTTTCTTTTCACTTGCCGAGGGAAATGCAACGTGTCTTATCCAGATATTATCGAAGATGTGAAGCAGTTTCGAATTATGTGGGTAAAAACTATGTTAATTGTATACTACTTTTATTAGCAAACTTTCGGAGATTAAGCAATGGTCAGTTTCGAGAAATGTCAGAATTACCTTAAAATTTCCGCTAGGAATTTCAACAATACCACAAATCTTTAATATCAACCTTGTCGTTTTGTTGTGATAATAAACCAATTCGTGGAAAATTTTTTATTGTCCAGAAGCATGTACTAGCTATCTATGGGGTAACTCGTATTTCACACCTGGTGTTCCCTTCTTTGCAGACGTGGTGTTCCTTCAGACGAGTTACAACATTCGTCAGGAGAATCCTTGTTTAACTGTACATTACAGTCTACATGAAAAGTAGTATTGTACCTAAATACAGTACCAGATGTATATAATTAAATGCGAACGGACCGCTTGAAAATTTATTTCATTTTTCTCCCTCTCTTTTTGCGAATATTCGATAACTGTAATTACAGGTTTTTGAACTTTATATGCCACATGAGTGGAGTAGAGATAAAACGGTCGAAAAATATGTTGTTTTTATTTTTTTATTTTTTATTTTTACTAAGCACCTCGAAGATTATTCGAACGTATTAGTGTTCAACGGGTACATATCAATGACGTTTTCGAAAACAATCAGTTAAAACTGCATTTAAAAAATGCTCGTATGTTGCATTCATTCCCGAGAATTCTCCATCACAATACCCGGGTCAGAGTGCGTGGAGGGCAGACAGAACGAACGCAAACGCGCTTCAGAAACCGCCACGTTAATGAAATTACGTCTGAAGCGCGCGGTGCGGGAGCGGCAGTCATCGCAACTTTCCTCGCTTTTACTGCCAAGAGTTTGTTTCCTTGTCCCGCGTCCCTCCGCGCGCCCGCGCGCTTCCCGGCCCGCGGCGCGGGTAAATATTACCTCCAGCGAATGTTAAATTACATTAAAAATTGAAGGGGGAATCCACTCTCTCTCCACTAGCGAGGTATTACATTTACTGTGTGAATCTCGTCGGGGAATTAGAGTGGTTCCTCTTTTTTTTTTTCGCGACCGCAGAAAAAGAACTTCTTGCGCGCTGTCCGAAGCCATAAAAACATATTAACTGCGTTGAATTAGTGGCCCGGCGTTTTATCGCTAACGACCGCGCTTGCAGCCTTCGCCTAATGCAGTCGCCAATGGAAAAGTGTGCCGACGTAGAGCAGGGTTGGAGTTGAGTTTCTTTGCTGTTATTAATTTGCGGTCTTTGTTTGCTGAAGTTTTGTTCTTTTTTGTCGCGTTGTGGAGCTCTCTTGTGTGCTTGGAGCGTTTTAATGATTTTTAACTATTTAAGTTCTTCTGAGCTCGCCGTTTGGCCAATTGATATGTTTTGTTCGAGAATGTGATACTTTTATATACCATCTTCCTAACTGCACCGTATTTGCCGTCTTGTATGTCTTTCTTGTACACGCTTTGTGGACGTAACGCTTGTGTTACATGACACTTTTCTTTGCTTCGTTTGAGTTTTCATGGTTTAGTCGTGAAAGAGCGATTTCACGTATGTTGAAGAATATTTAGAAGCATGAATATAGTAAACAGATACTATAATAGTTTTCTTTCCCATGTATTTCGTCGTTTTATCGTGAACATCACAGGATTGTCCTACGTGTTCACGTATTTTGTAAATAAATAAATAAGATTTTATTTAATTAAATAGTAATTCTTGATGGTCTGTTTTGGGGTAGAAGTTGCGCACAAATTGTAGTTTAGTTTACTTTGAATGAAAGAAAGATTTAATACCGTTAACAGATGTCTGCCAAATGTTTGTAGAGAAAATTTTGTTGATATTTGTGAAATACGATAAAAAATATGACTATAAAGTTTTGAAAAAACGAATAAATCATCTCACCAGGCCTCCCTGGGATTGGGGTGGTAATGGGAACTGCGGGGAATGCAAGTGTTGTAGACTCATTTCTCGTCGCGCACATTCTGATCACAAAAGAAAAAGAATCTCCTCGAGAGGTCGAGGTCGAACGACGACCGACTCCTCTCCCAAGGGGCGATCGCGGGCGTGGTTATTTGTGACTTTTTTTGCGAACCCGATTTTTCATCCTATTGTCTGGTAAATCCAGCGCCACGTAGTTAGTGAAGTTATAACTGGCTTCGAGCCTAACAGAGATTTTGTTTCGTTCCAGGTAAGCATCGATTGCGGCGTGTTATCAACGCAGGCGGCAAAAGCGTCGGCGGCTGCCGCTGGCACCCGACGGGAGCGGGCGCCGGGCGTCGCGACGCCTGTTCGTCGAAAACATCCCTAACGAGCTCCCCTGTAATTAATGCGCGTCATTATGACGAGGGCGGGCGTCGCGAGCCAATAGCGCGCGCCCCGGCATTTGCCCCGCCCAGGGGCGCCGGTGGCGGCCCGGGCCTGCCCGTCCCGGCCTGGACCCGGCCGAACCGGCGTAGCTCATTTGAACGCAATCTGCACCGTTGGAATGGAATTGGCTTTTGTGAAAAAGGCGAAACGTGCATTAACATTTTAGGTGGGAGGGGAAGCATCTTTAATGCTATTTGAAACGCTACCTGTGAAATGTTATATATTTTATCCATTTGTACATATTAACATTTTAAAGTAGTTTTAACCTACATAATCACAACCGTATTTTTACTGTGTCCTGTGGCACTGACATATTTGTAGTGTTTTGCTTTAATGATGGTGAGACATGGATCACGATTAATTGGCTTTGTGAGATGGATTTTACTGAAAAGAAAAATAATTGTTAGTCATTGCACATGTTCCTAGGTGTCAATGATCAAGCTTTGCTTAGGTGGTAGTTTCCTAAAGAAATATACTTTGTAATGATTTCTTAACTCTGGAGTTCTCTCCTGTATTTATGTGTTTGGGCGGGCACTGCGCAAGACATCACGCAGTTCTATAATTTCACCAATTGGAGTTATTACAAAGGTAATGAAACCCTCGATTTCTTTAAAATCTATTTTTTTGACAATACCTATTGTGAATGTGTATGTTTTCACGCATCATTATGTACCAATTAATTGACTCGTTCTTTAAGTTGATAAGAGGATTATTTTGAAACACCAATGTTGAAGTGTTTGGTAATAAAAAAAACTTTAGAACTAAAAGCTGCGAATGTAGTTAAGGACACCTTCTTCACATAGTCGTTTCCTTCATCTCGGTTTTCAGCTATGTACTTTCACAAGAAACTTTTAATTAAGTTATGTCTCGCAGCCGCCAAAAAGGAAATATTTTAAGTACATTTAGCATTTAGTTGAAAGAACCTCAGTTTTGAATTTGCATTCAGTAATTGGTAATTTGGTGGTTTGTTGCGTCACGCATCACAAAATCACACCGGAAAAGGTAACTAGAAACTGCATCTTTGACCTCACGTACTTTCACAGCAACTACTTTTCCAACAGACTGTGTCACATGTTTTGACATGAAAATGTGGAAAATATTTTAATTTTACGGTCTAAATTACAATTCACAGAACTTTCGAATAATCGCATGTATTTGAAAATTTGGAATAAGAGTAATATATTTTGTAATAATTAAATTTTTAAATTTTCATTAACACTGTGGGTCTCTACTATTTTCAATTATACCTTGATTTTTATTTTTGTATTAGACGTCGTCAGAATACTATTATATATGCTCAATACTGTAGTAATATGTTCTGTAAATGTCCTTACGCATTGCTCTCCACCGCTTTTATTTCCCTTCAATAATAATTTCCGGAATGGTCTGCAGTAATATTTCTCGTAAATTGTTTCTGCTTTACACTTAAATTTGTATGAAATTCTGCACGAAACGTTTCATTGTTCATTACTGTTTCTGTACATAAAACGGCATTGTATACGAAATTCAATTTTAGTTATATTGCTTTTACTCGCATACCGGTGAAAGTCATACGAAATTTAATATTCATATTCATTCGTTGTATGAATATTATTACTGTAATGACTTCACTCATTATTTTGTTGAAAATGGAATACAATTATATTTTTATTCTGGGAAGAAATAACATTTCGGAGGAAACGATGCACCATGCTTTTGTTTGGTAAACAGTACAATCTATCATTTTGCAGTTATTGTAAGCTAATTCATTGATAAATTCAACGATTCTGTTTTCGCAGTGCGATTGAGAATTACGAGTCATACACAGTATTCTAGAATATCTCCTGGTCGAATGTATCTTGAATGAAATGAAGAACAATTCAAATAAATTTTATATGTCCCTGGATTCAGTAATCGAATTTAAATTATTTCACATGTATGCATTGATGAGTATTATGTGAAACAATATATCTTGAAAGAAATTATGCGAATGAATACCAAGCTGAAATGATGTTCATACAGCTTACTGCTTTATTCGTTCTGCACGTTAATCGATTTCGAATATCCTCTATTATCAGAATTCCAGGCTATTATTGTTGACGGAGCCTTATTGCCGGACTCGCAAACTTTCATTTATTTAGCAACCCCTGGTGAGAACATTCAAACATAGATATTATTAAAATTCGATTGGTGAGACTACAGTACGAAAATCGATCTTAATCTAGAGGCAAAGTACATTTTTTAAGAAAATTCTCGATTATTTTACTTTGTAATAAAGTTTCTTTTAGTATTATAAATTATGGAATTGTGTCAAGAAATGCCAGATCAGAGAAGCGAATGAACAGTTTGGAGCCCATGAAATGATATCAACAATCTGCAAAGAAGAAACATTGGGTGAAGGAAACAAGAAATCAACGTTTGCATGCGTGTTTTCTTAATATAGTTGTATTCTTCAAAATTATGCCCATGTAATTTACTAAAAATATCTTTGTGGAATTTGTTTAATGTTTCGCAACGTAGTCGTTTCGCAAGCCTACGGTCCGAAGGTCGCCGTGCCATCTCGAGCGCGGCGACAGCGGAACATGGGGATATTTTGGAAGCAGATGTCGCAACTTTTCTGGAATTCCGCGGTCGCTCGGCGATGCCCACCGTCTCTTCTCGTCTGCGACGCGCCACAAGTACTTGCGTCGCGTAACGTTTCACTATGCAAGGCAGCCATTTAGTGTGCCATTCCATTTGCCAGGGAAAAGCTGACAAACGGCCCGTAGTCACCTGCTTACTGTATCTGTACTGTTGCGATATATAGCCGATAGTTAATGAGAGGCCGTCAATTTTTCATCTTTTATGTCGATTAAAAAGCAAGGTGTGCTACAACAGCACATGTATCCGCATTATTAGGATAGGTTACGTATATACATATGTACTTGGCGTTTTGGGTGGATTGTCCGACTTTGCCGGCTAATTAACGGTGTTCCCCATGCCTGGAACTAGTTTAATTTCCACTCTTCGGAGATAACATGTCCTCATATGAGAGACGTAGGGTGGACCTTCACCGAAACTATCAAACTCCGCCTGCCTGAGCTTTTCTTCGTCACACAGCTACAGAAACTGAGACGATTTTAAAGAATAGCTGCAACTCTATTTTTGCCTCAGCCGAGAATCGAAACCGGGATCACACCACTTCAAGCTAGTACGCTGCCCCTGAGCCATCCTGTGAGGCAAATGGTAGTCAAATTATAATATTGCAATATCTATCCTACTAACACTGCAGCCATAGCTTGTAAAAGGCTAAATCAATTCCAACGAAGTGCCTGCTGTGCATATCTGCAATTATTTCGATAGTCAGGAACAGTAGTTCGTTTCTTACTTCTACAAAAGAAAGAAACATGAATACAACTCAACTGTTACAGTATTTGCAGCACATTATACACATAAGAAAGGCAATTTCACTCAAGCTTGCGTGCATTATATCGAAGTGAGCTTTCAATTTTTGAATGCCGAAAATACGTATGTCGGTTTAGCCGCAAGCTTTCCCTGACTGCCGTTTTACCGAAAACCAATTTTTCGATAACAAGAACCTACCAACTGTGTATTCTTATTACATATCTTGTTAGAGGAAGTAATATACTACATATATTGGAACAAGGTTATCCACTGTTTCATTACCTGGGTCCGACAATAAGGTTTTTTTGGCGGAAACAATAAACTTTGACGTCGGCAACATGATAATTAATTAATTTATCAGTAAAAACTATTATTTCTAATTTTAAAAAAGTGTATATCGTTACTGGCCTCCCTCGGTGAGTCGTTGGTTAGCGTGGCCTCTTTCTTCAGCGCAACCCTTGGCTCGATTCCCTGCCGAGGCAAATTATACCTGTGCGCTTTCCTTACAATTGTCCCAGTATCTATTGCTGTGTCGATGAGAAAGCCTACCCTAAGGTTGTCAAAACCAGTATGTATGGTGAAGGGATATCCTCGTGCTAACCACACGAACCATGGCCGAGAGGTTGGGTCACCGCTGGTCGACCAAGGCCCGTAGCGGGCTGTCGTGCTAAAACAAAAACAGGTATATCGTTACATGAGTGTCTCTTAACCATTTACAAATCCATTCTTCGTCCCTATTAACTTATACATGCCCTGTATGGATTTCAGTTGCCCCAACCACATTAAAACAAAATCTTAAGAATAACAGTAAATGCTCCCTGGTTTGTCAGCAATAACACTGCACAACTATCTTGCAATAGAACAGATTACTTCCTTTATTACGAAACTGGCATATAATTTCGTCAATAATTTAAATAACGTGCAAGGAGCAGTCACTTACGAAAGAGGAACTGATCAACCCCCACTCTCCCGCCTAAAAAAACAGACTCCCATTCCACATTTTCCTTCAATACCTCTCCGACATTAGATAAGGTAAAAACATTTCTTGCATTTACCTGTCTCTCCAATCGTATTTCCTCTCAACCCTGTCATCGCTCTCTCACGAAATTTCCTCACAATAACTTTGGTTAAAGGCATACCCTAATGAAATCACTATTAGAGATGTGACAAGAAGTCATCCCCTTCACACTTTCCTGGTATAAAGTAGCTCGGTCAAGCAGCTCAATTACTTTAGAAATAAAAATAAAAAATATTGCAATTCAAAAGATTGCTTCTTTGTCCGGTGGCCAGATTATCTCTCTACACGTAAGATTAAAGTTAGAAAAAATCGACTTGTCTATTAATTATCTGTAAAGTCTTTTTAAAGAACACTTGCATTGGGGAGTCTGAGGAGTAGTTCGTTGATCACAATCCAATTGCAATATTAATGCTTTTTCCTCTTCAGAACCGTGACAAAATGTATCAAGACATACGAGATAGATTCTTTAAGCTTCTATCTTCACTAACTTATATTTTTGGTACAAAAAGCAATTACGTAATTTTTCAACTTAATCCTCCTTTACTCCAACCTACTTTTCACATCCGTATATTAACATTTCTAGGATTATGAAAAAATACTCCGATTTTTTTCTTCTCCGAAGGTTTTTCTTCAGTTTTGATGTGGAAGTCGTGCTGGGTGCCCAATCTGGACTGTAGTGTGAATGGTCTAACTCCTTGAAGCCATAGGCCTTCACAACATTATTTGTAATCTGAGTAGTTAGTACAGGCGTGTAGTCGTGAAGAAGATATACACCATGAGATTTAACGCACCGCATCCGACTCAAGTACTCCTCTCCATAAAAGTGAATGAGTTGTCGACTGGGAACTTATAGCATTTCAACAATTAAAGATAAGACTTGAAACTGCTCACAATGTTTTCCCATTGATGAGCGATATCCTGGTCAGGCTGGAAACTTATGGAACCGCCTGTTATGAGAGTCATTTTCTCATATCGAGGAGATATGTCGCTCATCTCTCCGCTTTTCTGCTCACCATCAGCAATTGCGCATGCTTCAATGTGTATTGTGTACAAATACAAAGTGTTTCACGTTGTTGCAACCAAGACTATTACTTCAATAGAAAAGTTGTTGTTGTTTTTTAAGTGTTTTAGTTTTCTTTAGTCATTTACAAATTTAGTAGCAATGTATGTTGAGTTTGCTTTTTATTATTTTTATATTTATTGAGTTTGCTTTTGCGGAAAACATATTCTTTGGATTTCATGTTCTGGCTTATATTAAAATAAATTAGTATTGAAGTTCCAGTATGTTCAAAAGATAGTTAATTAAGTAAACCCTACCTTTTTGAGTTATGTAAAATATTTCTCTGAAGTGAAAATAAATTGTCACACTATTTATATCGATGCAGTTGCTGAAAGTCACATTTCCCTGTTTATTTGATATTGTACCGTACTTGTTATGCAGTGTTATGATTGCTTTATGGTTGTTTTCAGACACCTAATCCCTACTGACATGAACTAAGATGAACGCCAGTGGTGATCTCACATGCAAGACATACAACGTATTGTTCTCAGACGTGTCACGAATAAGCTGTAAAACAGTCTGTGGTAATGTAAGGTGAATGCATGATTCTCGCCGACGTTAATCGATATTCCATTACAAGGGAAAATCACAGCTTCGCCTCCGTTCAAATTCGTCGTGCCCGCAATGCAAACGATGCACAGTTGCTGGAAACGCCCCACGGGGCCTCCGTCGTTTATTCCGGCTCGCGTTGCCCGTGCACTCTACGTTTCTAATTATCGGCTTGGCGAGCTCCGAGAAGCCGTCGAGCCGCCGCCTACAAGGAGGAAGGAAATTCGTGCGCAACCGAGTCGAGCTTCTCGGAGGCCGCCGCCGCCGCCGGCAGGAGAAATTTATGCAAACTGTGGAGCCAGCCCCGCGTCCGGCCGGCCGCCCGGCCCCTGCTGTCGGCCGCCCGCCCGCCAGCTCGCGGGGCTTCGTGCGCGGCCGAGCGGCGGCGGCGGCGGCGGCGGCGGCGGCGGCGGCCGACGGCGGAGGGCGCTCTGCTGGCCGACGCGCCACGGCGCTGCACGTGAAGCTTGCAGCACGGATTACAGGGCATTAGTGGATCTTGTGAACAGTAGCGTTGTCCATGGGATGAAGAGGGAAGGATGGGGATTGGAGCAGCCGCTCTAGTAGTATTCTGGGATGGAGAGTGAGTGTGGATAGTGGGTGGAATATCTTAGGCCATGAGTTGCGTAAGTGTAGTGCGTGTTATATTCTGGAAGGTGGCGGTGTTCCTCTCAGGCTGGAATGTGAGATCGCCTCGGACATTGCGGCTCCTTGCAGGGTTTCTCCTCCTGGTATCTCTCCCAGAAGGACACCGTGCCAGCGGGCACACGCTCTACTCTTCCGACTTGGAAGTGTAACGCGTACGCGCTCGTATGTGTGTACGTGAGAGAGAAGAAAACAAGAGGGTAGATCACGCACGGTCCCAGTCTCATTTGTTAAGGTACTACTCGGGCATTCTCAGGGTATAGAATAGTAGAAATCACGGAAAAGTACAGATGAGAGTAGCCGACCACTAGAATGTTTCTTTAGTCAATGATTGAATTCGACCTAACTTTCTAGTTAGTAACCGCCACCCTGGAGACTCGTATGCTAGGTTCTACCAGTCAACGCCAGCATTGTAGAACTGAAGAATGTTCGTACTACCAAGACCTCTGTTACAGATGTGACTGCAAGCTAATAGAATTCTTAACGCATTTTATTTGATAAACGCTCTAACGAAATGGGTTCTAATCGCTAGTGACCTCTTCCCCCTTAACTGGAAAGCCTGCGGCGTAATGCTAGTCGACAGCACTTGGGTTGTTAACTTAGGAGGAAGAGGAAGAGTGCGAAAGTTGACAACATGGTACTCTTCCCGCCCAAACGCGTTAATATGTAGCGATTCTGAAGCTAAAGTAGTTTTTGTACCTGTTACCGACGATTATCCAACCGTTTGTTAATGCCCGTCATTTTCGCTTTCCTGCCACGCAGTTGCCTCTTTTGAGAAACCGATTGACGAGGCAGAGCGCGCCAGTGAAAGTGGAAGGCGCGTCGCGTCGCGTGGCGTCGCGTCGTTTCGGAAGCGCCTGCGCGGGCGGGGCGCCGCCACGTAGGGGCGCGGGCGGGAGGCCAGGTCGCCGTGGCGCAGCGGCAGGGGCACGGAGCGGCAAGGCCGCCGCGCGCCGGAACCGAGCGGGTGACACTTGGCAGGTGGACCGCGTCCCGCCGCGCGCCGCCGGCGCCGCCTTCCGCCCTGCCCAGCCGCCAGCCACCAGCCGACCTCTGCTGCGACGGCGCCTGGGCCTACCATTTGCGTTTCCGCACGCGGACTGCAGATTGTTTTCGTGATTATGGATAGCTCGTTTGTTCGTTTTCTTCTTTTTTCCCTTTCTTTTTCTTCTTCTTCTTTTTCTTCTTCGTCTTCTATCGTATCGTGTGTTAAAGCGATGGGCATATTCATTAACAGTTTCCGAATTTTTCTGATCTAAAATTTCTGTAAAATCTGATTAAATTATCATAAGTGTTTTCAAAAACTGTTAAAAATGTTAAATAAATTTTCGTTATCATTGAAATTAGAATATAATTTGGACACAATTTTATACGAAGGGTCCAGAAAAAGAACCGTTACCATCAATGCGTACCAAATTGAGAATAACAAAACGGAAGTAAAGTGGCTACGTTTGAGAGTTGTTGCAAATCTTGATTTTATATTGACTCTTTAATGTTTACCACCCCCCTAAATTGCCACGTATGTTTTCGAGATCATGATGTTTGATTTTTCATTTTGGAAAACATTTAACACTGTTAAAAGCAAATGAAAATAAAAAATCAGAATAAGCTAGGATACAAACTTAAATAAAGAAACAAGAAACGTAAAATTCGTGAATATGACAAGATAATGTTCACAGGCTGAATTGTCTGATTTATAGACTTGTATATTTTCGGCATTGATTTTATTAATCCCATATTAATTTATTATAATTAATAATTTATAGTAGAGTATTAATTAAAGTGCACACTGAACTGCCAGTGCTCTTAAATCAATGTTTGTGATCCGCAGTGCCCCTCATCGTTTTCCTTTCCCCAAACTAGTTACCAACTCTTAGTTATAATTTTAAACTCTCATTCGAACACTAAATAATAATTATTGGTCATAGTTTTAAAACCCTGGACTCACAAAAATCAGTAGTTTATCTAATTCACAGTCTCTGAACATCATTTAACTAACATTGCGTATTGGATACGAGACAGTGTAAAATACAATAAAAGCTAGTTGGATCGTTGCAGATCAGTTGTCTAACATTAATCGGTTTCACACTGTATGTGACTATGCTTACCACACCATCGAAATAAAAATATCGGAGAATACGCAGAATGAAAGACTTCTTATCTAGCCGTCAATAGACAATGCAAAAGACTGAAGTTAGCCGTAACTTCATTAGTAACTTAGTTCTTATGCGCCACATGATAATACTATGCACTACTATGCTGCGTCTCACTATGTACTATGCAGCGATATTAAGTTAATTTACATGGTAATATAGTTTAGTGCTTCTGTAGTTTGCAACTATACAGTAGTCGTACGTAAAATGAACTATTGTACAACCTCTTGAATTATATTAGCCTATTTTAACTATGTACAAAAAGGTACTCTGCTGTTTTTAATTTGCATGGTGAACGCTTTATTCATTATAAAGAAGTGTTTATCTCGTCAACATCTCTAAGATCTGCGTAGTAAGCATTTACTTCTTGAGTAGTATACATTTTAATTCTTCTAGAGCAGGGGTTTTCAAACTGCGTCGCGGCACCCAGGAACATCGTGGCCTTTCGGTAGGGGCGTCGCGGTGTTTTATTAAAACTATCTTTAGATTTGATTTACTTTAATCCTTGCGTCATTTATGTATTTTGTGCTGTCATACTATACGATATTTGTGATGTATGTGATTTATTTTACTAATTAATTGTGGATTAATTCAACCTGGCAAGTCCTTTATCAATAGCCTATAAATTATATCACTTACGCATTTGTTGAATATTTAGTAGACCTGTATTAACCCTTATATTTGAAACTTATTGTTAACAGGAGGGCCGGGTGAGTTTCCGTTTAGATCAAGGGAGCCGTAGACAAACAAAGTTTGAAAACCCCTGTTCCAGAGCTATATATTACAGGAGAACAAAAATAACACATTCTTTTGCATTACGATGTACAAACTAATTATTCTTTCTATAGTTTCATTAAAAGCTTGTTTCTTTGTGCTTAAAAATATTGGAAATTCTACTACCGATTGTAATTCTGTCGTCAAAACTACTTTTTGGCGGTAAATAGTGCGTAAAAGCATAATACTTTTGTTTTGTCATTTCATGAAAATTAAAATGGGTGGGTTTATTAAAACGTTACACGGGCTAAAAATCAAAATGCTATCGTTTTATCGCTTGTAAAGTACCTTTAATTATCCTTCAATGTGCTGATTTTGTGGACATTTTGGAATGTTTTCGTTTCCCTGTTTGGTGTCGCTCGTGTAATCTATGCTGCAGACTTTACTTTACTGTTCATTTGTTTTCATCGAATTTTGAAAGTGCAGTTTGTTTTGAAATAGCGCTTTGGCTGTTTTTTATGTCAGCAGCTATGGAATACAAGTGTTCCTTCGCAAAACATTGACGTTGCTCGTGTACAAATTTGTTATCAGGTCCTAATAACGTGATGGCTTTCAGTCATAGAGTTGATTGCAGTATTCCCCAGATTTGAATTTTCACTTATATCACGTTTTGACAGAAAGCAGGAATTGTCACCAAAGGCACTAAAAAAATGCTACTCATTGTGCCTGTTGTGTCATTGTGATTTCCAGTATCACAACTTTATTAATAGAAACAAAAATCAATCTGGAACTTTTTGCGCCATGCGTTTCATTTTAAAAATGTTCTAGACATATACCGGATGAACTATGTGTATTACAGAAATTAGTATACTGAAAATAATTGAAGAATGTGAAATCTTACTTTCTCGTATTTTCCACACAAAAACTCTTAATGCCAAACTGTGGTAACAAAAAAGTCGATGAATCTCATTCCTATATTTTATGAATTACTTCCTCTAAGACGTTGTGTAGTAAGAATTTATGTTTTGTGGGTCCTTAATACCGAACAATCGATTATTAATATCGATAAGAGGTAAGTCTGTTGTCAACGCTAGCGCCTATATCGTTCAACCGATTTTCTCCAAAATTGATGTTTCCAATCAATTTAAATGAAATCGAGGCCCTTGAGTTTGAAACGGGTGATTTATATGAAGCCTCGGCATTTTCAAAATTTTTTCATATGCCTCTAAATGTTTCTATTAACTTTTGTCCTCGGATAGCGTAGAGGTCGCTGAAGAGAATGGTGTAGGTCTCATTTTCGTTGAATTGCAAATTTTGAAACAGTGCGAGAAAGTCTGTATTATTGGAATGCCACAAGTTTTTATTGAATGGAGGAAAGTGCGGGTTTAAAAATAGTAGAGGTCTGATTTTCGTTAAATTATCTGAATTTTCGAAAAATGCGAAAAATTATCTGAATTTTCGAAATATTAATTTTTTCGTCATCTTCCTACAGCTTCAATACTGAAGATAGGCATTTTTCTTTGGAATGAAATCTATTCTTTAATATTGCATTTTAAATGAGGACATGGCCATTCTTTTCCGAATATGAGTAGTTTTCGCTTAATTTTACGAGAAACAAAAGCAATTTAAAACAAAAAATATTTTCTCAAAAACCACTCCAACACTTTTGTGAACTTTTTGTGCTGATAATTCGACATGCACTGAGCGACATGATATAAATACCACTTCGATGTATTCTTTTGATTTTTCAAATATTTCAACAATGTATTTTTTCGAAATTCCTCTCCTGTCGTTAATATTTACGTTAATATTTATTCTAAGAGCCTTTTTTACTTTCTGGCTCTTAAGAAGGAATTTCATAAGAAGGGAAAGTGATGTAATGCTGCGCGAAAAAACTGCGAATTTTCTGCAGAAAAATCCTGGCAACGAAACAGTAGATAAAAAATGGTTGCTAAATTTATAAAAAAATCCTCTAACACGTGGTGTAGCCAGAATCCCTGTTTTGTGGATCCGTGATACCGAAAAATCGATTGATGGCAAAACGTCTGTCCGTCCGTCCATCCGTCTGTGAACAACGCTAGTGGTAAACTGTTCGGCCGATTTTCTCCAAAATTGATATTCCCCTGTCAATATGGCTGATGTCGCGGCCCCTTGAATTTGAAATCGATATGTACCCCCGAAATTTAAAATATAGATTTCAAATTCAAGGGGCTGCGACATCAGCCATATATAGCGGCATCTGGGACATTTTCAAAATAAAGAAAGGCACCATCGATTTTGATTAAATTTTGTTGTTGGATAGTCTGAAGGACGTTTAAGAGATAACGCAAGTTGGTTAAAAACTTTTGAATTTTTTGAAAATTGAAAAGATTCAATTTTTTTCCATGTCTTCCTACAACTAAAATACTAACGATAAAGATTTTTTCGTTAATAAAATATGTTCCTTAAAGATAGATTTTGAAATATATTCATGTACAATTTTTCGAAAATTTGAGTATTTTTCGCGTAATTTTACGTGAAATATAGGCAATTTTTAATTTTTTGTTTAAACAATTTTTCTTTAAAACGGCTCTATCGATTTTGATGAAATTTTGTTGGTGTCTTAGTCTGAAGGACGTTTAAGAAAATAGTGTAGGTCCCATGTTGGTTGAAAACTAATTTTTCGAAAATTAAAAAAAATAAACTTTCCTACAATTAAAAATATGAGGATTCATTTTTTTCTTAATGAAGCGCGTTCATTAAAAACAGATCTTCAAATAAAGTCAGGTTAAATTTGACGAAAATATTTTTGAATTTTGGAAATTACATTCCGTCATTCGATGGAGGTGCAACCTCCATCGAATCGTTGGGTACCAGCCGCCACTGTACCTGCACATGTTCTATAGTTCCGTGGCATTTATAGTTATTCAAATTCATAATTCAACTTGCATATGGGGTGGGGTAGAGATTCCAGAATTTAAGATAACGTGCAAAGGATACACCTCTCTCCATAGTACGTTAGATACAATTTTTATCTGCTTTTTGACGTGAAGTAAATGAATAGTCCTAAAAATTCATTTGGTAAGTTAGGTGATATATTCTTTGTAGATTATATTCAGTCCTATTTAGAAAATATCTTGCTAATAAATGTATTGTTTCAATTTTTTATTTTTTATTTTTGCTAATATTTGCTACTTAACACTAACGATAGTACACACTTTCACGCAGTAAGACACACGACATAAAATGCAGCGTTGGCTGTGATCTCCAAACAGATTAGCTTTTATCGTCACTGAAACTACAATCCCGAAAGGGAGCGAATGCAATGCTACCACCCGGACACTCAGCGTACATCCATATGCAGACCTTTAATTTCTCATTAATCCTTCACGTTTTCGCGAGTAAGAAATTTTTTTGTTTATTATCTTCCTTTGTTCAACAATTGATGTTCACCATACTAATGTAACACTAACACTAATTAATGAAGAAATCAAATAAGGGTGGTTGGCAATATGCCCCAGTTTACAATTTGCAGTTTATGGCAGGGAATATCCCAGTTAACTGTCCCATGTTAATTGAATTGATACTAACGGCATTGTTCTAAAGTGAAAAGAAAAAAAGCATTTCATTAAAATCCGCCCCCTAATTATTAGTATAGAAATTAATTTTATGTTATGACAAAAGGTAATGACTCATTTTAGTCTTTTTTAAAAATTGTTCATCGATTTCGGCTAATATACATTTTTCACTTGTTTCCGTCATTTTAATGCAGTTTTCGCCTATTTAATAGATGTTAATATTTTTTCGTTTGGTTAACTAAATATGCTCATCAACTCCATGAAAAATGGTTGATTGTCGCTATGTTAATAGCATGCAATTAAAATTCCACCTTGCAATTAAAATAACACACCTACCAATCAGAATTCAGCAAAGGAGCCAAATCGTTTAATTAAACTATAACACAGACGTAGCCAAAGTATTTGCAGGCTGCATGAAACATGAACAAAATTGTAGATCACAGATTACGTACTACCTACATCAACATATAAACAACGAATGAATAAAACTAAATTGGGGAAGTAGACGTTAAACTATCTGACTTGTAAACAACAAAATGTTTAACGTGAATAAATTAAATGTTTAATATATAAAACCGGTCTTAGGATCACGAATGTAAAAAATGTACATGTCAGTTATGTATTCTAATTATAAAAAGTACGGTATGGCAAAACTGTCGAAGTGACTAGTTTTTTCCCCAATATTTATACATGTTGTATTTTCTCTCATACCTGCGTTTACTTTTCGTGGAATGTTGTGTTTTCATGACTTTATCAGCTTCTTCTAATATTTTATCGGTAGTATGTTCAATATCTTCCATTTGGAAATATTTCGTGAAAACAAAATCAATGCAAGGCCCACTAAAATAGATCCTTTTTAGAAGCAATACTACGTCATAAAATGTATGGTAAAGATAAACTTGAATTTCTGAAAATTTAAATTATTCCTAAACGGAAACGAAAAAAATACTAAACTTAATACGTGTATAAATGGGTATAATTGCACTCATGTAGGAGGAAACTCGCTTCTATCGTCGCTCGTTTTCTTGGCATGCCATTCATGCAATTATCCCCCTCTTTATACACTTTTTGTTAATTACTATAATGGTACTTGCTTCGGGTAATATTTACGAGATGCAACAAATGTTCTCTACAGAATTCCTATTCGATTTCTTCACTTAGAAATTGTAATGTCAGCCTTTGTATGTAATCTAAGTTACCTGTGACGCCTATCAGCACCATTGTTCCGCCGATTTCGGAATAACTAAAGACAGATTTCCAGATAAAGAACAGTCTAAACCAAAGGTTTGCAAGCTGAGTGTACTTGAACGAATAGAAGAATCCTCGGTTTCATCAGTAACGTTTGCAGCTTGAGTTATTCATCCTAACTGGTTTTGATCAAATTTTTACGTCATTGTTCTCTGCTTTTAGAACATTTTATAAACATTTTAAGCGCATTATTGATATCTTTTGGGAATGTTTTAAGGCATCAAAATCCACCCTCTAGTTATAATATATTCATTTCAAAGCGTACTGTCGAGTAGCTTGGTGGACCACCTGTATCGTTTGCTTGCGCCATCAATGAACTGAATGAATGGAGCTCGCGAGGGGGGGGGGAGGCAGGTGGCTTGGTCGGCCGGTCGGCCAGCTGCGAGCAACCGGCACTCGACCCCCGGTAACGAGATTCACGCTCCGTTGAATGGAGGCGAAATCCAACCCCACGGGCGGAGCCCCAATCTGCAGGCGACCCCGGCCCCGGCTCCGGCCCTCGGCAGGCGAGCGGGAAGGCGGACGGGCATTGCGTACTCGCTGACGTGAGCGCCCCGCGGCGCCCACCTCTCCTCCGTGCTCCCCCTCCTTCCTGCTCTTCTTCTTCTCCTCCCCCCGCCCGCCCGCCTGCCTGCCCGTCCGCCGACACCTGTTGGCGCGGTGGAGACAAGAGGTCATCACGCCCTTGATTTATGATCCGGCGCGCTCCGAATCCAGCTCCGGGCGCCCGCCGCGGCCAACTGGACCGGGAGGAGCCTCGCCAGCTGGGCTGCGCGCCCCACCGCGGTGGCAGAGGAGCTTGTAATAAGCGTCGCGTGGGCCGTTTTGCAATCGCCCCCGCTGGTTGCGGTGGATTGATTATTTTGTTTCCTGGCTCATCAACTGCTAGTGTCGTCAGTCCCGTAAATATAGTTAATGTTTTATTGCGGGTGATGACAGTGTTTCTCCCCCCCCAGATGGCAATATCCGGCGCCGAACTATATATATCGGGTGGCAGGATATCCACATCCAGGTATACCTCATTGAGGCACCGCCCCACCCGGGGCAAACTCTACGGGGAGAAATGGGAGAAACCACGGAAAACTGACGTTCAGAGCAGCCGGCTGCTAGAATTCTCCTCCAGACAGCGACTGAATTTGACCTATCTAGCTAGTGTCGAAAATCTTCCACCACCGTGACTCGAACCCTAAGACCTACCGGCCAGGGGCGCTGCACTGACATCAGTTGATCGTGTGAGCCACCCCAGCCGGTTTAGTTGCGGTGGCCAAAAGGTCGTCAGCAATATCTTGTTTTTGTTTTCATATTTTAAAAATATCACGTTAAGTGTTAACCGTCCTTGCAATGTTCGTGATGTGAAATTGTGACTTGAGTACGTGTTAAACAGGTAATATTGGCTACCGTCATCCTTGACAAGTATTTGCTTAATTCCTTGGTGGGCTTAATTTGGCGATTTAGTTTTTGCCAGAATATCTTTTATAAACTCAATTGCTGTTGCGACGAGTTGAGGGACCAAGAAATCACAAACTGCATGTTATTTTTTTCAAATTCTAAATTATTAGATTAATTTTCAATTAAAATTATTTCGTGGGTGTTACGTAAGTGAATTGATTTGTGGTTCAAAGGTTCCGAATATCTCCATTGCGTCGCTGGTTATGTGTTTTGTATTCTAATGTTTTATGTGTCATTTTAATTACACGTTTTTGAAAACACGTATGGTTTTCTAATAAAATCTACCTTCCTCAGCATTGACCCTAATTCACATGTTACGTTGCTCAACTATTTACTCTGCATTGAAAAACAAAAGTGAAATAATTCGTCTTTCGGTGAGGATCTCCGAGCCTCGTGCTGAGAGTAACTGTTTCAACGTTAAGTTCATTAAAAAGACAGGTCATAATATGGTCTGCAAATGGTAGCCCTGAAAATACGTTGAGACATTGTTTAGCAAACCTTTAACGTTACAAAACAAATACGAAAAATAAAATAGCGAGAACTTCAGACTCATGTGAAACACGTGAGAGCTGAGAGAGAGAGAGAGAGAGAGAGAGAGGGGGGGGGAGGGGGGAGAGAGAGTTTCAATATGCGTTTTGAGTCATATAGTGATCCAGCCAGGTGTGACCATAAGGAATATCTTTTCGCGGCTGACTGTTCACAAAGACCAGACATGACACTTTTAAGGGGTCGTAAAGATATCCCGTCGGTTGACGTTTCAAATGGAACAGGTTTCCGAAAAGTGAACGAGGGCAGGAAATGAGATTAAGAAAAGATGGGAAGGTGTAAGTCAGCCACACCTCTTTTCCCCCTCTCTCTCCGCCTTCACACATATGCTGCACTCGTGAGTGGCGGGGTTTGCCTTCGCTGTCTAGGCCAGCGGGTAAATAAACTAATGCCGTAGCGTGCTCTGCAAAGTACCGACGTGCGCTGACGCAGAGAACGGCGCCGTGCACCTGCTGCGTTACATGGCACGGGCACTAAGACAATACGTCTTTTGATTTCATGATCTCTTTTCGGAGAAATTATATGAAGAAAAAGATGTTCCGGTCATGTACGTGGTTAGAAGTGAGGGCACGATCTGGTGAAAACTAAAGCAAATTTCCAATTGAATCTCTGAAACCTCTGTCATTTAGAAGGAACAAAAACACAGGAAAGAAGAAATTAAATGCGTTCCATGTGTTTTGCATGTGCAAACCTCCTCAGTCGGACATTGAATGGCAGCTAGTACATACGCCGTGTTTGTGTACTTTTATTTTTCTAGTTTCGCAAGAGAGAGTGTGTGCGGCGATCGAGCGACTGCGCGCTGCGTTGACCACGAAATAGCGCCCTCCCCCTCGAAAGCGCCCAAGGCACCGAGAAGTCTCCGAGTCCCTAAACCCCGGCGCGTCCTCGTCTCCGTCGCGGGAGACTGCGACGGCGCCGGAAGACCGCTCGTCCATCCGTCGCCGCGGCGGCCGTGCTTTCGCCCGTCGACCACCCCTCCCGTCACCACAGCCGCCGGCGCGGCGGCGGCGGCGGCGGCGGCGACGAGTAAATCCTGGCGGGACCCTTACAGACATCCCGCCGGCGCCCCTCACGCGACTCGCCACTCCACTCCACTCGCCGCCCGCCGCCGCCCACCCGCCGTTCCACCGCAGTCCGGACGGAGCTGCTTCTTCACTTCCTTGCGACCGTCCCCGTCGCTGCGCAAGCCCTCATCTCGGCCTGCCCGTCGCCGTTCTCCGTCCGCTGCAGGCGGACAAGCCTGACGCGACCTTCCCTTTTGCTCTGCGTTCGAGGCAGCTATTAACCATGTATCTTCGCTTGATTGAACTCTACAATTTTTTTGACTTTTTAAAAATTTTGGCTTGTAGCTTTGTGTTTGTGTTGACGAATTTGATCTCACACTTCCTCGGAGATTCTCTTATTCTCTTTATTCCCGTCACCAGAACTTGCGAATCGTCATTGCCTCCACATCTTCTACCAAGAACCCCTGCAAATCCGTCTCCACTGCAGTCCGCTTCTCCAGAGCCTGCACGACCTCCGCGCTCTCCGCTGTCGCCGCTTTCAGCGCTTCCGGGCCGTGGAGAGTCCTCACGCGCGAAACGGCGCGGCGTAAACCTCCGCCGCCCCCAACCGCCCCGCTGCTCCGCGCCGCCGGCCGTCCTCGTCGTCTTCGCCGGCGTCGCTGCTCCAGCGGACAGCCTCCGCCGGAAGGGCCCACTCTTCAGGGGCCGGCGGCCGCGCGCCCCTGTCTCCTCCGCGCGTTTGTAGGTCGCTCGTATTTTCTTTGGAATTGCCGTCGCTGTCCCCGCCCCACCTCGACTTGCCATGCCTCGCCCTGCTCCGCCCCGCCACGCCCTGCCACACCCACTCCGCCTCCCCGCATCGCCCCGTCCCGTCTCTTCCCGCCCCACCCACTTCCTCTGCCCCTCCCCGCCTCGCCGCGTTCCCTCTTCGTCGCGCCACTTGCGCTCTCCGATTTCGTGTGCGGCTGCCACCGCCTCCCAGCCGCTGCCACCCGACCACGACTCACCGTGGGCGCCGCGCCCTCGGTGGTGGCTCTGGGTATGACTGCCGTTGCGGAGACGGCAGCGATGCCGGCGGGGGTCTGCAGCGCTTCGGACAGCGGCGGGATCCGTTGCTCGTTTGCGGCGCCGCCGCCGGCCGCCGCAGCCGCTTGTAAATAAACGGACGCGGGCGGGCGACGTTCGCGAGTCGTTTGGCTAAGAGTTTCCGAAAGCGAAAACTCTCGCGCTCGTTCTTTTTTGTAGCCTTTGCGTTGCGCGCGAGCGCGTCACCGTAACGCGAGGGGACCCGACCCGCGACGCCGCGGTGCCGACGGCTGCTGGGCGCTGCGGCGCCCCGAGGCGCGAGGAAATGTTTATGGCGGGCGCCGGCCCCTGTGAAAGGTCCGTAAAGAAGACCGCGGGGCGGTTAAACATCGCTTTTTAACTTCGAATTTATATGTTTTGTGAGGGAGCGACTGAGATTTACTCGGGTGCTCTCGCAGCTGAAGGAACGACTTGCGCTTTTTATTCTTGCAATTATGGCGTCCACTTCGCGTTTGCGTCGATAAATATTTTCCTTCTGCCCTGTGTGGTCTGGCTTCCCCATCCGCTCTTGCTTTCCGTGACTGCCTCTTACGTGTTAACTCGGCGAGGATATATTTTTTCCGCGCTGTGTCGAGTGTGTGTGAGCGAGTCGAACAAGCGAAGTGAAGTCGGCCCTGGCCTCTTTACCCAGCCACCTGGCGGCGGAGCACGGCATCTCTCGGGCGGCGCAAACGGTGGGCGCCGGGTTCGAACTCGGGCTGGCGAAGCGCAGGCGCGGGGGCGGAGTCGGCGGAGAAGAGTGGCTATCGGTGCGGAATATCAAATAAAATTTTTTATGAGTTCGCCGGCCAAAAGGCGACCGCAGCTATTTTTAGTCGCGCGGGCCGAACGGGGGCTGTCGGACGCCGCGAAGAACACGTGTGCGCGGGGGCGGGAGGGGGAGAGGCAAAGAAAGTGGCGAGAGAGGGGTAGAGGCGTATCGACCGCGCCTGCCAACTGCGGAGGGGACCCGCCCCGCGCCGCCCGCGACGAGGCGCCGCCACCGCCGCCGGCCGTTCAGTAGGTCAGTAGGCCAGCGATGCGAGCCCGCGAGGACGCTCGGGGACCCCGTCCCGTCCCCCACGCGTCCACCCCTGAGGGCGCGCAGGGGCGGGGCGCTGCGGGGAGAACACAGCTGAGCGGTTGCGCCTACTCCCGTATACAGGCATAGCGCCCCCGGAGGACGACACGTCATGGGGCGCACTTGTATGGCCGCGCTCTCGCTCGTCGGGAGAGTGATGCAACGCCGATGCGCTCATCACGACCACGTTTTGTCATCTGCCCCTTGCTTCAGTGCACTCGCGTCTTATTTACTTGTGAAATGAGAGGAAATATGGGTGATTATCGGTGAAGCAGTGATATAGAGAGCTTTAGCAGACAGAAATATTAAAAATGTCGTGTTTCGAGGGGAGGTGAGGGTTATATGTACGATCCTGACTCATAATGATTTTCTTCCCGTTTTTCTTTCCTCTGGTTCAGTTGTTATAGATAGTGAAGAATGGTTTTACTCAATTGCTGAAGATGGTTTTCTTGTATGCTGACTTTTCGTCAAAATCAAAACTTCCTTTCTTCAGGTATTGAAATTATTCCGGTGCATTGCTCGACCCCCTCCTACACGTAAAAGTAAGATAGGTCGCGTACAGTCCGCGACGCCGTCGAAACTCTTAGTTCTTGATGATCACTTCTTCACCTAACCGCTTATCTATTTTAAAAAGTTAAGTTTTCGTTTGGAAAGGAAATAGAGCATTCTACTTAACCACTCGTGCTTTTTACTGTAAAAGAAAGGTAGTGGGTTCATTATGTGTTATTAGCTATTACTAACATGTTCTACAGTATCAACACTAAATTTAAGAAAATCGTAGAATTAATGGAATGAACACTTATCTGGCTCATTTGTTCATTACTTCGGATTCAAATCCCACTAGATTCCATATATGTGGTCTTGGTAGTTTTGTTTTGCGATTTGTAATAGATGTATCAAACCAAGTTTCTTAGCGAGATTTTTAAGTTCAAAGGTGAATGAGCATTTTTAATTTCTAAGATTTGAGAGTTAATATAAACGCAATAACTAGCTATTATCTGATTACCTTAACGAAAAAGTTGAGTGATTATAATTATGTGATGTATGACGTTTTTAACTTACGGTGGATATTTATCAGCATTCCTTACTGTAGTCTTCAACGTACATGTGCTGATATATTAAACATTTATTACACAGATATTTGACATTTCAATTCAATTTTCAGAAACATTTCTATGTAATTTTGTGTTCACAATGAGTATTGATTATATTCCAGCATTTGTAACTCTCCCAAATTGTTATCTTGAAAAATTGCTACTGAATGACATGAAAAATATTTTTGAAGCTTTCGAATTTTCGCATCGGGCATATGTAGTACTCTTCTGTTGTAACTTTGCTACAGGTGTTTCTTTAGTGGGATGTAATTGCACGGGTTCAGCTAGTAAATTTTAATTTATTTGAGGGGTGAAGATGGGGAGTAGCATATGCCACTCAAGAAATGTGGTCGCAACTATAAATCCAGATACCAGTTCGTAAAAATCAGTATTTATATACTGGGCCTTCGGAATATAGAACATTTGTTGCGTTGTCAAAATTACATACGTTTCCAACTTATTACGATCCTACTCTACCTGTCAACACGTATACAAACAGAAATCCCCTTAGAATATGCACCCTTTTGCACACAACAGCACAAAACATTAAATTAAGTTTAGGTTAGTTTTGTCTAATCTTGTTTACAGTGATGTTTATCTCCTGTCTGGACATGGGCATCTGCAATTAATTTCATCTAAAATTGTACTTGCTCGGTGGCATCTCGTTACGTTAAAATTCTGCCTTGTGTCGATCTACCAGCACAGCGTTGCACAATCAGTATCTGAACGAAACCACCCTCACACACAGTAAAGTGATGGGCAATTAAAGTTATTTTTATTTTCTCGTATACATACGCATATACGAAATAATATACGTTGTATAAAGTTATGAAATGCCGCGGAAAATCAATGTCGAGATTTCAAAGGGAAATACCCGTTTCGGGGTTTCCTGATACCGAAAAATTGTTGTTTTTTTTTTTGTAAATGTCTGTCCGTCCGTCCATCTGTGATCACTACTAGCACCTAAATCGCACGTACGATATTTTCCAAATTGAAGAAACCCCTCTCCATCTTTTTGAGAAACTTGAAGGAATGTTATGAGCTGTGTTTAATTTTTTCTCTTCGTGAATATCCGGTCTGCTGTGTTTATCATGAAAGTGGTAGACGACGAATATGTCGCAAAAGTACTGACACAAACGTACAATTTTCTTTCCAGCGGAAGAATTCGCTCATTTTAGTCGGTAATTCACAAAATCCACTAGGGAGATTGAGATTTACTCTGTGCCACCCTGCGCCTAAGAGCGTTAGACCGCCAACTGTTCTTTTCTCCGAAGTCCGTAATGCAAAACTATATCAACATTTCATTTTTTCTTGTCTGCCTTCTGAAAATGGAGCATGTTCTCAAACCCATAATTCTTCATTATTCTCTAAAAGCAAAATATAGCTCGAATGCCATTAGAAAAAAGATTTCCCTCTAGTTCGTGTGTGTATAAAGAAAGAAAGAAATGTACGTCTGTAGTGAAAGAAAATTTGTTGGCCACATGCCCGCCTCTATTCAACTATCAACAAATCTGAAGCAGTGTAGCTTGAGTGGTCTAGATTTGCAGAGCACGAACCTGATTACATCGCGGACCGGTATATCCTGCCAGATACAACGCGCGACAAATATCAAGGAAAGGACAATGGAGGGCCTGGGGTTTGTTAAGTTATGGAGAGAACCGGCTGTGTCTTTACTTGGATGGCGATGAGTTGCCGAAGATGGAACGACAAAGAAAGTGCGAAACTCTTGACCGAAAACGTAAGATATGACTCCTATATTAGATCGAGAATCAGAATTATGAGATGTGCTGATGCACAAAATTGAGTATTGACGTAAATTGGTGTAGCGATGGACGAAATGTGATAAGCGGGATAAAATGTATGAAACAGTGTTTTGTAGTACTAGAAAAGTTATATTCAGTGATTTAATGAACATGATAAACAAATAGTGCACCAGGAAAATGAGATATACGATTTAAATAATGTTACGGATTATTAGTCACTATATAAGACATAAACTAACGGTAGAAGGGTGAACTGAATATGTGGTTCACCATAAAGGAAATGCATGGTGTAATCATGCGTGTTAGTAACAAATATATTGTCTTGATATGTTTACTTACAAGACTTGACGGATAAGTCGTGAGTTACCTTTAGTGCAAAAATAAATATTATCGTGCAGATAACTATGCTGATTGTCTGGACTTCACCCGGTTGTTAACTAATTTAATGACTTCCATTGATAACGACGATTTCATGCTATTGCGTAGTTTTTCTCGTTATTTGGATTAACATTAACAGATATTTACACTGTTACTCTTAGATTTACATTCCCTTAATTAGATCATACTGTTAGGAAATCAATGGAAACTTCTTTAATGAAATATTCAGAGTATTTCTTAGTAAAAAGTATACATGATTGTTTTCAAACTAGGCCAAAATATTAATTCTTATAACATTTCTCCGAATTGTTTAAGAGGGATTTGTCAATGTTAAGAATATGTATTAGGGATCTGTAAAATACTCATATTTTCGAGAAATTCATTATAATATTGTAAATTTCGTCACCTAACCCGAAAGCTTATTTTAGTGGAGATAATAGAATTTTTTTGCGTGATGGTAGTGGGCTTTCGTTCCATTTCGTCATCGAGCATATTAACGTTAGCTTATCCTTTCAGTTATCAACTGAAGCTCCCTTCCCTCTGTTGAACTTCACTTCAGTGAAGGGTACTCCTAAGTAGTTAGAAGTACTCCTACGAGTGCCTTAACTTTAACATGTCCTTCATCGCTCCACTGTGACTCGTAAGTCCATTGCGGGTGAGGAATGCCTCTCCCGCTAATGACTCGAAAGCCCATGACAGCCCTTGCGCCCTTTTATTGTTTGGGAGAGGTGGCGCATACGTTGCGGCCCATGGCCCCACTGGCTAGACGCAGATAGTCACATTCATGGCCCCATTCACTCAGCATTTGGCAGGGAGAGGGCTGGGGAGGAATTTGGTATTGAAAATGTTACATGATGGTTTCGATAGACAACACTAAAGCAAAAATTCATGTCTAAGGCGGGATTCGGAAATTGCAGGCTCCGCAGGTCGCGGCTGCCTCCGTAACCACTGCACTAAGGAACTCGACATTCGTGTTTTTCAAATATAATGATCCGGTGGCGGATTTGTTACCAGATATGCTAAAAATTCACAAATTTGTTTCTGAGCAATTGTTCTCTTTTAATTTCTGTATGAATTCTTTAAGGTATATTATACCCCAAAAATAATGAAAAATCGTTGAAAATCCATTATTTGGTTTTTAGTTACATCATAACACCGATACATCATAACCTACAGATCTTAATAAGATAGCTTTGTGGGCCTTATTTTGTGACAAACTCGATTAATTGGGTTTGTGTTTGAACCGAAGTTAAACATTTAGACAAATTACTTCCTTAAAAATGACTTTTAAGAATTCGAATTATTTTTTTATTTCTGGGAAACAGTGTTAAAATATATATTAACATGCATGATGCAAATGCAGGTTTAGTTCAATTTCTTGTTCTAATTATTCTAATTATCTGCATTAATCAAAAAATAGATATTTAACAATATTTGTAGGAATTCAATGTCACAGCCCAGGGCCTGTTTTTCTATTTTAAATTCCATTATGTCCTAAAAGAAATTTTCAATGTTTTATGTTGTGTTGGTTGTCATATTGATCCAATAATCACCTGAAAAATGGATGTAAACAGTTTTTAAAAAATGTGCAAGTTTGGGGTATAAAATACCTTAAGCAACGAGAAAATGAATTGAACATCGTTGGTAGTTCGACATGTTGAGCTTATTGCAGTCCTCTAGATTCAGTTACATCGTCAAGTGCTTCGCGTCACGCAAACCTCCTACCAGTATATTGAGTCCATTCGTCTTATCTTCTCGCCGCTTCAATTCTTCGAGAAAGTGCTTCGCTTTGAAAACTCCTCGAGTTGAAGTTTCTCACCTTTCTCTATTGATCGAAATTTAAAATAGAAGTTTCGAGATTGCATGTCTCGTTTGAAAGATTGCGGCGTAAATCGATTTTGTTTGTTAGCTTTTGCCTTTCGCTTTTACAACTTTAGAACTCCTCGTTACACTACATCGGATTTTGAATTAAATTTTGTATGAAGGAGGAAATAATACACACATTGATATTTACATATATTTGATAATACATGTTGGGAATGCATTCGCAAAGAGTTCGCAGTTTTGTGAAGACAATTTACATTGATTTCTAACAACATGAAATTTATTTGTGTGTATGTAAGAAGTATAATTTCACTGTCACACATGCTCATAATGATATTTTTCCTTTTTTGGAAAAAATTGAAACATGCGCAATTTTACGTATATACGTTTTTTTATTAAGTGGACCGGCAATGCTTCGCTATTGCAACGTATTACATCACCTACGCTACTGGTCACGTGATTGTTAATCACGTTTTACGCTACACTCTGGAAAAATTTTAATAGATGCTTTCTTGCGAGTATGGGTTTGTTCTATTTCCTGGTTTGGTTATGGAAGTCAAATATCCTATTCTTAAAAAGTTATCCCGCAAGATTGGGCATGCATTTCTCCAAGCATGTCTTGGAGAAATTTGATTTACTTGTCCGAAATAACGTTCAAGTAATAATTCCGGCCGATATTTCACAATTGCAGGGGCACGATATGCAGATAAAACGCGCTTCATACATGAGGGTGCGGCGGGTTGCGTAGAGTTTAGTTTTAGGGGCACTTAAGTCAGCAAAAACGAATAAAATCATTATCAACAACGCCTTCATTTTGCGTCTATGTGCGACAGTTATTCGCACGTTCCCATTGAACTATGCCTCTATTCTTCGCGCAAGTAGAAGCAATAAGTTGACAAAGTGTTACCGCAATCGGATGAACGGTACTGCATTGCATAAAATATGAGCAAACAAACATTGATTTGTATATATTAGATATCATTTAAGTTATAATTTCAAGAAAAATGTTATAAGTAAATAAATTTAATGAAAAAAAGAGGCTCAGAGTGGTCAAGTATTGTAGTTGGCTCCCCCTCTTGTTTTAGCCTGCGCACGCCTATGGTGTCATTGCATCATCGCAGTTGCTAGTTCTGTAGTTGTTGCATGCGCAAGTTAGTATGGCAGCTTGTGCAGAAGCTTCTGCCTGCGAAGGCTTTTACGACCAATTGCACGGCTCGGCTCTGCGCACGCTGCGCCGCCACCACCTGTCCCCGTCCGCCTCCGCGCGTTTCCCGGCTCGTCTGCGATGCGCGCGCTCTGCCAGCTGTCGCCTCGTGCGCCCAACACGGCCGCCGCGCCGGCGCAACACAACACAACACAACACAACAGCGCGTTTCATTCGCCATCACGGTTTTGTTTGCAACAGATAATTACGTGCTTTACAAGTAATCAGTAGAAGTAATAAGAGTGTAAATGTTGGCAAAATGAAATCCCTCATTGTAAACAAGCTTCCACTATGGTACCAACTGGAAATAGATTATGTTTGTATTAAAAATGTCAATTTAACTACATCTCAGGCCCTATTTCAATTAGGAAGAAAGAAAATAATTATGAAATGAAAAACACAGAAAGATGTATACCAGACTTCCCCTTCCATGCACAATGTACGTAGTAAAGAGCCCGAAGATAATTTATGAAGACTTATTACTCAAATGGTGGATCATCTTTTTTTGTTTTGTTTTTAAGTAAATAGGCATTAAAAGAAGTCGCTTCGAAGTTCAAGATATTTTTTGTAGCACTTACTTTATGTAGCCTGAAATCAAAACTTGGAGCAGATAAAAATGTAAATATAAAGTTTGCACGTGTAATTACGAATCAATGTATTGTTCTCTCAGTGAGCGAGGGGCGAAAGTATTTTGAGGAGCGTCCGGGTACTAACCTATCCAAAGCCTTGGGGGTAGTTGTCTTGGAGAATTTAAATGCTTGATATTT
This sequence comes from Teleogryllus occipitalis, assembly GCA_011170035.1. Lineage (NCBI taxonomy): Eukaryota > Metazoa > Arthropoda > Insecta > Orthoptera > Gryllidae > Teleogryllus > Teleogryllus occipitalis. The sequence continues at coordinate 130,919 of BLKR01014845.1, read as the reverse complement.
CATTACTGAGATTCGCAATATCTACATGTGCTTTCCGGTTTTTGAATGTGTGTGTGTGTGTGTGTGTGTGTGTGTGTGTGTGTGTGTATTCAAAAAACAGAAATTCAAAAAGATTTAAAATAAATTCTCTGAATTTTCATGTTGATTGATCATCTACGATTTTTACGTAATGCTTCATTTTGATAATATATATTTGTCAGAACACATAGCATATTGCTTATCTTTTGTAAGAAGTTGCTAGAATTCGCAATGCAATATCAAACCAGAATTTTTTCTTCTTATTTATTCATTTACGCTGACCTGCAATTTTGCTGTACAGGCATTGTTATACTGTACATGATAGTTCAGTTACAAAGACACAAAAATTAAATAAATAGATAAATACAATAAATTGTTAAGCATACAAAAGGGCAAATTAAGGACACATTTTATTTCTGGAAACTGTATTGTTTAAATCTAGAATATTTATTTCCCGAAATGAGATATTTTGTAACTGAATGTTCGTTGATATGTAAGTTCTGCTTATAATGTCATTAAAGAAGTCTGCACGGCAAAATTGTTTAGCAAATCCAGTTTTGACAATATTCTCTTCCAATAATCAGTAAAGTTGTTAACAACATCGTATATCAGTAAATACCAGAAGATGAGTGATTATGTCTTTCCAGATGGTGTAGATTGAGGGCTTGGAAGTGCAATTCAAAAATGTCCTTACTTCCTACAATACTTATTAAATCATTGTGTCAACCTAACCCTTATTCTTAATAGATCGAAATGGCCGTGACCACGAGTATTACATATTGCATCTGTCAGAATGACGTATACCTTTTATCATTTTGGTGATCTGCCGCGTGCTGAACCTAGTAGTGATTCTGGGTCGGCGATGTAATCGCACGGACGCGATGTCTGTGGCCCCGAGTTCGCAGTCCGGGTGCGCGCCAGGTCTGCTCACCACTCCAACGCCAACACTATGCCGCGCGCGCATGCGCACCAACTGCCAGGAGCGGCGCGGCGCGGCGCGAGGCACAGTGCGCCCAAATCACATCAAGACCGCGAAGAATTTTTTCACATCGTTTCCAAGCATATGAGTTTGACAAATATTATTCAAAGCGCAGTATCCATATCAGTATTGTGCATGTTTCTCAACATTTAAAGGTTTCGAGTCACTTTGAACGTTAATATTCAGTAATTTCCAAATGTCGCTTACGGAGTTTTTCTCTTTAACCCGTGGAATTTAGAGCGTTACAGACTTTTTATTTGCTTGTTCGGTGTTCTTTATTTTTCGACACATGCTCCTGAAGAATTGTAGAATTGTTTTTCGAAGTTAACAGTTCATCTGTTATTTGAAAATCATTTTAGTTAAAAATTGTATTTTTTCATTTGTAATTGACATCATGCTGATAGGCATTCTTGTCTCATTTCCCAAAAAGTTATGCCTTTTAATTTTTGTAAGAAATGTGTTTGGAAATAGAGTTCTACATTGACGAGTATTGTGCAAAATTAATAAAATTGTTTCTTCTTATAATTTCAGAATTAGAAACGACTCTCCAACATTCAATATTTCGTCAAAATGACAATCAAATTTTGAGTATTTGTAACTAAGAAACTTATAAACCTCCACTGCATCTGCTTCATTTCATCGAGCGTCTAATGAAGGGGGCAGTATTTGCTTGGTTTGTGTCTTTTTGCGCCCAGCGCGTTTGGCCCCTTTGGACCCAGCGTGTGGCAGGCAGGACCTGCTATTGGCCGCGGTGACGCGCGGCGTGCGGCGCGCCCACTCGCGCAGCGCCACATGCATAAACGCTGTTATTGCATCGCGGGAAGAGCGGCGGTCGCGCGGTCGCGAAGTGCACTCCTCCACCTTGCAAATGGCGTCCAGCGTTGACTGCAAAAATGGTCTCAGTTTTCAAACGCACACTAGTTTTTAAATCTACTAAAATAACGAGAACTCTCTCTATTTTGTCGCAGTGGTGAAATTGGGTCTAAAACCGGTTTCTCAAAGCTAATTGACTCATGTGGTTACCGGTATCTGCCCGAGAGCATTAGTCTTGTACTAAACTGATCGTTCGACAACTGAGCTAAGAAACAAATCACGTTTGGGAGACCAAAGATTACACGTCTTCGTGTAAAAAAGAGTGGTGTTGAAAACCTGCACGCTACATTTCAAAAGGGAAAATGTTTAAGTTATGTTACCTGCGTTCAAATTCGATACTTAATGCATGGGTTTGTGCTAGTGCTTCTTTCCTCCGAGACTCTCGACACTGACATCACGGGTCTGGAGAATCTCGTGGATTCTCGATAAATAATGCTTCCGTGCTGCGATGTATACTATAACAGTGTTGTTGCTTGTAGACGTAGGAGAGTTCAGTGGACATTCTTCGTTCATTAAAGGCCGTAATGCGAAAAGTCTCTATGCTTAAATAAACATATACGGTCAAACAACGTCTCATAATTACTTCTATAGAACACAACGTATTGAGCTAAGAATTAAAACTTTTTAAAACTATTTAATTATATAATAAAAAATGATTATATAATTAATTAATTATGTACATTTTTATGTCTTTTTTCTTTCTTCTTCATATAAGTAGTTTTGTACCTATTTTAATGTGATATGATAATTGCAGCGGACAGTACGATCCTAAAGAGAATAATGGTTAAAGCGGATTGCCTGTCTGACAATAAACAGCGATTCCCGAGCCCAACTGCATTGGAACGTTGTCCCCCGCAGTGTTATTATACCAGTGTATTGGTAAACCATGAGAAGATTTAATTCAATACCATCATTTCAATGAGTTAAGATGAATGCGCATAAACCAACTTTCGGTAAATTGAATAAGCATAGGCTCAGATTCCTCAATTAAAACCGCATATCGCGAATCGCACCTGCGTCACTGCACGAATCTCGGCGATGCGCGGGGACTGAATTCTCGAGAATTCCCGAGGTGCGTTGCCGTATCGAGGTGTTGCGCAGGTCTCGGGAAATATAATCGCGCCTCAGAATGTCCATTCGTAGGTAGTAGCTCTGAGGAGATCAGGAAGCAAGTCGTTAGCTGTCAGATAACTTATTGATTAACGAAACTTTCGTCGATGTCGATGTCAGATATTGCAGCTTTCCTGTTGGTACGGAATATTGAAGTAGTGACTAGCGTCAACTGTAAGTGACTTTCCTCAATGTGACATTGCATTGTTACTGTAGTAGTGTACATTATGGCAATTACGCGTATGTATGATATTATGCCCGGAGAGGCGAAAGGTAATAAGGAGCAGATACAGAGCTTTCGGAAATGTCTACGAAAGCACCGGCAGGTGTTGTTAGAAAAGAAAGTAGTCTCCGTTCGCCTGGTCACTTGTAAACATTGCTTTGTTAGTTATACTAACAATTATTTATAATTCGATTTTTTACACTTGGTTTCGAAGTTCGGAGAGTCATATTTATCTTTTATATAATATCTCAATTGATAACTTTAATATCTTGCCTAACGTTGATGTTTAAAATAAATAAAAATATATCTTTAATAATATTTACATGGTAACTTATTATCTGAAGTAGTGATCCTAGCATGACTTGCAACTAATTTATTCTACAATGTCTTCTATTTTACGACGTATCTAGCTATTTACAATTACATTAAATTTACTTCTTTAGTGTCCGGGGCGCCTGAGTTCCTCTTGCGGGAAAGGATTTTTGTTTTTAATAGTTTGAGTCTTATCCGCCGCTCTTGCGTCAATTGCACTTTCACTTCTCGCTGTATGCTGTGCCTCAGCTCCGCAAAACGTGTACACCCCACTTCACGTTGCCCACTTCATGTGCACTTAGAGTATTTCTTGACGAGTATCGAGAAAACCATCAATCGACTCAACACCAAACAGCGTTGTTCTGGCGTCGTTGAAGCTCATTATCGACTCCCTCCACCACCCGCACTCGTGCTCACTGCTTACCGCCGACACCTCACGCCTCAGCACCGGACCCATTCATCGAGATGGCGGCCCTCGTTACCGCGACTAGCCGAGTGCGGCGGCGACGGCGAGGACCGGCTCCCTCCTCGCGGCCGACGGCGGCGGCGGCGGCGCGGGGAACCGGCACAATCCCTCGCGCGCTTACGTAACCGACCGCGTTTATTTAAAGGCCCCTCGCGATAACCTGGTCACTAGGTGGACCGCGCCCGGAGTTGGGTCAACTCAAATGCCAAAGCCTTGACATTGGACGGGCTTCTGGGATGTCCACCTTTTTCTACTGTGGTGTTCTATTCCCCTTCTCTCTGCAGGTGTTCTTGCGTTAGCTGAATTGAATGAACCATTACAACTATCAAATTTGTGTTGTAATTTATCGATTGCCTACTATATGTCTATTAAGTAAAATTAGTATTGAAGTGTCCACCTGTGATTTTATCTGACGCATATTTATCTCATATGGTTATTTACATGAAATAAAAACCCATGCAATTGTCTGTATAATATTAGATCGGGTTTATCTAGAGGAAGGCTAAACTGATTTCAATAGGATTTTCAATGAATTAGTATTTTGTCGTGCATTCTTTTTTCAGATAATTCTTTTCTGTTAGTATATAAAGAAAAACTGTGTCAGTTGATAACGACGTTTTACAAATCAGCCCCTCTGGTTCGAAAAAGTGAGTGACCCGTTCGGATGCGTGGGGATTTCTCTTTAAGAGCAGTACGTTAAATATAAGTGTGCGGTAATGTATTTATGTCCATAGATTTCATGCTTTACATAAATACTTATCGTTTTGACGTCATTAGTGCGCGGTGGAGGATTCGCTAAGAAACTCTAGATTTCCAGCCGTTTATTGCAATTTATTAAGACCGCTTTAGCCTAAAGTTTCATTATCAGGATGCCGGGATATTTGCTTCTACATGTCAACGGCGATCTTGCTCACTATTTCAGTAGAGGCATTGATATTTTACAAATGGAAAGGATTTGCCTACACAGATCTACAATTGATTTCAATTTAATGAAGAAAAAATTGCAATTCCATCGAAATTAATTTAAGAAATCAGAGTCCTTTTTTCTCACCATCTACAGATGACACGCAATTCTTTTCGACCGTGTTGTTAACGTATCAAAATAAAAAGTTAAAAGGTATATTATTTCCTTCCATCTTAATGTAGTGCTGTATATTTGATCTTCAAACGAAAGAAGAGTACACATGGAACTTTTTTAAAACCCCTCGCACACTTTAAAGCAGACTATAAGTGGGAATATTTTGAAAACGCTGAGGAAATGAACCTAAGTTGTACAGAACTTTCTGAAGACGCATGCAATTTCCTACAGTATGCGTCTTATTTATTCCGGTAGCGCAATTAGGATACAAGTAATTGAAGAAAACAACACTGAAAATGTTCCGACCGAGAGGGACGGGCTGGGGGCGTGTGGAGCGGGGAGAGCGGGACGTGGCGGAGATGAAGGGTGGAGTGGGGCGGAATGGAGCGGACTGGGGCAGGCAGGACGGTTCGCCGTGAGGGTGTAAATAAAATCACTTCTATTTTACACTGTACATACGGAAAACGTCATTCCTTTTCTTCCCTATTAAATCATTTTGATGAACTAATGCCCGAGCGACAGTTGTATTCCGCTAGTGCTGAATAAAACACGTATTTTTGAATTTTGAAGAATCGAGATTTTAAGGTAAATTTAGATCAACAGAACGAAACTTGGGAACACTTTTCGAGTGGCTTTTATTACTAGTGGTACGGAAGATCTGATTGTAGGTTTTACTTAGTGTTTTACAGTCCACGTCTTTAAGTTCTGCTAGAGGTTTTCAAACTCCGCCATCCTTAATACGATTCAAGGGTAATGTGAGCCATATCTCGTGTCCAGAAAGAGTGTTGATAAATTCATTGACGTCTTCATAAGTAAGACGAATAAAATCGGGGGAAATGTTTTTGCGTAACCGTTCACTAGGTTGTTAATTATCATTTTAACCTGACGAATCAGTTCATGATATTTTTGATATAATTTGCTGATGCTCATGATACTGATCATTTTCACCGGTTTACTTACCTCTACTTTAACAGCTCTATCTAGTGCACGCTTAAGGTAATGCTTTTTAAGCGACTCGCTTGGGTATACGCTGTTTTCTAGTGAATGCATTTAGAGCTGTATCAAATCTAATGTCACGACCTAGTCGGTCTGGTGGCCGGACATTTCATGGTTGATAAATCTACGTATTGTATATTGGTCAGGAAACGATAATTTAAATAGACATGATTGGAGAGCTTATTTCAAAAGTGATATCTCTCCAAGAAATACAATGTTTGGAGGAAAGGGATCTATCCACATTCAGCCTTGTAGATCAAGATACGATTCAACGGTTTTCGGATACCGTTTAACAAACCAAAAACGTGTTTTTTAAATAAAATATTTGGCAGCATGATGGTGACGAGCCTTAAGAATATATTGAAACGTAAGTCTAAAAAAATGGAAATGTAAACACTTTGGAAATAAGCTCTTCGATTTAGGAAATATCCTTTGATTCAGAACTTTCTTGCGCTTGTCGGCGTCATGTATTTGTTTCAAAGCAAGGCAAGTTGCTGTTAGTAATGACATTTACGTATACTCTATATGATATTCTGTTTCTACTCGCTGAACCCTTGCGATTACATCTCACAAACGAACTGTGGAAAAGTGCCAACCCAAACATTATAGGATAATCTAAAACCTCAAAATATTGTTTCATGTCATTCAGGAATCAAATATTTAATGAAATGAAAATGAGACTGGTTTACAAATTCTAGAATAATATAATCATTGTTCATTGTGAACGTTGAGTTAAATACGTTTCTGCAAATGATATTGAAGGGTTTTATATTTACCAATACATATTGATATTTGTTGTAATTCTAGGTGGGAATCCTACTATCAACCGTAACTTTAAAACGTAATGCATCACATAATTATAAACCCTGCATATTTTTATGAAGAGACACATTTGTCAAGCAGTTGCTGGACATTACGTTTATATGCACTCGAACTTTGCATCTGAAAACGCTCAATCTTCGAACTCCAAAAGTTTTTTATCTGCGCTTCGTTAGTTATAACCTCTCGAAACGTCGACTACGTTTGATAGAACATTCGTAACTCCCACAACTAAACTGCCAAGACCAAATTCATTCCAACTTCTTACTGTAGTTGTTCTTGAATTCGTCATAATGACAAACGATGGGAGCTAGTGTTCAATCCTATTAATTGTAATATTTTAAAATTTAGTATTTATTTTGTAAAAAGTGTTAAGATCAGGTGATAACATATGTAGGACCCACTATCGTTCGTTTAAAACAAAAATCACAAAATATGGTTGAGTAGAAAACTTAAATATCTTTCTAAACGATAACCATTGGTGTTCTTATATTTATTATTATTATTATTATTATTATTATTATTATTATTATTATTATTGTTGTTGTTGTTGTTAAATGTGCGTTCATGTTTTTTTATTAATTGAATCCACTTTTTCGCCCGAAATTATAATACTTCATTGTTTTTAGTCTCTGCCCAGGATTTCGGTGCAGCGACCCACAGGACGGGCCCAACCAGTTCTTAGGGGGTCGCCCAGGGGACGGCGTGCCTGTGTCATTCGGCCTTTGGGTGACGCGGGTGGATCCGCCGAAGCTCTTTTCGTCAGCGAATGCCACGGGGCGTCTTGGTGATGTGAGGCGGCGCGGCGTCCTGTGTTGTGTGTCAGAGAAGCCGCGTCTGCGAGGAGCGAGGCTGTCGTGATTCACAGTAATGGGGACTTTTGTTCTCGAATCGCCCATTGGAGACGCTCTGTTTCTTCACGTCTGGTTTAGTATTGTGAAGTGGTTGTGAGCGTTTTCCTTTTATTTTGGGATAGGCCAGCCCCAATGGCTTTTGCGCAAAGCACGAAATAGCTTACACATTGGTTGCATCAATGGTTGCAACCAAAAAGGAACAATAAATGACGCGTGCAGTTTATTACAATAGAACATGTTGAAAACGTGTTCTTGAAATACGTAATGTTTTTTCACATTCGGCACATATAGTGGACGACGTACTCAACTAAACCTCTTTGATGTTTCTTTGCCCCGTATGTTCATCTCCAGCCTTTTCTCATCGATGAGAATGAATTTACGGAAAGAAATCGTTGGTCCAGTTAAATATGTTTTAATATTGGCGAAACTGTCGTCGAGTACATTAAAATTTTAACGAACTGAATCTTCTCGCCTCTTAGCGTTAATTTATACGTACTCATTTCTGAGATCGTATGTATCCGATAATTATCGGCGGCAATTCCAGTCCGAAACTTTGGAATACTTACGAGAGTGGCGAGCATAAATCGCCCAGAATACACGCGCCACGTATGGGATCGCTCTGTCCGAGAGGGTGGGGTGGGGAATTCGCTTTCGCGAGCGCAGCACAGTTGGCAGCGCGCGCGGCCGTCGCGGCCACATGTCGCGCGTGGATCTCGGGCTTCCAAATGGAGCGCCGCGCCACGCAGGTGGCCCACATTCCCCGGGTCCGCCCCCTCGTTGCCATGTACAGCCTTGCGGAAAAGCGTGCTGTCGCCGGCGTCGTCATCGCGGCCGCTGCTCCTCGCTGCCTTTCGTTAATTCTCTGAGTTGTTGGCTACATTTTCGCTACCCAAGGTCTTTATGGTGTTGGTTTTCGGTTTCGTTGCGTTCCTTCCCCTCAACTCGATTTATTGCGTGTGAGATTCTTTCTTACTGTTAAACTGTTTTATTCTTGAGAGGCCCATTTGACATTGAGGTAATGTATCAACTTCTTTGGAAATTATTTGCGTAGTATGTTTTCAATGCATGAGACATATTTATTATTCTTTAAAAGATAACAGTATCTTTTTAGTAAATGAAGAATTAAAATGAACAGATGGTTTGAGCGTATCATCCTCAAAAGAGGGTATGAAATGGAAGCAGTCGATTTCCATTACTTTAACAAAATAAGAAGCTGAAATATTATTCGACCTCTTCAAGCTCTCTCCTCGAAGTTTCTGCACGTGTCGGTATACTCTGCTAACCACGCCACCTGTCTGCTCTTCTTCCCGCAGCTACCACCTGTCGCCGGACATTTACTGACGGGACTCTCGGTTCTCGTTTGCTCGCCACACGCACATACTCTAATGCGGAACGCATGCTGTTCTTGGTGTTATTGTTCTTCAGGTCCCCCCATTGTGCGAGCTCTTCATTGCATGATGCGCCCATCTCTCTTGTTGTAACACACACGTTTTGGAGATGAGTTCTTCTTACTACTCTCGTTCCTCAGTACTCACTTGGCATACCACTATTTGACACTTCTTTTTAAGCATATTTCATAAAAATATTCTTAAATTATGCCTTCATATTTCCTTTGAAGCATCGTTTTTCTCGGATTCAACACAATACCTGAAGGCGTTTCCATCATCGTGGCGTTGCTGGTCAGTGCAGTATTGTTGGTTACGATCACAAGGTTATCAACAAAGTCCTGGCATCATAGTTCACCCAGTAACATGTCATGGAACCGTTTTCTTATGGACCTCCCGATATAGCGGTCCGCAGAGAGCGAGATAGAAGCAGAAAAATAAAAGAAATAGTAAAAGATGGAGAACATCTCCTTGCCACCCGCAGACAGCGACTAGCCCGTCGATAGGCCGGGCGCGTAGCCGCCGCGTACGCGCCGACCGGGCCATAACACAGTGCCAAAAACCGGTCTGGGGCGTTTACATCAACCGGGGCGACCGGTCGAAGGGGCCGTGCGGGAGGGGGCTGGTGTGGCTAATGAAAAAGCCGGGAGGCTCCGCTAGTCTGCGGGCGATCGAGACGTATACCGACTCAGCGCGGGGGACGCCGCCACCGCGACGGAGCCGCCCGCCCGCCCGCCCCCGCCGCAGGTATATTTTTAGCGGTGTGAGTTCTTTGTCCCGCTAAGCGCGCCTTTAAAATACTGCCTCAATAAGCGAGCGGAGCACGCGGGCTCGTCGCGCTCCGAGTAATTTAAATTAATCCGAAACCCCCTTCCCGGCACGCCCCCCTTCCCCACTCGGCGGCGGCGAGCGGGAGGAAGGGTATGCGGGGGCGGGGAGAGGAGGGTGGGCCGCGACTTGTCACTGTCTCGTAAATTGGGCGGCGATTACGCCGAAATGAAAAACAATTATGCCGCCATTGCGAATCCGACGTACAGCACCGCAGAGCACCGGCAAGCCGGCGCTTAGAGCCCGTGGCGCTGTAGGGCTATTGTGAAAATGCGTGCCGTCCATGGTAGTTGTCGCTTAATGCCGTTGCACTTGGGAATCACTGTTTCATGCAATGACGACTAGTAATGTTAGTTATCATTTTACATATCCTTTCGCGTTAATAAAGTTTCAAATTGCGTTTCATAATAAAGAACCTTGAAGCATTATTTCCAGGTGTTTTGATTTCTTTCAAAAGTTGAAAATAACGTGCTTTGTGTATTGACTTGTGGAGTTTTGATAAGAGTCTTTGAGTATGGGCTACACACCGAGTAATTATATAGGTGTCCCAGAATAAATGTTACAAACTTCTCGGGCAAGTAGGTGGACGATGTTGATCACTATTTTCCAAAGAACATACGAACGGAAATTCTATCATGTTCCGACACAGTCCAACGGATTTCGCGTACGTCCCGAACATCATGCATGATTGGTCGCCTACCATTAAGTAACAAATGTTTCATGGGTAACTTCCTTACATGTAATTTCTCACCAAATGTTTCTTGGGAAAAGTTATTATTTTCGATCCGCTGCATGCCATAGAAAATTGAAACATTTTTCTGAGACATCTTTTACAGTATACGCAGCACCCCGAACCGCACTGGTAATTTACGAAAACGATCCAGTGTTAATGCGGAAACGCTACACGCCTTGACTAATGACTACTAATCTTCTTGAACGTCGTAGAAACTCTAGAATCTTTACGCAATGCCCAAAGACGAATAAGAAATACAAAGAGGCGGTAGAATATTCGCTTACATGCGTTCAAAACTATGCATAATGATGTGGGTTCTGGAAGTGAATTTATGTCAGAAAGTTTTCTCATTATTAATGCTGAGTAGTGAAAGTTAGAAGTAAGTATTTAATAGAAGTAAGTTAGGATATGATATTAAACGTCATTTGCTTTCGAAATTGAAGATTTTCTGGAAGGAATTAGCAAAAACTCGTGTAGCCCAGTGCTAATTTGCCGAAATGTGTTTAATGTGTCAATTTGCTGGTTTACTTACATGTTTGTCAGCCGTTGAAAGGGCAATTGTAGGAGATAGAGCACACAATGTTAAGCTTGAAATACTAAGTGTGCGATCGGATTAAGTGGAGGTGCTAAGGAAATGTTTTCAAGTAATAGCTTCTGTCAGCTTGGTATTGATTGTCGCATTCCCCAGTAAATAATAGGGGAAATAATGAATTTCAATTTTCATAATTGAAGTAACATTTAATGTAAAACAATTTGCAGGTATTTGGGATATTGGTGAGACTTATTGGTAACAGTTATGATTGATTTTTGGAGTAAAATACGTTAATCCAGTGTTTTGTATATAGGGCCATCTAATGACACACGCCGGAGGTCGGAACTAGAAACGTATGCCTGGGCAGGGAGGCTAAAGATTTAAAAGTTGCATGCAAAATAGCTGGTGGGGCGCGGGCGGCAACGAGGCTGATGGACGGGCGGCGGACCGCGAGCGCCGGGAGCGCGGCGCGGCGCGGCGCATGGCGGGCGTTGCGCGGGTGCAAACACGCGTCCGGGGAAGCGCGTTGACCTGACGCGTGAACCAGCCGCCACCGTCGACGCGTACATCGCGGTCTCGTTTAAAGCCGTGTAAAGCGGGCGGCGAAGTGTTTTGGTAATTTGCCAGCTCGTCGGTGGCGACGGCGGCGGGCAGTGCTCGCGCGCGCGCCGCGGGGGCGGGCCCGGGCATGGCTTCGCCCCGCGTCGCGCCGCGCCGCGGGCAGCATGCGAGGCGGCGGGGAAGGGGAAGCACGCCTGCCCACCCGCCCGCCCGCCCGCCCGCCCGCCCGCCCGCCCGCCCGCCCGCTGCAGTCGCGTAACGTCACGCTGCCGGCGCGCACCGCCCCGCCCACTACGCCAACCCCACCCACTCCGCGCCGCTGCGCCCCATCCTGTCCCGTCCCACTCGTTCTGCCCTGCTCTGCTATGCACTACCCACCTACTTATTTGCACATCAGCCACACAATGCTCCCAATTTCGAACAGCGGGTCAAAATATACATTTCAATTGTCATGAAATTTTGTATGAACTTATTACGTGAGGAAATATTTTGATATTCATTTCTGTTAAATCATATTGAGGGGGTATGATTCGTGAGTAACATGTAGAAATGATTCGCATGAAATTCATGAACTTTTTGTCGGAATAATTATGGAACACCCTAAAGAGAAGAAATGTAATAAGAGGATCCATTGATTCGAGAGCCGCCTCCATTGCTATTGTAAACCGAGGACGTGAACAGAATGAATGGGAGAGACGTTTTGAAAAGAAAAAAAAAACGAATATGTAGTGGCCCGAAGCTTGAAGCGAGGCAGCTTCACCTTAGCAATACCGGCTGCTTATTGCTTTTGGACAATTGGCAGCAATGTGACGCGGTTGGATTTCTTGATTTGAGGATCCTGTGCCACGCCCCTTCCCCACCCCCTCTTCCGCCTAGGCATCCTCTCCTGGCCTGGAACTCGCCCGCCCCGGCCATCGCCGCTCGCTCGAGCCCCGCCCACCCGTCCGGTTGCGTCATGGATCGAGTAACGCTGCCAACGGCAGCCTGAGGCTCGAGCGGGGACCCCCACGACTCCCGGCCCGTCCATTGCAACTGACTGCGCTGTCCGTCCGTCGTTTTCAGGACGTGTTTTATGGATGCTAAAAGTAACTAATTGTTACATTTGTGAGTTTGTCTGAAGCTTTTCTTAAATATTCCCTCAGAAAGTTCTTCGGAAGTGGGCCCAACTATTAATCACAGTCTGAATGGTATGTGACTAATCGATGAAGTGAAAATTATAACTTTGAATTGAAATGTCCTGTATGATCATAACATTGACATTTAACCATTATGTTTGCACCAAATTCTGTAGCGGTTATTTCATTCTCTTATAGTCATCTCTCTTTCTCTAATGCTGCTTAAAATTTGCCCTCTCTCACCCTGCCTTTGCTTACCTCGTACGCATTTCTGTATGCATCCGATTTCATTTAGCTCTAATATTATTTGCCTCACTTTTCGTTCTTCGTTTCTGTTTACATTTTTAAAAGTAAACACGTTTGTTATAGTGTTTCATTTCCCAAGTCTGAATGTTATTCAATTGCCTATTCTTATTATGTACTTTGCCTACAAACATATATTCTATTGCTGTGATCACTCTTTGACACAGATAATCTTAACCGTCCTCTCGTGTTTTCGTCTTGGGGATCTTTCTTATTTATTTCTGGTTATTATTTTCTCTCTTATACACTATTTTGTGTTTACCAGAATTTACTTTATTTTACTTTTATTTACGGCGGCCACTTCATATTGCTCACTTTACACGATTCTCATTTTTTTGATAGCACTGTTCTAAAATACCATTGCATGTAACCCAATTCACATTCTTTCGCATTCACTCCACTCATCAAACACACACTTACTTTTCTTAATTATTAGATTTGGATTCAGAATAGGAGTCTTTCAGTTCTCGACATTTTATTCATTTCCGTAGGCCCTTGGCTCCCACCCTGCAGATTCATCGCTGTCCGCCAGTCCACGGCATGTTCCATTCAACCCAAGACTGAGGTTTTCTCTTTCCCTCGCAGTACAGCAAGTCCTCCGCCATTCTCCAGTTGTGACTTGTCACGCGTTGAATCTGGCAGGACATATTGGACCGAGATGTAATCAAGCTTCGTGCGCAGCAACTCCGCGCGTTCGAGGCACTCCGCTTCAGATCCAGTGATCGAGGTTGAATCGCGTCGGGCAGTTGGCCAACACGCTTGCTGCCTCCCTTCGCGTTTCGCTGTCGCACAGAGGATTTTTTTTTCTCTACGCGCTTATAGAAGTGGAGGAAACTGAATTTTTCTGGACAACTGCTATTGCAACTTATTCATTCTTTTTAGGGTATCGTACAAATTGTGAATGTTTGAAATTATTCGCACAGCACGCAACCAATTGCAAGAACATCTTCGTAGTAAACAAAACCAACATTTACTAGGTAGAAAGCACACCGTAAATATAATTCCATTTGTTATACCTTTTGCAAAACTGAAACATGGAGAAAATATGTATAACATTCTGAATTATTGTCGCTTTTGGTAAAACACTGAGTTTGAGACGGGAAGTGTTTAACAGTAATATGACATGAAATGAGTAGAGAACGACCTCCTAATGGTCTTATCTTTGTTGTGAGCTTCCTGACTTAGAAATGTTGGTTTTGTTTAGTAGGAAGATGTTCCTGCATTTGGTTGCGTGCTGTACGAATTCTTTACCGATTGATACACTTCATCAAATGGGCCAATATCATATGCATCCATATATTGATAGTTTATGTGCAGTATAACAGATTTTCATTTGAGCATGGCGACTATTAGCAAATTGTATTTGCTACTTTGCGATGACTGATGAATACAGATTGTCGCAGATTTCAGAAGCTGTTTAATGTAGACCACTTAATGCACATATAGAACAACGTTATATACTTTGTTTCTGATTTATTTGGTCGAGGAGGATCAAATTGCTTTACATGTCGGGTCGCGATATAATTAAATATGTCTTGATGTAATTGAATATGTTGTTTGTTAAGCAATTACCAACTTTGTCCTCCGTGCCATTTCAGCCGACTTCGTCATCGGCTCTGTTCGCCAGTTGAAATTCCGTTTACCGGTCGCGGCGTCCCGAGGCGGTATACGAGAGACCGTCGTTCAGTTCGCGAACCATCCAGACGTGGCGTGATCAAGTTCTGAGAGAGCACCTTGACAGTAAAATAAATCGCACATTCTTGTCCGCAGGGAACGGCGAACACGAAGCGGCAGGGTCAACAAGTCGTTCTAGTTGGCTCTGAAAAGCAGTGAAGGCGGCGCCGCCGCCGCCGCCGTCCCCGCCGCGCAAGACTCACGCAAACGTGCGCCTCCGAGCATGTAGCACCAGCAGCCTGGGCAGAACATTTTGCTTTGGTGTTTGAGTGGGGCCAGCTCGCGAATGGTTGCGCGTGTGCGTTCGTTGTGTTGCCTGGCAACGCAAGGGGAACGCGAGCGCCGAGAGTGCTTTGGAGAGCTCTCTCCCGGAGCGGAGGATACCATCGACGGCAGAGATGGGGGGTGGGAGGGGCATTTAGCAGAAGTGAAGGAGACGGAGGCGACGGCTCCGGTGGCGGCGGAAGAGATGCTGGGGGCTGAGGTGGAAGCAGCGAAGAGAGACATTAGCTGAGGCGGCGGCTGGGGCGAAAGGGGCGATGGCAGGAAGCGATAATTAGAGCATATGGAGACGTTGCAGGCTGCCATGCTGGTAGTGGTGGTGTTGGTGGAGAAAATGGAGGATGAAGAGGATATGGAGGTGGTGGAAATGCGCCGTGAGACACCAAACACTGTAGAAGTTCTCGCAGCCCTTTCGACGTCGTTGTTGCTTGTTCTACCTCTTGTGTGTCTCGGAGTACTTAGTCCTGGACCAGCGTTCTGTCGAAGAGTATTTACCGGGCTTCAAGAAATGTAGAGCGAGTGTGTGAACAAAAGCATCACCACCAAAGTGGTTAAACAGTTCTGTAAACGAAGTGTCACGCAAATGAATGCTACTAGTGTGAATCATGGAAATGAAATCTCCCAATAATTTGAAAATAACTGTTTATATTTTTGAAAACGTGAATTACAATTATAAAAATTTCAGATGACGCTGTGAGAAATTTTTAAGATGTTCCCTTAATTGTGTTCCATCGGCTTCTCCCGTTTTCTCTGTTCTTGATAGAACCGTTACTTTATCATTATACACTTCACCATTATCACTATTATCGATAGAAAGCAAATCATGTGTCTTAATGACGTTACTAGTAGTAGGGCCTATAAACTCCAATCAACAAATACATAAATAAACAAACATTAGCACCTGGAATGCATTATTAGTAGATAATTTGAATGAAAAAAATATTCTTAATCTTGAGATTTTAACCGATTACAGAATTTTTAGTGGATGTTGTTGTTTATTAATAATGTTAAATGCAAATGGTATTGAACAATAGCACACGGATACAGCCTGCCACCCATTTGAAGTTCTGAAACATTGTTGAATAGTTACATGGCATATACTCGTAAATACTGACTCTGGATGTTATAAAAGGAGTAGATAACACTATTACGTAAAAGATATGAAATGGTTTAGTAAAGCTTGGCTTTCTCTGCTCACCTTCTTATCGGCCAATTCGCAAAGAAATTACTTGCATATTATATTGGTTTGAGCGAATGACTGCAGCGAATCTGGCGCAATAATTTTTAGACACCAAGCCTTAATTTGCATGCATTTACTGATTTCATATGACGTTCCTTTGTGTTTCTTTTCCAAAATTTCTAGTTGCTATTTATGAATTGACGTACAGGGAATCTCTGTATGAATTCATATATTCCTTTCACACGAAACTAAACCATTCGAAACACGTCAAATTCCTTTTTATATGTACTTTGTTTATGGATTGTTTTCAGGTAATAAATGCTTGATGTATTTGTTTGAGAAAACATAATGGTAAAATTGTTATGAAAGCATTACAATATTTTTCAATGGTATTTTTTTAAAATAATAATTTAGCAAGGAACTTTTCTATCAGTATTAGCAGTGACAGATCACTTCCAGCTCCACATCTAGTTTAAACCTCCACACCTAAAATGGAAGCAATGTTAGCAAGATACTACTGTTAAAATGGAATCATACTGTGTAATGTGCCTTGAAAAGTGCAGCAATCCCTGTGCTGTTGCAGAAAAAAGGATGGTTCGGAAGGGGGAGGATGTCCTCCTTTGTATTCGCCAGGGCCAGCAGCGCCGCGCGCGCGCTGTCACCGGCAGTTCTCCACAACATCGACACATCCCCCCCCCCCAGCCGTCTCTCATCACGTTTTCTAGCCCGCATTTAAATCAGGCTTGATTCCGGCGGATTTCTCGTTAATGCTTCGAGAGATCGGCGAGTGCATCGAACATTCTCATCCGCAGGGGATGTGCGAGTCACGTTCCTGGCTTGCGCGGCTCGCAGCTCTCTGCCCCCGCCCCCGACCCGCTCTCTTCGCCTCGCTCCGCGCGGTTTCCCCGTCACTCTCATCGCGCGTTCGGCCGCCGCCGCCGCCGCCCGACCTGTCCGCTCCCGCAGCGCGGAATGCAAATGAAATTGACGGACTTGCGTAATGTAACCAATGCGATTTGAATCGCGGTACACCGGTTAGCATGTGTTTCGCGGAACGAGTGTTCGCGCTGGCGTTCTCCCTCTCTCCCTTTACACAATTACAGTTTAATATGGTTAATCTCAACCTATCAGTACACGAGCCATTTATTTAACGTCGTTTGGGAGGGCTGTCGGTCCTGACGGGCGCGCCGGCGGCGGCGGCGGCGGTGGTGGTGGCGGGCTGGCGAGAGGCTTTCCGTGTACAATAGCGCGCGTGAATGCGGGATAAACTCGCATTGATCGACAGCGGAGTGATGCCGCGTCGCACCAAGCGGTTGCGCTGCTGGGGCCAAATGTGCGCCCCCGACGCGGCGTCAGGCCGTTGCCTGGTACGTTCCGTTGGCAGGTGCAGGAACGTTGGATGCTCCGGAGCTCAGGTCTGCGTTTTCTGGAGGAAAGCATAAGTCACTCATTGTCCCTTGTTTACACGTACCCTTTTCGATGAGAAGTGGTGTGAGCCATCAAGAAATGCCGTAGTCTTTGTTGTTGTTGTTGTTGTTGTTGTTGTTGTTGTTGTTGTTGTTGAGAAATCGTAAAAACAAAATACATATTGTTAGTCCGTGATATTAAGATTCACAGAGTCTTTGTTTAGTTACGCTATTTATGGTGTGAGATGTCTTCTCTCTCGTTACTCAAATTCGCTTTCAGTGGTATTGAACTTCTGATTAGACAATTATTTCATTTTGATTTACAAAAGGTTTAAAATCATTGTGACTATCTCATGCGATTGTGAATGTTCTGGAAATTATAAAAGACTTATTTTTACTTTCTCTCGGTTAAGAAGGAAATTCTTAAGAAGAGAAAGTTATGTAATGCTGCGCGAAAAAACGGCGATTTTCGACAGGAAAAATTCTTTATTACGGGGCCTTGGTAACGAAAACGTGGATAAATTCAGTTGCTAATTTGAGAAAAAGTCTTCTAACACGTGGTATAGCCAGAATCCCCGTGTTGTAGGTCCTTGATACCGAAAAATGGATTGATGGCAAAACGTTTGTGCATTCGTCCGTGATTGATTGAATAGTTGTTAGTGATTCCGGGCGCGTCAAGTACTGAGGTCATTAGTCCCGTAAGTGAAGTGCATTTTTTCATCCGAATCATGGAAAGGGCGGTGACCTTCCTAGAAGTGGCGGTGGTCTTCCCCCACTGGATGGCGAGATCGGCGCCGATCTACCCTCACTAGTGAGTTCCTCCTCTACCAGGTATCTCCCACCAGCAAGGCACCGCCCCCGCCGGGAAATCGCCGGTATCGCGCGCGGTCCGTGATCCGTTTGTTAGGGTACTGCTCCGGCATTCGCCTGGTGTTGATCGGAGAAACCACGGAAAACTACCACAGAGCAGCCGGCCGCTTGAATTCTCCTCCAGGAAGCGACTGAATTCGACCTAGCTGAAAAGCTAGTGTCGCAAATCCTGTCGCCGCGCCGTCAGGACTCTTACCTAGGACCTCCCGGTCTGAGGCCCTGCAGTGACATGAGTCCATGCACTGAGCCACCGCTCCCGGTGCGTCCGTCCGTCTATGAACAACGCTAGTGTGACACATGTGTAGCTGTTTCACAGCGTCTGTGAACAACGCTGTGAAAACCGCTCAACCGATTTTCTACAAAATTGATCCCCCCCATCGTTACGGTTTATGTCGCGGCCCCATGAGTTTGAAACTGATATTTTAATTGGGTGTACTTTACATGAAGCCCCTGGGACAAATTCAAAATATATATTTATACACACACACACACACACACACACACACACACACACACACACACACACTTCACAAAAAATATATTTACAGTCATTCACTCTTAAATACAATTCAAATCATCATTCATACGATGCGCATTGTTTTCCCAAAGCCAATGGTGTACTAAATTGGAATTTGTTTCCTTCATGAATAAAATTGCAATTCTTGGCGTTACGTGCGAGTGTAGAATCCGAAAATCAGCCAATGAAAAGTTCAAAATAGCCACTTTCTTTTAGAAGTCTTTCACTGCTTTCTGCACTTCCTATTCTACAGCTCGATTCCATTCTGTTAGAGAAACCATGTTTTGAGTCCATTCCAGGTCCATATTTGTATCTCCCGCATCATTTCAACGTCCGCCATTTGCACCATTTAACACCACGTGGTTCACTACCTGTTACCTCGGCCAACTTTCAGCCCCGTCTCTCGTCTGCGTTTTTTGCCTCGACTAAATGTTTACAAAACAAAACGCCATCGTTCGCTTTCATTGTCGCGGATCTATTTCTCACAAAATTCGTTTTCTTCTTAAGTTCTTTCCCGAATTTAAACTTTTACAGTTTGTAAAATAAACTTCGGAAATTCTCGTAATTCAGCAAATTTCAATAACCTCTTTTACACTTGTTTTCCTCACAATTCATCAAAGTTCCATTTTGCACACCTCAGTTATCCGTGCTCATTTGTTTCCTGAATACGTAAATTGCAGTTTCATTAAGCTTTCTATCATAAACCTATCGTACATTTTTGTTCATTCCTACTTGTTCTCTGCTATTTACATCTACGAGCTTGAGTTTTCTTTTTCAAGTTTATTCATTCTAGAGGACTAAAATGAATAATATGTTCGCCGCACGCGATCATTCAATTGTTTGTACAGGTTCATGCTTTCATTGGCCACTTTATGTAAACAACCTGCCACTGGATTTACGGGGTGCCTCTGAATCGAACCGTCACAGTATATAAAAATTTTATATTTAATAATATTTTTCTATTTTCATTTTCTTGCTCTTCAGTGGTATCAACAGTTCTAATTGGCAACATGTGTATCTCTTTTCTCATACGAATGAGAGCTCATTGTTGCTTGTTGTAACCCATTTTTGTAACGCCGCGCTGATAACAGTAGATAATGACTGCTGCCAAACTAATAGTTTTATTTGCGGCTAAAATACGCTTTATGCATCGTTGGTATTCGCGTAATTTTGCGTGATTTGCGTAAATTCGCGTATTTTTCGCTCAGCTTGCTTGAAAATACGGGCAAGATGGTACATGCAGCACTACTAGTTTTCATCACTTTCTTTCGGGCCGTGGCCATGGTCGGACCTGCTATGGACGTGGGTGCTTCAGCAACTCTGTATTGGAGTTGTGCTGTGGAGGAAAATTATGTTTGACCAGTATATGTATTAGTAAGCCCTGATGATGGAATAAAATATTCCGAAACGTTGGCAAACTAGTGTAATCCATTAATTGACCGATCCCGTGATCCATTATCCTACCACTAGTTTTGTAAATAAGAATGTAAATTTTGTACGATCACTTTGCTAATTAATTAACCTAAAATCAGCACCTATGCTCGCTCCCAGCCAGAATAAAAATATAACAATGGTGATGGACTTGGGAGTCAATGAATGGATTTTCTGGAGGCCCTCGAGGAGCTGAACTATAACGAACATTAGGGAAAAAATGGTGCTAGATAAACATAGTCCCAGAGAAGTTCTTCGTAACAATATTCACATTAAAAGGGAGTGATGTAGGAACTAGTATTAGTCTGCTGAAAGATCGCAAACAGCCGATAATGTGTTTGTAAAAAATATTAACTTTATGTACGCTGATGAAGTCGCTTACTATCTCACTTTCTCAATTTAGGTCGCCATCAAAGGTATTGCGTCTCCTTTATTGCTCTTCGTTCTTGTATCAGGTTTCATATATGCCATCTTTGATTGCGTAAAAGAAGATTGGTTTTAAATCTTTTAGTTTTCGTTCGAAATAATCATTATCGACGTAGGGTTAGTTGTTTGCAGTGGATATGCAGTGTCTTGTATTGAGCCCCGGAGATATCGAGTTCGGCAGTGATTTGTCCAAACATTATAAAGTTTCATACATCGATTTGTTGATGTAAACATGATTCGTTTATACCACATTAGAAAGAAATTAAATTATTAATATCGTTTTTCTAAAAGTATCATTGCATATTCAGTAATATAGTAGTAATTGTTTCTTGTTTCTTTTTAAAGGTTTCTAGGTATTACCACTCGTTCAATGTATGATTCTTTTACGACTATACCAAAAATATACTGGATAATTTAGTTATTTCGATTCATGGGAGAGGATTCATGAACAACATATTTGGAATGTCATTATTAAGAAATTGATACACATCCAGAAGCGGGCGATTTCTACGTGAAAACTGATATTTTACATTTGTTTACATTTTCCTATCATTTTATTTTGTGTGAATAAAAACAAGCGTTCTGGTGTCCAGTTCTCAGTCTATTGTAATCCACGAAACTCTATTTGGGATATAGACCATTGAATAAATGTAGTTGGTCAGTTTACATGTGGAAACCAATACCGAAGCGTGTTCGCGCCGCGATCCGGTATCTGCCCTCTAATTGCATCGGAATTGTTCCGGTGCAATTTTCCGAGCAGAACCCCTTCCGGTGGCGTCCTTTCATTCCCGTCATTGCAGGGTCGGCGCGTGCACCGAGTGGAGTGGAGAGGCGGGCGAGGAGATGTGCTGCGGGCGTAGATAGACCTTACGCCAGCTTTGAGAGTCTTGCAGTCTGCCCTCTCGTAGAAAATGAGCACCAAACCAAGTAGTAATACAGTAAACCCTCATTAACCCGAATTCCGAGAGACCGAAATAATCGGAGTTCGTGTTATAAAAATTCGTATTATCCGAGTATTATAA
Organism: Teleogryllus occipitalis; assembly: GCA_011170035.1. Taxonomy (NCBI): domain Eukaryota; kingdom Metazoa; phylum Arthropoda; class Insecta; order Orthoptera; family Gryllidae; genus Teleogryllus; species Teleogryllus occipitalis. The sequence goes on along the minus strand of BLKR01014845.1, from coordinate 108,926 downwards.
ATATTCATATTACGGTAATCCCTTGCCGGGACCGAAATTTTGTTCGTGTTACGGCGAAATTCGTGTTAAGCGAGATCGTGCTAACGAGGATTTACTGTAGCAGTCAGATGTCCGCCGTCTGTCACTCAGTCGGGATCCCACGGTTCAAAGAGACGTCTCTTGGTCATTCGTATGCGTGTTTCGAGAAGACCGCGCTCGTGCGACTGAAATTCGCTTTCTAACTTCTTGTTAGACCAAGACTCTATCGTGATTTACGTAATGTTAAAATCTGCTTGCCCGCTCTCAAAGTGCTCTAAGAAAGTTAAGTCTCTTGGCGACAAAAATGAAATCCTTTACCACCCCTTTCGGTGCACCGTTTGGAACAAGTAACGTGTTAATCGACGCGTCTCGGTCTCCTGATAGAGAACTTGACAATTTATTTCGTAACGTGCGAGGCCATTATTATTATTATTATTATTATTATTATTATTATTATTATTATTATTATTATTATTATTTATTATTATTATTATTATTATTCTTTCTCATTTTATTGGTACATTTGAATGAATTGTACAGATATATAAAATCAAAGCAAAATACATCTATTTTTTTAAAAAGAATTTGTAATACATTATTTCCCATGAATTTCCGCACTATCCTTGTTGTTGAAATAACAACTGCCTTCTTCATGAGTTTGTACAGGTCTTCATTCAAACCCAGTTGCTTAAGGCCCCAAATCAGACTCCTAGGGATGACTCCGGCGCTTGAAACAATTATCGGGATAATGTTGACTATTATTATTATTATTATTATTATTATTATTATTATTATTATTATTATTAGTTTATGCACAGTATGTAGGGACAGATGGTATTATGGGGAAGCATGGGAAGAAATAATCCTGTCCCTTGCGATCCACCGTTTGGGGCAAGCGAGGTGTCATTCCCGACTTCAGCTACCCGTCTCATTCGGCTGATGGGATCTAGCCATTGTTTTCGTATCCCTCTAATCTAATTAAAACACCTTAACAAATATGAAAATACTTGTAAAATTGTTAAAAGCGTAAAAGTTGCCATACTGAGCTAGTCAAATTGAAACTCAGTTGGTCAGATGATCAGAGTTAGTGCACCTGGCGCAATGTTTTCGCACGTAAGGACGCCGTCAGAGATAGGTAGCGCTCGTATGATCGAAGCAAAGCGATCCTCTTGGAACACATGGATCGAGGTTGAGCGCCACAAACTGTAAATGAGCAGCAAAAGGAAGTGTGTTCTGTGTTTATGTTGTTTTTTTTTTCTCCAAAGAAATTGTAATAGTCGCCGAGAAACGGATTTGTTGTGTTCACATTATTGTACAAATTTAATGTTAGTCGGCAAAACAATTCAATTTATTGATAATTTTCTGTATCAATTTCACAACGATAATTGATTAATTACTGTCGTTGCACTTACCTTTATTATCAAGAAGTAAAATATCGATGCTTCAAGAATAGGAAATATCACAAAGGCCTTACATATTAGTGAGAAGTGAAAGTTTTCTTTCCCCCACAGTTGATGCAGTGATTTTGGAAAATTGGTTCTTAAGTCTTTTGAGGTAGCAACCACTCCGCACCAATCGTACCTCTTCCCGTTGGCTTCGCTTCTTCGACGGGGCGCGGCCCGCACGGTGCCCGAACGATCGATGTTTTAATTAGAGGCGAGAGGCCGCGCGCCGGTCGTTGTTTTCTCTGGTGCGATTGTTCGCGATGTCGCTCGGACAATTGAAAGGGATATTCCGCACAAAAGGGGCCGTAATGAGGACTCGCGACTGAGGAATTGGCGCCGTTATTTTTTAGCACCGCGCTCTTTATGGAAACCAGCTTTATTAATTCGTCCGCTTTTTTTCCCGATAGACTTTTCCATCGATTGCGCTATCGCACGGCGATGTCGCTCTCTTTCCGAGAGCGAGCGCCGCTAGAAACGAGCTCTGCTCTTGAAATTGTTCGAAATTGTTAATTTCGATATCATGATAAGTGCGACCGTATAATTACTAATTAAAGCAGCAGAACGTAAAGTGGTGGTTGTTGTAACAGCATACCAACAGTCGCTGGTTGGAGAATATTACTATGTATTACTTATTCACTGTGCATACTTTGAATCGCTTATCTTAATTTCTCCTCGTCCGCTCAGACACTTGTTCGTAAAATATACCTTATCGTTCGGACCGATTCGCCTATTAGCGTTGTAGGGTATACCATATACCGTCATTATACGGCAAGTGTTGGAGAAAAGCCTCGACACCCTGTACTATCGACGGACCCCATTACATGTGAAAACATTTGCCTGATATGCAATTTTATTCGTAATTACTGTTATTAAAATAGGAAGAGTATAAGAAGTTCCACGCTTTTTAGTTTCATAAAATTTTACAGTCGTTCGGTATTGTACACCCAACTACCTGTGGTTTACAGAAAAACATGTAACATACCAAACAGATTTCTTTTGCTTCTTGGATATTTTCATGTTGATAGATATCATCTGCAAATTGAAAATGTTACGCACTTCACGTCGAGTTCTTTATTTACTACGTGTATATTTCGTCACAAATATACTGATTTTCCTTGCTTAAAATGTGTTTGGCTGATTTTCTCGCAACGTGAACCTGAACACTATTTGTATAAGATAACATGACCGTTGCACTGCTACATTTGCCCTCGTAATAGTGCTCAAAGCAAAAGCATTTTTATACCACAGGGTGGCAGGATTGTTTAGAACAGCCCTATTCAGCAGGCGCTGTGGCGAGGATGAGCGCTCGCCAGTGCCTCCGAGCGGAAAAACGAGCGATCGCATTGTAATCTCAGTGTAGACAGGCTCCAGACGTAATTGTGTCGTAGACATTTTGCATAGAAGAAAACAGCGAACGTTTCATCTTCCAGCAGCGAGTAGCGACAAATCGGCTCCACATACTACATGTGTGAGCAATTTTCTCTGGAATGAATAGAACCGATTTTACCTCGAAAGAAGGTAATTGACGTGATGCGTATGGTTGTTACATTTTTTGTATTTTTTAAATTGTAATTCATTGAAATTGTTCATTCATTACATAAAAATAAATGACAATAAACATTAATTGGCACGTGCATACAAACATATGAAGAGCAATTCTTGTAATATCAAGAGCGTTTCGCTATAATTTGTTTTGATTATGGAAATTAGTCAGTTTCCCTTCGAAATCGAGTTTGTCACAAAATTTCACTCTATGCTTAAGCCCCATCATAAAATTCATCAAATCACAAGAAAATGAAAACAATTTATTTGTAGACGCTTTTATCATTAAGAAAAAAAAAGCTTATCTCCTATTCTAACCTCACACAAAGAATTCTCGCGGAGAGTCCCTGATTTTTCTGTAATGAACAGACAGTAACCGATCAGTATCGTGAGATATTACGTAACAGGTTGAAACGTGTCCAGACTATACAAATAAAAATCAGACTTGAGCTGGCAAATATTGAAGAGGAAGATTCATAACCCAGAACGCAGATTCACCCAGAGATCCACGAAAATGCCCCAACGACAAACTATGATTAAAGACTGAAAGAAACACTGGAAATTAGAATAAGAGAAATTATGTTTCAATTCGAAGGAACCTTTATGAGACCAGTGATATCAAAAACCAAGACGGTAAGGAGAATGGCATGAATTTCGGATACCATGAACCGTGAGGTTTTGCCAGATGAAGTTCGTCATGTGTCGTAATTAAAATGTAAGCATGTAAAAACATTAGGAATAGATTGTCTTGTTGGAAGCATTGAAAAATTGGGATGTGATATTGTTACCCTTATGATGAGTTATGTCCATGGTGTTCGATCCATAAAACTGGAAAATCTGCTAATGGATTATGAAGAGAACGAGCGCCCACTCCCAGCAAGATGAACTTAATGTGACAGTACAACAGTATTCAGATACGCCGAAACAGGCTGTTAATGCTGACAAACAGGTAGTTTAGAAAGAGAACGAGCAGAAATAGGAAGAGAGATAATACTTTAATTGAAAGATCTGAAAAGAACTTCAAAATAAAACTGAGAGGAAAAGAGGGAGACAATTAGGAGGGATTGTACCCACACAGCAGCAAGTGAGTGATTTTTCAAATAATCAAGTTATCCAATTGAATGGAATGCGACATGATGGCGAGGTGGATTCCAGAAGAAAAGAAACGCTATGAGAATTTTATCGCTATGCAACTCCAAGAATTTACTACGAAATAAATTACGAACAAAAATTATCCTATGTACATCCATTAACCATACCAAATCGGAAACTATCATTGGGCGAAAAGATATGTTCCTGGGAAACTCATTCAGCCCTCTCTGGTTTGCCATATGTATTAATTGTGTATCAAATCTAAAGAATTCCACAATTTGTGGCTGTGGAATTAATGTGGGAGCAACGATGAGGTAGCGCCTAAATCATCTTTTGTATTTTGATCATCTGAAGATATTTGGGTTGACGAAAACAACATGAATATATTGAGAATTGTAGAATAATTTCCGAGAAATATCGAGATGAATTTTGGTCTGAAGAATTGTCGAGAAATTGTGAAAGGAAACTACAGGAAGGGGTCTTTAAACTTGAAGACAGACATGTGATATAAGCGATGTCTGGTGAGGAAACATACGGGTATATGTGTATGTGACAAGCAAGACACATTGACCAAAGAAATATTAAGGAAGAACTTTCTGACGAATTTTTCTGAGGGATACGGAAAGTGTTGAAAACAAAACTGAATGGAAGAAACATTATCAAGGCTATTAACACCTACACTGTTCTTGTCTTGGACTACTCATTTGACATTCTTTCATGGAGTAATACTGAGATCTTACAATGAAAGGTGAGAGTTTTAATGACAAAGGCACTCATTTGCCACCCAAAGTCTTCAGTTGAACATACTACTTTACCGAGAAATAAGTGTGGGAGAGGATTGGTGGGTATTGGCAATCAACATTGTCGGCAAATGAAGAGGATGATAATGTTTTCCGTTCAGCAGCAGATACATTTGTGAAGCAGATACATTTACACTTTTAAGAGTTATCACGACAAGAGGTTGATGAGTTTACATGCAGTGGAAGCCAAAAGTTGGGTTCATGGATGGCAAAATTCCTTCATGAAATACAATGCAAGTACTCGGTCTTAGTCCTCTCCAGTGCTACTCTCCAGATATGTAAGTTTTCTTGCAGTTATTCTTTGTTTTCACTCACGAGGACGATGTCATCCACGAACTGCATAGTCCAAGGCGCTAACCCATGAACTTCTTTTGTAAGCACATTTATAACTACAGCAAAAAGGTATGGACTAAGACTAGATCCTTGATGCAGTCTCACTTTGACTGTGAACTCTTCGGTTGTTCCACACGCACTCTTCACGGCTGTCGTACATGAATCATACACATTAGGAATTAGAGTAACATATGTGTTTTGGACATTCTTTTGCTTCGGTGCCCACCAAATAACATCCCGTGGCACTCTGTCGTACGCCTTGACTAGGACAATAAACACCATGTGGAGGTCTTTCTGAAACTCCCTGTATTTTTCCATTAACATTCTAAGAGCAAATATTGCATCTGTCCAGGCATGAATCCAAACTGGTTCTTTCTGTTACTTCCGTTTCGTCTCGTTATCTTACCTGTATCACTCTCTCCCAGAGCTTCATTGCGTGGTTCATAAGTGTGATACCCCTGTAATTGCCGCATTCTTGCACATCTCCTTTGTTTTTAAACAGAGGGACCCTATAACGTCTCCATTCATCCGGCCATTTTTCTTGTTTCTAATATTCTGTTAAAAAGGCAGGTTTTCAATCTTCACCTCATCTTTACACAAACTCTTTCACGTCTCTATTGGGATATTGTCCGGTCCCGGAGCCTTGCCATTTTTCTTTTCCATGGCATTTTCAACCGCTAACATTGTCACAGGACAGATCTCAGAAACTGAATGTTTTATGTCAGCCTTTCAGGACCAAGTTATTCTGACACGGGGCTATTTGAATTTAATTGTTAAAGATGAAAGTGTACAGAATGAATACTGTCGTTACGGTTGCTCAACAGTAGAATCAGTCCAACATATTATCTCGGGATGCACATATTTCTCTGGTACTGAATGTAAACAACGGCATTACGCAGTGTCGAAAAGTTTATATCCAACATTGACCGAGAAATTTCAACTTCTCACGGAAGACAAGGTGGCATAATTTCAATGCCATCCTGTAAGTGCGATGAAGATGGAAGAGTGGCGCTTGTAATGAAATATAACTATTGTTACAGATAAGAGAGTAATGCACAATATAACAGATCTGGTTGTAATTAACAAGAGAGAGAAAGAGATATGTCGCGCTGTTTGATATTTCTATCTCGAATACTATCAATCTCCCAAGTAAATACGCCGAAAAATTCAAAAAGTGCTCAAAACTCATTGAATCAATCAAGAAACAAGGGCATGTTGAATAAATTGATATTATTCCAATAATCCTCTCAAGCTCCTGTGTGTCATCGTGGGAAATCTGATGTGTGTATGTATAAATATATGTGTGAGGTCCTCAAACATATGGATGCGAAAATGGACGTATACGTACAAACTTTTGCAGAAGTCAGTGGTAAAATCAACGACAAGCTTAGTGTGAAAATTTCCGGTATATGAGTTATATGAAATTCATTGTCATATGTGTATTGATTGTGCATTGATTCAGTTAATCTCTACAATTAATAATATGAATCCACGAAAAAATGAGAAAAAGTAATAATAAACATAATAATAGTAATAGTAATAATAATGTTAACTATGTATACGCAAAGAAGATTAAGTATGTGGCCCTTTCAGAATGTATCAAACAACTGGGGAATATGGTCCAAGTGAGAATCACCCCAATTCTAATATCGAGTACCGGTGTCATCCCGAAGAACTTGTATCAAAATCTCAAGCAATTACATCTTCCTGAAAACTTGTGGAAGTTGGTACAGAAGACTGCCATCATCTCAAAGACTGGAAACATTAAGAAATTTCAGGAAACTGCCATCAATTAAAATAATTTCTTTCAACCATAATTTGTACTGTGATTAGATTATCAGTCAAATGTATGAGTGCACCGCAGAAATATGAGGTTAAAGAAATGAAAATAATAATAATAATAATAATAATAATAATAATAATAATAATAATAATAATAATCTTGATTACTGTGAGACGCATGGCAAGTATTCTTTCTCAAAAGGTGCCAAGTAATTGCGTTACCTGCCAATTTGTACGTCAAACACTATTGGATGGCGCAAAACTGCTGTTGTCAGAATCACATTCAAACGTGTCTGAAATTTGAAATTCGATACAGTAATTAAATAAATTTAATTTCGTTCAGTGTACGCACGATTATTTACAGTATGTAGTAATATTTATGGTCAATTGTTCGAAATTTAACTTTTAAACTTAAAAGTGATGTGTACACGTAAGAAACATTTCACTACGGCGTTCACTGACAACGGATTGTTCGAATGCGTTCCGAGAAGTTGATGATGGTCGTGATGCAGAGAAAGTGAAAATTTTGTGGAAGATGTGCGCAGCAAACCTTAGTCGTAGCAATTCCCCGCTATTAACTCTGTTGCGGTGCCGCCCCTCTGCACCTGCGACTGCTGTGGCGTGGGCGGGAGTGCGGGCGGGGCGCGGGCAGCTCGTTAGGCGCCGCCAGATGTCCAGCTGTGCCGCCGCTAATTTCGCGTGCGGCCGGTGCGCGCGCGGGGGGCGGGGCCGGGCCGGGCCCGGCCAAGGCGAGGGGGCGGCAGCGGCGGCAGGTATGCGACGGGCGAGGGAGGACGAGGACGAGGGCGAAGGCGGCGGTGGCGGGGAGCCCCGGGGCCGGGGGCTATAGAGCCATCATCACGTAATTGCCCGCTGGCCGGAATCAATACTGCGCCCGCCGCCGCGTATGCGTGCTGCGCCCGGCCCAGCGCCCGCTCCGCCTCCGCTGCCGCTCCCTGGGCGGAGGCGGCGGCGGCCACTGCAGGGTTGCGGAGCGACCGGTTCCTAGCGGCCCCGCCCAGCCGCCGAGCACCCGCCGCGCTCTTGTACTCGCGTGCAGCGGGCCACGTAAGAATCCTCCTCTCGCTGCGATGTGTCTTAACAAATTCCCAAGCAGGGAATGAGGAACGAAGTTAGCGGGAGGGATATCGTTTTGGTTGTTCTTTCTCATAGTAAGCAATGGATCGGAGCGTTTACGAAAGTGATTGGCGTGATTCGGTTTTGAGGATTAAGAGCTGTATCGCTTAACTTGGGTTGACCTTTTTTGTGAATGGCTTAGATGTAGATTTTGCCGTTTCGGTGTTTTCAGTTTTAGTATATGTTTGAATTTTGTCAACCATTCGTAAAATAATGAGTGACATTGCATTTAATAGGTACTTAAAAAATAAGAATCGCATAGAACATGAGTTTGGAGTATTTTCAAACGAGGCCGAGAGACCAATTTTGATGAAACCTATTATATACAATGAGTATTGTAATAAGATGTTACGGTATGAATATCGTACAACGTTTTATCCGCTGGGTAAAAATTCCAATGTACTTTAATTCTGGTTTAAATTTGACTATTCATCCTAAAATTACAGACCGTTTTTATTGCAGTTATAACTGTATATTGTACTTAATATTTACATTAGTTTGCTTATGTGTATTGGGTATTTATGGAGGCCTTGAATTATTAGAACACTTCTGTTCTTGTAACTCTTATTGCGTAACTTATCTCAGCTTGTAAAGTTAGACTTTAGTAAACCAAAGTGGTCAAACAAAACTATTCAAATTAGCCGCAGTGTTGGAAGGTTTTCTCTGTTGATGAAGACTATCTTTCAATCACCGATGGACCGTAGACTTTTAGTAGCAACGAAACATTATTCTCCTCACGACTTTTATTAACAGAAAACTTCATTTGTTCTTGTGAGTTTGGGTGGTAATTCATTTCCCCATATCTTTTTTTTTATTTGAGTCTCTTAGCGTGTTGCAATACTGCCCTTCCTCGTTGATGTGAAACCTGGCATCAGTTCCCAATCGTGGGTTGATTATTGGCGTGGGCAGAAATTGTGCGTACGGTTGCTGAGAAACGATGCGGTTGGCCAAGATTGTTACTGCAAACCGGTTACGGAGACCATACCGCCCTCGGTCTGGAAGATAGAGTTGTTAATTGCGCCACCTCGATGGCATGGGTGGAGTATTTTCCTCTGTTCCTTCAGAGGTAAAATATTAAGTGCATTGTTTATTTCCGAGGAGTGGAAATTCAGGTTTGTTGTGTTGATATGTAGGTAGTATATGAATACACGGCAACATATTTAATGTGTTTGCTTGAAAATTTAAGTCGGGCACATTGCTTTCGTACTTCTGGCAAAGTTGTTTTTCTTTGAGCTGCAATTCAGTTACGTTGCTAAACGTTTAACAAGCTCGATACTTTATAAATGAAAAGATTTCCTTTGGCTGTCTCCGGGGATCCGGCGGGAGTCGCTTTGTAGACACGCTAGCAGTCCTGGCCGAGGCACTCCAAACTTTTTCCCGACGACACGGGTCGCCCCGCGACTAAGCGGCTTCTTCACAGGAAAGTTTCTTCGTCTGGTAGGAATGAAATGCAGGGGTTGCGTGTATTAAAGGGGCAATGCGGTCCTCGGAGATGGATTTCTGGCTTTTAAAGCGACGTGCATGGCGATGCTGCCTGGCATCGGGGCATGCGACGCGATGTACCCGACGCGGATAGAACGCTCGTCTTTATCGCTCGCTTTTTGCCGCGGTGGCGGCGGCGGCGGCGGCGGCTGTGGCAACGCGGTGTGGCAATGACCGCCGGCGTCTGGGACTTCACCTGCGGCGGAGTGGGTTCGTAGAATCGCAATGAACCGCGTTCCACGCCCACTACGATGTAGCGGGTAGTGTTGCTCTTTGGGTGTATAAATGAAGCGCTATGGCGTTTGTGTTGTCGTTTATGAACTTCCCGCTCGTTTCCTGCTGCTAAGTCTTGACGAGCGCGAACACAGGACGCCCTGCGCCGCCCACAGCGCCGCCGCGCACTGGGGAAGGGCTTTCCAAACAACGCAGAGGAACATCCTGTACACTGTGACGCTGAGAAGGGGACCGACGCAGAATCCTGTGCGTGCTGCTTGCTTTTCTTTTCTTTGCGCTCCCGTGTCACTTCGCATTTATTCTATGAAAACAGTTCAGTTCGCTATACTAATCTGTTATGCAGAGTAGTGTTCTACTAATCAAATTGACACTTTTTTATGTGAATTATGATTAATAGAAAGGTTACATGTTAAATACTTGATTCTGTCTCAGTGCCTTTAACGCTCGTTTTCGTTCAACTGTTTCCTGAGTTATTTGCTTATATATTTGATTTGTATTTGTAGCCCAAGATAGCTGGTAAAAGCATGTCTTTGTTGGGGGTGGATTTTACAAACTTAACGTTTACAAACTTATATTTGCCGTATCCATTTAAATTTCGGAGATAAAATTCAGATCATAGACCTCTGAAGGATTAAAATCGGTGTTATATCTTTTTATATCCGGGATACGGGATATATCTGAACTGATACCTGTAAAGATATATGGATCATATATCTGTGTTACGTATGTACGAGTATTGAAAAAAAAGATGTTAGTGCGACTCCTGCAAATATTCCACACTTTTTTGATATTGTTTTAGAAAGTAATAATGGACAACATAATGGAACCCAACTTCAGTGCGACTGTAATACAGACGCGGGCCATAATTATTTCCTTCTGTGTAGTTGTGATGAAATGACGTGCACAATACATTATTATGAATATGATTAGAATTTTGTACTAGATGGGAGATTTGAATGTTCTTACCTATCATTACAAAGGGTGTCTCAAGCTTTTCGCCTTGTATTTGGAGCTGGGACGATATATTACAATGTATACTATAAAACTGTATTAACCACATTAAAAAAGTATAGTTTAGTATGGTAAGTTATATTGTATGGCGTGTAGCGTGTCAACCTTAAATAGTATGTAAATGAAGCCAAGAAGGAAAATGAGGAATCCTCCCCATTCCTCGACTGAAAACAACGCATACTAGTATTCCGTATTGCGTAGTTCCTTAAAAGAATATGACAGTAGCATGGATTTATCTTTCATGACTCGTTTTTCAAAGTCTCTGACTCATATATTGCATGCGTAACTATACAATAAAGCCGCAATTTACTAAATTTATGGTTAGTGCATATGCAGGTAAGTTAATTTAGAAGATTGATGGGGTGGACCAGACGTCGCTGGCCACCTCGACCTTACCAGAATGTTGCAGAAGCAACATTGCGGGTTCTTGATCAAGGTGCGCGCCATGCTAGCCCCGCTAACTAGATTGTATATTTATGGTCACATTCAAAATGACGTTGAGAGAGAACTGCAATAAATAATTGTTTTTCGATTTGATATGCTTCTCAGATGCTGTCGTGATGGAAATGAATGAATGAGAGTGCATTTTGTGTTTCATAAAAAAATTACTTCCATATTTAATAGTAAAATATTGTTTTTATTTTTCATTTATTGTGTGGAATTATTAACAGAATGTGCACACTGTACACTTCCGAGGGACACCATAGGATTAAATTGTGATTCGACTCCTGGAAAAATTATCGTGATATTCTGATATGAGACAACTTTTACTTTTGCATGTAATATGCTACATTCGCACGTCTTTTTTATCGTCGATCAATGAAGTGTATGAAGTATTTTTGAAAATCTCTTAGGCGAGGTTGTGGGTGGGGGAGCGTTTTTAATATCACCAGCGAATAAATTCGTGCGATGAAATCCTTGTAATGAAGTAGGGTGTGTGTGTATTTATATATATATATATATATATATATATATATATATATATATATATATATATATATATATATATACCCTGGTATTGATAGGAGAAACCACGGAAAACCACCGATCGGACAGAGCAGCCTTTAAACCAGCCCTAGAAATCTCTTCCACACAGTGCTCTAACCCAGAGGTGCACAAGCGCCCCATTTCAGCCCCTTCATGGGGCGCTGGGCAGCCCGCGCCCCGCGCCCCACGGCGCCCCACGAGAACCGGGAAAGTTGGCATAATCCCCGACGGCCGGGCTGTCCCTTCACTTTTGTGCTCGTTAGATTTTTCTTTTAGTAGTTGGGAATCGTCGCAACTGCACGGGTATTGACAATGTTCGGTTCCACTTATATCTGGGAGCAATTTTTCTCCCGCATGAAATTACAAAAAAACAAGTCCAGACGCCGAATGACACACTCACATCTGGTGTAGACAATGCGAGTGGCAGTGGCACGAACACTCTCGCCAAATATTCATTCTAACGTTTCTTTAAAAAAATGTGGACCTTAATGTGATACTTGTTTAATAAAAACGATATGTTTGAGTTTCTGGAAATACCTTGTTCTCTTTATTATCTCAAATTGTTTTTATTTTCTTATATAAATAATATTACCAGCATTTAGAAAAGTATGGTCAAGTGTATTACAACCAGAATTAAATTTATGAAGTGCATATAATTATTAACAATGGTAGATCCTTATACATTGTTTTGTTATTTAAATTACAAATATTTTCAAAATCAGTTGCAACACTAAAGATTGAACATGAAATTTGTGGGATTTGTTGAACAATTTAATCTGAAATAATAGTATACAAAATGAAACTTCTCCTCTTCAGAAACTACAGCCGTTATTTCAAGTCTTTGGTTGTTAAATTCAACATAATTGAACGTATTTCCGTCTAAAGAGCCGCAGAGCTTTCCTCCACTGAGGCTTGGGCAGCGGGTCACTTGCCCCCAAAGTGAACGTCTTTCGGTAGAAGCCGGTGGGAGCGGAAGGGCTGCCCATACCGCCATCGTGGTTAGAGTCTAACCTAGGACCACTCAGTCATTGATGCTGCCAAGGCAACGGAATTTCCGCAGTGTGGCGGAGGAGGAGGAAGAGGAAGAAAGAGCAATTGGGAATGGTAGCACCAAAATTGTCGGCACGGCTGTCACCAACTGCAGCAACGCCCCAAATGAAGTGCGCAGGAAGGAAAGTGCCTCGACCCGAGGTCGAGGTCGCCAGAAGCCTGAGCGTTGCGCGCGGCGGCGTTGACCTGGGCCACGGGCGGCGGGCGCTACACGCACCGCCTTTGCCGACAGGGAAATGAAGCCCCGCACTGCATCTGCCGGCCACTGGCGGCCGCTGCGGGTCCCCTCCTCCTACACCTCCTCCGCTCGCAAGGCAGCTCGAGTGACTCAAGCGGGCAGGACGCCACGGCCCCCTCCACGAGCCACCGGCCACCGGCCAGCGGGCGCCGGCGCCTGCTCGGAGGAGGCGGCGGCGGCGACGCCCGCCGGGCTTCGGGCCTCTGACCGCCCTGCTGGTTGCTCTACAGCAATGGGGCCTCCGGCCGGAAACATATGGCCAAAACTCGCCATTCACACATTATTGTTTCCTAATGAAATTTATTTGAGGTTTGATGACACATCGAGCTTCCCTTGAAATAACAATGAAAGAAAGAAATGTTCTTTATAGAGTGATTTCATGCAGATGAAAATAAATAAATAAATAAATAAATAAATTCAAAATAGATTTCCTTTACTTTAATAGATTATTTTTAATAACGATATGTTATATCCAGTTAGACAAATCTGTTTTAGTTTGCGTAAAAGACCTTGATTATTTCAGAAAGAAAATGATTGCAAGTTATTTAGTGTAGAAGTTTGATACTCGTGTGTGTGATATTTAGAGCTTATTATAAATAATGAAAGACCCTAATTTAATGAAGATCTTCCATTTGACTAAAAATTTCAATAGGGACGTGAAGGTATTTTGTGCCGTGGTTAAAAATTGAAATTTTCTAACTGCTAGTATCACAATGTAGGTGATGAGAATTTCGTAACCTTTTATGAAATAACGTATATTCCAAAGATATATCATGAGATTTTATTAAAAAATCTACGTTTGCAAGTAATAAAGCACCAAACAAATTTAAGAAATTACTTTGTGTTGAAGTTAATACGATGTGGTTGAACACGGAATGTTTCCATCTTGCACCAAGAGTAATATCGTGGCGAGTGAACACGTATTGAATATTTGAGGTGTGAAAACTTCAAGTAAATTGGCAAACTAGGTAAAAATGTGCAATCGACTTTCCTGAACATTAGGGATTTTTGGTTGCTTGAGGGCAGCCATTCTTGTGGCCCTCGAGAGCGCAACGCGGCCCCTCCGAGCGGAGCAGCGCCCGCGCGAGCGCTCGCTGGCCGCACGCGGTTTCCGGTTTCTTGCTGCGTCTGGGCCTCTGCCTCCGCACGAGCTCCGACCTGTCAGCGGACACCCCCGCCCGCCCGCCCGCGCGCGCCCTAAGGCTTCTCTTGTTTAGAGGTGGTGGCGAGCCGAGCCCGACTGGTCTCTGTGCGTGAAACGGGTTACGGTTGCAGTAGATGTATGCTAAACGGTAAGCGAGACGTTTTAAATACCGCTGAGTTGGCTCAGGACAACAGCTGTTGCCACTGCAGCTACTCTTGACCGAGAAGTCCTAGGGTTAAGGAGGCTCCACACATTCGTTATTCGGCGAACAGCGAGCAACCGCTCGCCGAATGCAGAGTAGTGTGGATGAGTTCCTTGCTATTTGCCGAGAGACGGACATTCGGGGTTCGCCCTACCCACCACGTGTCGGTGTTTTGGACACATCAAAGGAAGCGAACATTCGCCGAACACGTCAGCTGCTCGGGATTGTGCGAGCACTAGCTCGATGCTCGGCGAATGCCGAATGTGTGGAGCCGTCTTTAGAGTATTGGTGGCTGCCCCCCCTCCCGAAATGAGTTTCCGCTCCATCGAATGACGGTAATTTTATTTTCCATAATTCAGAACACTGAAATATAATTAGTGTAACTCATCTAAATTCTTTTATTCAAGTTTATGTATTGAAACATTACTTGCATCATTTTATGCGTAGAGGCCATGTCAGGAATGCTCACCTCCAGAGCCCATAATTCTGGCTTTGATTTCCAGTAAACACTCGAGTTATTCAGATAGTTCGGCATTGAGACAAATGTAGGTACGAGAATTTATGCAGAACAAAAAACGAACAAAAATTTTAAAATAAGGTGATCAGACTCCAGTACTTTGCAAAAAGCGCTCTTTAGATATGCATTACACCTATTAATTTCATTATATTTGTTGTTTTTACAGTTACTATTGCTGATGTTAATAAAATAAAATAATTCTATTGTGAAAATTTCCCTAACATAGTATCATTTGCAATAATGACAGATCTTTAATTTTTCATGAAACTATGCACTCTTAATGTAAAATTATTAGAATATATTCATTTCTTTACTTCTTTACAGAGGTATCCAGTAATTAATTTTTCAATACTCAAAGTACGTTCTGATGAGATCAGATCATTTGTCGGTTCCCAGTTCACAAACAGCAGCAGCAGCAGACACCCTACCCACACCCATAACGACAATACAACAAAACTTATTACAAACTGCAACTGTCCCTCGATCTCACGCACACTCGTCTGCGACAAGAAATTACGGATAATTGCGCGGAACCACACAGGAAGGACAATACACACAGACTTCCAAGGCGGTCAGCCTTTTCACAAAAGAAACTACACTCATCCAAGGTATGTTTTGAATCAACAATCGTATTATAAAACGAAAATAAATTCACCAAACATCATAAATAACACATTCAACTCCATCAATCATTAACTGGTGTACTTTCAATGACACGTGAATTCTTAAAAATTAAGATACATATAGCGAGATGTATTCGAAGACCATAAACTGGTAATCCTCTCCGTGTCTCGACGGTGAGGCCGGCGATATTCCTCCCAGAGGGATTCTGCGAGGTAAGCTTGGGGTGCTTTTTGTGTTACCTTTGCGATACTAAAACGCACTAGGAAAGACGGAATGCTCTCAATGTTGTCACAGGAATACGCAGCCAGTTGGATGGCTCGTCATTCTCAATATTAAACGCCCAAAAACGGGACGTCATAAATCGGGGCGCTGCCTGACTTGCAACAAGATGACAGAGAGAGCGCTTGACATTCCCTCTTTGATTACAAAATGATAGCATATATCGATATTGCTGCAATATCTCGAACATTAAATGGAAAACTATATTACTAACATTAAAGAAATGTACGATTATCTGGGAGTTGCGCAACCGTGCAACCTAAGCACGAGCCGCCACCGTTGTCTGTAGGAGAGAATTCTAGCAGTTGGCTTCTATAATCTGTGGGTCCTCCAATCAGTACCATATGAATGTCGGAGTTGTGCCCTAACAAAAGGGTCACGGATCGTGCGATCTTTTCTTCCCCATCCGTGTCTCTTCCTTCCCCTTATGAGCACACGCACTCACTCACTCACTCATTCACTCACACATACAGAGTCTATTACATGCACTACATATCGCACTTCGGGAGATCTTTCGGATGCATAGGGTTCCTCGGGTGTGGCAGAGATCGAGAAGTGGAGATAACTGAAAAATAAGAAAAAACGTGGCCTATGAACATTTGTTATAAATATTTATTGCGCCAACCTGTCATAGCAGTAGACATCACGAGAAACCCGTCAGCTGTTTTTGCTTCTAGAGACAGTTTTTAAAGCATTGTCGTGCTCCGTTGTTAAAAGCATTACATCAGCATTTACTACGTTGTTATCTCGACCTTACGACTCTGCCGTAGGAAATTAATTTGTGCATGTTACATCTCGTATTTCGCTTATCGAAAACTTTGATACTCCACAGGGAACTATGGCAACTTTTCATCATTTTCAGTCAATCAGTATGATCTTCAGATTCATTAGTGCACCGCGTGACAACGAAAATTTAAAGAGAAAAATGATGTATGCAAGATAATAATGTACAAATTATGTAAATTAATAGCTGGACGCTCATGAACAGATAATATTTTTATTATCAGAGAAGTGACTGACAAACGGCTTGCCCATCATTTAGAAACTCACCTGGTATTCATAGGTATAAGAAAAGCCTATGACACCGTTCCATTAAATGGAAGGTCATGTATAAACAAGAAGTTGAGATGTACATACTGAAAATTGTTAATAACTTGTACAGCTTAATGTAAGTCAAATTAAAATTGGAAGATACCTTTCCGTACCATTTTCTGAAAATAACTGCTTACGGCAAGTGTGTTACATGGTTGTTTAAATTGTATTTAAAGGAAGCTTTGGAAAACTGTTGGAGAAAATGTTGGCATCTGGGTGTAAAAATTGACGATTTCATGCTCAATTCTCTTATCTATACAAACGACCAAGTTATCTTCGCTGACGAGGAAGATGATTTTTTGTGTATGATGCGAAAACTTCGTGACGAGTACTTGAATTGTGAGCTTGAAATACTATATTTTAATAAAACAGAATATCTGGTTGTAGGAGGAGAAGCCAAGACTCTGTGTGCATGTGACGGGCCCGAATTGAAACCCTGCCAGAAAGCATTCTAGGTACTCAAATAGCAGCAAATGATGGTAATACCCAAGATATTCAGAGTAGATTGTCGAAGGAGAATGTAGATAGAATGCGATTGCATCTCTTAACACGGAATCAAACTCTGAGGAAGAGTGTTAATATGGTTATAAAAGACTATCGTTGAGATTATTGTCACATATGGATCTGAAGTTTAGGAAATATGGAAAGGTAATGAGAATAAATTTACAGTAATGAAAACGAACTATTGGCGAAACTGTGGATTGACATCGTAAGACAAAGAAAAAAGCAATGAAATTAGAAGAAAAGCAGGAGTGAGTCTCAACATTATTGGTATTATTGAAATTAAATGACTCAAATGGTATGGTCATTTTAAACAGAATGTGTGAAGAACGATGACCTGTAAATTGGAAGCCAGTTACACATAGAAGACGAAGACCGAGAAGTAGTACGTGGAAGAAAGGATTTCAGAAGGCGATGTAGAAAAGGATTAACTTGACCACTGCAGTAGCCAGCAGTGGTAGACATAGATGGAAACTGAGATGCGAGGGACGCCTAGTGATGTAAAATCCTCGCAGTACTACTAATGTAGTTAGTACTCATAATAATGTAAAGAGTAAAGTGATTAGTGAGTCAATACTTGAGGTTGACGTATGAGCAATATTTTAAACGACATATTTGATGGTGGCAATATTTAAAGAATGAATGTCCTTGGAGATTGCTCAATAATTAGTCGGTCCATAAAAGTCGGATGCCCATATAACTAATTTTCTTACTTACGTAAATTTTATAATGAAAGAACTTTTTAACAGATTTTCGTTAGTGCGATCTATTAGACTAAATGACAGAAGAAGTCATAGTAGCAGACAATTGTTAGAGTAATTAGGGAGTCCATTGTGATTCTTTTCGGCAAACACGCCTACATGTAATTTGTCCGAACATTGTAAAAACTATATAAAATCCCAAAGAGGAAAACTTATTAAAAGTAATAGAAAGAGGTAGAAAAACGTTGTATGTAAACGTTGACTTGGTAACTCGTTCTTACACACCTACATTTTTGAATGTGTCTTTTTTAGAAAAAGTATGAAGACCTATTCTAAATTGAGAAAATTATATGTATATCATTTTAACTATATTCAGAGTTTTTGGAGGAGTTACATTTTTAGTATGTACAGCATTTCAAAAACCGCTCAGTATTGACGTAATTTTGTTTATTCATTTTCTTCATTTTTTCGTGTGTTTCAGTAATCCATCGTATCGTTTTAGTTGAGGAAATAAAAGCTTCTGCACTATGCTATTTGTCAACGGTGACAATGTCTTGTCATCCCTGTGTATTGATGCCAGAGGAGGTAATTTATTTCGTCCACGAGGTTCGTCTGAAACCGTGATTCGTCGGAGAGAAAAACGTCCCCCAATTCACGGGCTGAGAAGAGCCGTCGCAAAACCGCAGGAAAAAAAGTAACGTGACGAATCGGCCAGTGACGCGACCGGACACAAACCCGGAGTCCCTTCCCTTCCGTCGGCCTGCGCGAACTCCTCGGAAGCCCAAACCACGTGTATGGATTGAAAGTAAAATAAGGCGCCGGTAGACGTATGTATTGGCGAAAATGAAACACTTGAAATATAGCAATGAAGTATGTGTGGTAGAAAATACAGGAGTCACAGTTGAGTGATCGATACAGTTGGTTGATTGATTGATGAGTCGTTATTTGGAAATTGTCAAAGCTTAATCGCGTTGAAAAAAATTCCGCATTTCATGCATTAAAATTTTGATTGACAGTTGTTACCCTGCCATAACTATCACCTGCCGCCGAACATAGTCTCCGACGTTCAACTCGATGTCGCCACGAGTTCAGTATCGGTGACTGTTGATGCCATTCGAGAACGATTGCTTCTCATCATAGGGCGCCAATCAAAAGGCCTCAGTTGGTCGTTGCATAGTTCGAAGAAGCCACGCCCGGAGAACTCGGCATGTTCAGTGGTACCGGAGAGAGTTCCTGTACGATTCGTGAGTCAAAACTCGCCCTTAAGTTCGTTATTTAAGAAGCACAACAATAAAATGCTGAGGCGCCAGTAGCTACCGATGATAGCTGCCAATAATACCCTGGCATTTTTAGTGACAGCGCAAGAAAATTGATGATAACGGAGTAGTAGTGGGTCAATTTGGACAGGTTTCGCACTGCGAGACCAGGCCTCGTGTTATAATTGTAAAGCATAAGGAATGGAAGCAAAGATTTTAATAAAAGTCGCTCATCTGTAGTAAAAAGTGCTAATATTATTCTGCAGCTCAGCGCAAAAGTTCGGGACTGACAAGTAGTGAAGATTGTGTCGGCCGGCCGATGACGGTTGTTGGGGATGAAAGAGTAAGAACGCACGTTCTCTTGTGGAGGTGAGGCCCAGAGAAACCCTGCGACAATGGAAAAGTATGACATTAAAGAGAATTGAAGCATCACTTGTCTGATTATTTTAGATCACTGATTAATTCCTTGCCCGGGCACGTTTACATTTTGTGTAAGCTATGCTATTTCGGCGATCTGCCTTTGCAACGAAGACGTCTGGTCCCGACAGTAGCTCAAAAAATACTCTATTTTGAGGAACTGTTGCAAGTGTGGAAAATTGGCTTAATCAGGAGGAGGATAATCAAAAAGAAACTTGTTTTTAAATCAGTATAATTAATTTTATATTTGTATCTAGTAATTGTTTATAGACTTCTCTTTGAATATGCTTCGCAGTAGAACATCAGAAATTGAAATTCTGCAGTATGCTATCGAAACATTCAGGATTTCTCATTACACCAGCTGGCAGCTGACACCATATTCCCAAAACATCGCTCGGAGCAGCAGTGAGTTGCTACGTTGTTCGTTAGACACGTGACATGGCATTTGTTAGACATGCCAAAAGTACATCGCTAGGTGTAAAGTGCAAAACAGAATTAAAAAACTTCGGTTGTGGTCCCGTGGAAAGGTATAGCAAATTGTCTGAATCATGCACACAAAGGTAAGGTCTTGACCAGGCCAGATAATAGCATGCAGGAGGCGCAGGGGCGGGGCATCGGGTCCCGATCCGGCCCCTCCCGACGCACGCTGAAACCCGTTGGGCGAGTTCTCCGCCGCGTCCGTCGTGGCGTTTCGAAACACGCTGCGCAGCAACGGTGGTGAGGAGGCTGCTGTCTTAGCGGTAACGCCACACCATCGGGATCGGCTATCGATGCGTCCGCATACGATGAAGAAATTCCGCTAGCGATGGAAATCCCTCATGAGGAATATGAAGGAGCCTCAACTCAAACGTCGTTCATCGAATCTCCAGACTCCAAAGTACATAGATTTTGCAGTTTTCTATCTGAGGATTCAATTTGAAGAAGTTGAATCCTGGTGGTGATTTGTGTGACAATTTAGTAATGGTACTGATAATTGAAATTTTCTGGGAGACTTTCTCAAAATCGTTTCAAACTTTCTTGCCAAATGCTATTTCGATATGATTTATCGAACCTCGTTCTAAACCTGTTCTATTTGTGCAGGTTTGACTTTGGGTTAAACAGTTATTTTGTCGATACGCGAAAACAAATTATGATTCCGTATGTTCCTCTGAACAATTATATTTATTGTTAACGATAAGATTTCGGGCTTCATTTTATCGTTGTACTCTAAAAGGGTGGGAGTAATGAAATCTGATTTACGATAGTTATGCACCTACCACATAAAATTGAATTGAAATAGGGAAGTTTTTGGTGCTGCAGAATGTATTAACTATGCAAATGGGATATTGTGAATAGAAAAATAAGTCCAAATTTTCATTTCGCGTGCAGTGGTATTCCAAAACTAGCGGTGTTCACGTATGTCTGAAGAGGTTTCTCTCTTATGAGTTTCCGTCCATTTAGACGCTAAATGTTACGGTAACAGGTCAGAGCCACGGAGACAGGTGTCCTGCTAACTGCGCTCCGCTGGATCACATCCGTTCCGCACGGCTGCTGACGCATGAATCATCTCAACAGTCTGTAAGATTTTCGTACATCACACTGACGTCTAATGAAGTACCATTAACTCCACGTTCTCTGAAACTTGCGACTGTGCTGTAATTTATACGTTAAACTTTCAGAAAAAAAATATTTTCATATATTCGTAAATCGAAAAACGAGAAGTAACATTTGAAAAATAACAACGTTGATATTTGCGTTGGGAATAGCTACTTTAATTATTGTTGAAAGGAGAAGAACCCTTGTGTAGTAACACGCAGTTAAGTTGAAATGTTGCATTAACGTACATCTATTACCTCATTCCGAAAAGTTCAGCATTCACGTTGGAAGCATTCAGAACGTACTGTAATGAAATTGTTTACAGACATTTAAGGCTAATAAAAAAAGTTATTTCAATAAAATGACTTGCAATAATATGTTCTTTGAGTCACTATTAACTTGCTTGTTAGCGCATTTTTATCAGCATTCCTTTTCTTCGGTTTCGAAAACATATGTTCTGTGACTACCCTAACGCATTTAAAATAGTAACTTAACTTTGGTAGCAGACGCTACCCAAATCACTAATGGATGAGCCGCTTCCAAAAAATAAAATAAAAATATTCCTCTTTATTCAAATAGAGATCTATCACTTGGAATGAAATAATTTCCTTTGTTCCTGAAAAATTGTCTATTGTTCCTGCCGGGAGTGGTGGCTCAGGGCAATAACTGATGTCACTGCAGTGTCTCTGACCGAGTGATCCTAGGTTTTAGTCCCTCCGGTGGCAGAATTTTCAACACCAGTTTGTCTGCTATGTTGAATTCAGTCCTTGTCTGGAGGAGAATTGTGGCGGCCGGCTGTTCTGATCAGTAGTTTTCCGTGGTTTCTCCGATTAACACAAGGTGAATGCCGGATCAGTTCCCTAACAAATGGGCCACGGACTGCGCGCGATCTTTCTTCCTCTTCCTTGTCCTTTCCTCACCCCTTACTTACACTTACACTAACATGCACTTCCACACATGCCGGGAGACGGGTCGGGAGCTTAGAGCTTGTCCAGGCTGGGCCGGTGTACCGCTGGTGGGAGATACCTGATTGAGGAAAACCCGCTAGCCGACGGTAGAACGGCACTGGATCTGCCCATCCAGAGGAGGAAGTCACCTCCACCTCCACCTCTTAAGGAAAATATCATGCACTACACATACTGGGCAAATGACCTTAACAGTTGACGCGCCCGGAATCACTCAAAACAATCAATCAATCAATTGTTACTACTGACTTTATTTCGTATGCCCCAACCTATTCTTCCAAAATGAGCTGCTGCAGATTTGAAATGCACCGCTTCAAGAGATTATTTTTACTCGTGTAGTAGCTGCCAGGGAGATATCCAAAACTCCAACGATTTAATTTTGTTGTGTCTCTGTCAGGCGTCGAAAAGATTATATTTGGCTGATATTGGCCAAATATGTGGCTAATATTCCGCCATTTAAAACGCACGACCATCTGTCTTCCAACGTGGGAATGAGGGGCTAGAGAATGCCACTCCGGTGAATCCTGCCTTCCGTGATGCGACAGCAGAGGGTGGCGGGTGCTGGAAGCCCCAGGCATTGAGCAGCCTCCAGCGTCCTCCCTGCCGCCGCCGCCACCATCGCCCCTGAGTTCGTCGCATTTCTTTTCTTCCGAAGCGCGCCCCTCCGTTGTTCTCGTTAATTACTCCACCCGCTTCCGCGAGGCCCGGCCCCCTTGGTCGTGATTGGGATACCACCCCGACCCCCAGCGCCCGGCCGTTGCGTGTGTTTTGCCTAGCGATCGAGTCAGCCCCGCTTCGGAGCAGCGGTCCGCCCGCTCTTTTTCCTTCTTTCTTGGTAGTGTGCGTCTTTTGTCTTTTTTGGTGTTATATTTCTGGACGCAGTTATTGATTTGGTAGGCGTAGTGATGCTTGTACATCAAGTCATTCCTGACGCTTAAGACTGGCATTTTGTGTTTGTTTTTTGTCCCTGACTGCCAGAATTGAAAAGCGAATTTTGCGATTTTATTGTGTGGTTAATCAGTTTTCAGGGAACACTCATTAGGTGTTTTGTGAACTTTTGGATACAACTTCGTTGCCAACGTTGCTACGTATGTTTAGCGATTTGACTCGAAAATATATATTTTCTTCTAAAGTGTTTGAGCATATGCTAATCTTAATAAATGCCCGTAGCACTATATTTTAAACTGATTACTTTTCAACTATCATTGTCACAATCTATCATGAGCTCATCAACAGGTTGTGCTGGACGGCAGGTCGTCTCACCGGAGTTGTGTTCACTTGTCTGTGTTTCAAGTCAATTTCTTTACTATCTTATATCTAAAAAGCTTCACTGCTCCTAGATATAGCCTCCTCCTTCCCTGCCTTCTCACTGTTCCCTCAATTACTGGTGTCTTGCTCTCATTATATGACAAACCCAGATCCCCTTTCTTACGAGTATCATTTGCAACAATCTTCTTTCCTCTTTCCCCTTTCCCTCGGCCCTTTCAGCACATCTCCGTTCGTAACTTTGACTGCTTTACTGTTTTCATCCTTCGCTGAACCCACATTTCTAGAGGCTCAACCCTGGTATCCCTCTTTCACATCGTCCACGCTTCACTCCCATGGGAGAGAATACTCCACACGTAACACTTGGTCAATTTCTTCCACATGTTCAAATCAACGCTCTTGCTTCATAACACTTGTCTTTTTCTCGTTGAAAGTTTATTTTGCCGCCGCAATCCTTCTTCTGTTTCACTTGGACGTTTCAATCTTTCGATCTCGCCATGCCCAGGACTCAAATATCTTTCTCTCCTTGGTTCTTATCATTACTTCATCTTTGTGGTGCATCTCCGTTACCTTACTTTTTTCTTAATTTAATATCTTTCCGTACTATTCCCTTGTTACTTCTTTAAAATATTCTTTGAATCTTCTATCACCATACCAGCTAGAATCACCGTATAATTTGCAGAACGTAGGGTACTTATTTTATGCCTCTCTATAATTACTCATCTTCCTGATTTTTCTTGCAGATCTGTAATCATATTTGCAAGAAACACATTAAAGAGGGACGGCACGTGGGTGGGTCCTTACCTTATTGCATAAACCAATCCATTCTGGATTATTTACTATTACATCGTTTGCCGCATAACGCATCTTATGTTGTATGATTCCCTAATGAAGCGTCTACTTTGCCATTCCACATTATTTTCTAAGGATTTCCATCATTTTGTCCTGAAACAACTTTCATTTCAGTGAGAAGGGAAGGAGACACTTCGTAAAACAATATGGGACGAACAAATGTTATGACAATACCATTTATATTTTTACAACCGTTTTACCTTGCGCGACTTAATTTGGTATCTTGTATTGAGGAAAGAATACATTATTGAATCACGTATGTGCAAAGATCGCACCGTTGTCCCATAAAACAAGCCATAGTAAATAAATTACTAAATTTAGCCTCGCGCGCGGCGTTCTCTGGTGTTAGTCGGCAGTGCTGTTTTGGTCGGCACATCAGTGGACTGGAGAGAACTGAGCCATAGTAGATATAACCAATCCAACTGAAACCGGTGATCAGGAGGCATAATACATAATGGTGTGAACTTAATTGCAGAAATGTTGCTTGCTCTGTTAAAGCGCCCCGCCCACGCTTCCCCTTTTTATTTTGGGGTTCAGATATGGTGTGAAGTGACTTGGATAGCGAGACAGATGACAATTCTCGTTATCTCCGTTTGGGTAAAATCGTTTATTTGGGCCAGTAGGGAGTCGCTGGCTAAAATCGCATTTTTGATGAAAACATTTAACACCGTAGGATCGCATTATTTTCGCATCCGCGAACCTTTCTTTTAAAATTGTTGTGAAGAAGGAAGAAGCCATTACATGATCATGTGACGCGTGCGGAGATATCGGAGTTTTGTTGGGCCACTCAAGACTCAGTTGACGGCGCATTTAACCGAAACTGCGATCTGTAACTACTATTCCGTTCTTTACAGAGAAAACACCGTGAGCTTGTCAGTTATCATTTTACTTAAACCTTCTTATATTGATTCTCATTATTTTCACAATCCTTCCATATGAACTTGTTTTTTGTAACATAACTGAAAATGCTATTTAGTGATAACAGTGTTGTAGGATGTCCAGACGTTTTTTATGCAATTTTGTTTTTCGCATCGCACACGCTTCATTATATGTATCGCCAATACTAATGTGTCTGTGATTATGATTTTTGAATAATTTTTCAAATGCTTTGCTTTTGTTGCAGGTAAATCCGCCGCACTACATCCTTTTCTTTCACCCTTGGACGGATGTGTGTTCCGTCTATACTTCTGAGGTAATATTAATGTACTCGTATTTACGAATCTTAATGAAATCAAGGGATTTTCGAAGAAAATGTAGATTCCGCTTTTTTAATTTATTCATCGTATTTTGAGTACTCATTTCGAAACACGTCGTTTTCCATTGCTTCATTTTCTTGCTTTATCTTTCTTTGGAAAAAGGTTCATATTAAAGAAACACTGTAAAGAAGATCGAGATTTAAATATAACTGGAATATTCTTGCGTTAATCATATTTTGTGAAGTGTCGATTCCCCAGTATAATTGCAAGAATATGTGTTCACGTGTTGTAATATTCCATCTGAAAGTATCAATTGAATAATATTAATAAATACACATTTATTCAAAGTTCCTTTAGTCTGAAGTGTTGAAATATCTTCACACTAATATTTACCCCTATATTTCTTTGTTTGAATGTGCCTAAATGCTTAAAGGCGTGGACATCATAATCCTTCAATGATGGCTTTTAATATTATATAAATTGAGCTTTATGTGTTTATATCTGACTATTTACTCATAACTATTAATTAGGCGAATTGAAATATTGATCTAATAGATGTAATTTCCTTTCCGTTTAGCTGTTCGATTATTACTACCTGAACAAATTCGAACCGATTGTGGATTAAAGAAACAACAACTGAAAAGTATCGGTCGGTCTGTTTTGTTCGGTATTTTGTTGACCATTAACTGATTTTTTTTCTTGCTTCCTATTGAGTGTCTGAAGAACATACACACGAAATGGTATTAGATTGTTGCCTGCAATTCTATTACACTTAGTTTCGGTGAACAAATAGACGACGTAGAATACTCATCAAAATGGGTTGTAATTCGAATGTAATCTTTTGCTGTTTACTGTACGAAATCAATTTTTAATTTGAAATGCATTATAGAACCCCAGGTAGAAAATTAAATGACGATAACAACAATCGATAAAGCACGACTATCTTATGTTGAAGAAAATTGCATTTGTTCAGTTTGTAGAGTCCTCATTTGAGACCGGCCACCTACCATTCTTTGCTACCTGTCTTGATTGTGGATTCACATTTCGAGAAACGCGTTCCGTGTAGCGAAGAGAGCTAGCGGTACCGCTGTCGCACTCTTCGTAACTGTGGAGCAAGCTGCCGCAGAAAACCAGTTTGTGACTAGCTGGCAGCGCATTTCACTTTTTGTTTGCTTTGTCGAGAATGTGATTACAGTATATATCTTCACGTTTTCTATATAATTAGCCATGAAATCTACGGGCAGTCCGCGGAGGCCAGTGTCTCGGGAGTGACAGAGGAGCCAAACGAGTTTGTGGCCTGGGTTTATCAAATTCCATTATGTACGGAGTCGGGACGTGTGTTATCCTGCAACGCACGCGTTTAAGTGTTTCTCTTGGATAATTTTTTGATGTCGCGTTTGAAGTGGGTTTATTTTCTTGCGGGGATGGCGTGTTGTTGCTGCAACCTGCTTGATTTTAGAGATACAACGCTCTTTGTGCTTGGTTTTAGACATACAGCCCCACCTATTTAAGATGCATGCGTTCGAATAGTTTGTAGCTCTAGGTGATTACACTGTCATGTAAAAGTAAAATTATCATCAAGCGTGTTCTTTTTGTTGACTTGAGATATAGTTCATTGAAAATTGAAGATCGAAAATCCTGTAGAATACTGGAGTAGCTGGAGAACACCTACGCTCACATTTGGCTTTGTGTGCGTGTGTGTGTGTGAATTTGCTATTAGATATGGAAAAATTGTTTATGTTAATGCAAAGGCTGACATTTATGTAAATAATTTTAAAGGTGGGTCACAGGAACATTCACGTAACTCAATACATTCTTGTAACTAAATTACATTTAAATTTACATACTCATTCTGAGTTTGGGAAATCGTGCGTTCATTCTTCCACTGGCCATGCGCCCGTGTCGGTATGACGTAGACTAAACGAAGAACTTGCTAAAGGACCACGTAGGCAGGTAGGTAGACGAATGGCTGTTTCGTCCGTAGGAACTCGTTCGACTGCAAACTGAATAGAATGCCGATTCCCCGAGGCAAAGTGATAAGCGAGGCGGGTGGGAGGGCGGGCGGGTGAGTGAATGGTGGTTCTGCCGAGTCGCTGCGACGCCGCTTTTGATATTGCGGCGATTCGCCCGATCGAAGGAGCCCTCTTCCTGGAAACCTGCTGCGGCACGATGGACGCGGGGGCGGGGCGGGGCGGGGCGAGGTGAGGGTGGAGCCTCGAAGGCACCGACGGAGTTTCCACGGGCGAATCCGCATCCGCGTACTTAAGGAAGGTAGTGAAAATCTTGAAAGTGAGCAGGCACATTCGAAATCTTCATGAGTTCTCGAATCGGACACTTGTGACGACTTAGTAGATGTTTTTAAATGTGTCTAAAGTGGTACCCAATGTTTCTTTCCCGAGACTGCGGTAAAAGAGGGTAAATAATAGAAGCCACCAGAAACAAATTAATATTCGCATTTTAATAACCGAGATGTTAATGATATTGCAATGAAAGTGCTACTTATGAAATCATTTTTCATGGCATTGGTTTCGTTCGTATGAAAGAAAAAAAGTGATTGATATCACTGTATCATAATGTTCCGCGATCTTTCTCGGCCAGAAATGAGAATCTCGCGATATGTCTTAGTGTACTTTATTAATAATTAGGGGTTGTGATGGTAAGAATTGTTGCAGCCTATTTATCAGTCTCTGGTTCGGAGATAGTTGTGAAATGTTTCCACGATTTTAGTTGGAGCGAAAAGTAAAGAAGGGAGTGTAAATGTTGAAATTGAGAATGCACTTTCGAAATCTTCAAGGCATTCGTCGCTGGCGAGTGATGGCTTTTGGCGCAACGAGATGCAATGTTTTGCGAGAAGAAAATACATTGTGCGAGATTTCGGAATTGTAAGCGAGAATGTGTGAAGAGTTTAAAATTCGAATGGCGTGCGCTACGCCAACATGTACAAACCGAGCAATCTTGTTTTCCTACCCCGACGCCAAGAACGAGGCACTTGTGAAGAAATCGGCATCGCCAGCCACATGCATCCTTCAGCCCCTTGCACGGCGCGAGAAGTCTTGTTTGCAGCATTTGCTCGAAGCTTGTAACCGGACACACTCGCCTGTGAAGTAAGCCATGCGACAGCCAATCTGCTGTTTATTTTAGAGTGCGCCGTGCCTTCTCGTCCGCCTCCAGCTCCCTCCAACGGCGTGAGAGAAGTGAACATTCTATCGCGCGAGTCATCCTCGCAAAGTAGGAAGGCTCCGCAGTCGACCAAGCGGAGGGAGTGATGCAAGTCTGGCGGGAATGAAGGGGCGAGATTGTGTATTCATGGCCGGGCGGTGTGGGCGCCCAGCGCCTAGGAAAACGCGGTTGTTTCGCAGAACACAGTGCTTCGGCTCAGAATTCGGTTCCCTGGGGTCCAGAGTTCGTGGTTCTCCGGTGTATGTATACAAATACGGAAGTGGTTCCCGCTAAATATACCACGAGTTGTCTATCTGGTCTCGCCTGTTTCTTTGGAAGGTTGGAGATGAATTGTGAGTCGATTCCGTTTAAAAGCGGGAGTCACGAGCATTCCCCGCGATGAAAATGTGTTTTATAATAATCCTTTAACTGTTCATATGAATGTTCCTATCAGCCGACGTCGTTAGTCTACTTGCTTAACTATGCTCCGTGAAGTCACGGAAGTTAACCAACTCGAGTCCCCACGAATTCCTGGGGGACGGGTGATCATCTGGGTACCCTGGTTACTAACGGCGCCGAAAATTTCACCCCTAAGGATAAAAGGCAATGACTGACTGCGAAGTTACGAGACACATGTCAAAGTTACGCGACACATGTCAAAACAACGGAGGATGCCGTGTTTGACTCCTGGTATATAGTACGCTAAATTCCCAAAAAAGTCTTAAAAGTTTTGCGAAAAACGCGTTTATTTAGAGGATATTTGAGTTGTTTGTATTGTATTGTATTATTTATTTTGAATCGTTGTATATTTTAAAACTGCTCAATTTGTAAAGTTTGTATTCGAACTAATGTAATCTTATAGCAATTTTTTCTTTTAACAAAAGTGTTCGTTCGTTTGAATGCCTTTTTTATCATCCGGTAGCTGACTGTCGTCAGCTGTTGCAATCTGTATCTTCCTGACACGCCAGGTTTCAGATTCAGCAGCGTTACTGCTATATAGCTTGTCGGTTTACTTCACTGAACCATATTGTAAGTATAACACCCCCACATTCAATGCGACACACCCGTGCCTTATATAAGTTTCGAAATAGCAAATCGTGATTCAGTGCATTGCTAATCTAACAACTACGCACGCCATTGGGTGAGCTTGTATTTTCATGGCGGAAGCCGTCAGGTGAGACAGGTCGACGCCTGGTGCTCTACCGTTAACAACGCCTATCTCGTTGACTGCAATGCCTGGACCACGATTGGTGTTGAGATGGTGAAAGTGAGGAGATTAGTTAGACAGAGGATGTATAGTGAGCATGATTGAGCAAAATATCGAATGAAACGAAGAGGGCACGGGATTATCTCATGGGAATGTGCCAATTTCCATTTTCTCTTGCATATAAATCCGTTATGGTGGGACTCCAAGTTTGAATCTGGTGAGTATTGCTGACACTGATGGCGGATACGCTAACCTCTTCAAACTCGATTCCCGAGTAATGAAGTAATAGACATTTTGCAGAATTCAAGATTTTTCGCAGACTGGTCGCCGGTGCGCTGGCGAACCGAATTCCCGGTTCCAGTCGTCCTCGCAGCTGTGTGGACGGCGAGCGCAGTCGACACGGTCTTTCTTCCGACAGGAGGAATGCCTGGCTGGCCGGCCATTTTCGGGCGCGTGACATCATCGCCGAGCCGCGAGCCGTTCGCTTTGACGGTGCGCCGAGCCTCGTCGCGTTGTGAAACCGGCGTGTTTCGTGGCCTATCGCTGGGAAAGCAAAGGGGCTCACGGAGGAGCCACTGGGAAGTAATGTATCCCTCATAGCGTTAAAGAAGAAGCCATGTGTCTCGAGTTTTATCGTGGATTGTGATACGAACTCTAGGAATATGTTTGATGAATTGCAGGGTCAAAGTTATTAAGAAAAGTGAAGATAACAGATTATTTTTCAAATTTGAAAAATTCTTGAATTCTGTTCTCTTCACTTGCAGTAGCCACTTTACAATATTCGTTTCACTAGATTACGGTTTGTATACAAAATAGAAATTGAAAATTTCAAATTTTTTTTGAAAATTTTGAAAATTTCAAATTCTGACATCGCTATATTTTTGCAACATTGTAAAAGAGCATTTTGATTATGAGATTATAGGGCGGTCATTTAAATGTGGCTAAGATGTGATGTAGAAGACCTGATGGTGTAAGAAATGTCACTCCTTATTGTAAGGGAATGAATGGACATAATCAATATCGTTTCCGTAGGTAGATCATTTTCTTGGAATTTCTACTGCCGTATGAAAGAGAACAAGCCCGATCTTGTTGGTTTCTAAAATGCGTACCACTACCAATTCTTTGTTGGTTTTTCATTGGGACCTGCTGGAGTCCTGCATGTCTGGGGTCTTCCAGACACAAAACACTGCTAGCTCATTGCAGTCTGACGAGTCTTGGGAAATGCCGGCTATGATTACTGTCGAGAACCCTGAAGTGCTGCCTGTTGCAACATGTCTCTAATGTATCTGGTCATTAGACTATTAGTCTGAGCCGTACATTAAAATAACTTTCATGCTTCCTCGATAAGAGAGTAGGTATTTCTAATGTGAATTGACTTGTGGGTATTTTCTTGTTACATGCCTTTACTCTTTACTAAAGGATGCAATCTTATCCAGAAGAATTAACGTCATTATGTTACGTTACACAAATTATTATGACAACAGTACTTGGATTTAATCAAGTGAATAGGAGGATGATCGAAATTGTCTTCGCTCTGAAATACCCGTCAGAACGAAACCGGAACTAGTAAGGAAGTTGTTTAATTGGAAATGTTTGTGCTTATGCGGCGACAAAGAAGAAAACCAAGAAGTGTTAGTGGCATGTTAGCATCTTGCGCCCCTCAATTTTCTGATGCTATTCCATAAATATATTTCGGAAAATACGACTTTTGGAAAGACCATTTCGCGGCATGTAAAATATCCACGATCATTACTGGAACGATTACACAGCTGGGCTGACGAATCACTGAAAGCTAATAAATAAACGATAACGATGTTGATGTTGCATCAACGGCAATTCACATTCTTGTATCCCAGCTTTCAAAATGATTTATTTTTCAAGATGTTTTGGCAATTAAGGAACGAGTCACAGGCATAATTTTGCCCAGACATCCGTCTTTATGTGGGTCATCTTTTTAGGTTTTATATAATAACCTAACGTAAATATATAATTCAGAAATTGCCTTTGAACGTTGATATTAAGAACTCATGCGTAGATTTTGAAAATGGAATTAAATATTGCTAACTAGCGTAGAATGCACCTCCGGCGGGTATTTTCATTTAAAAAAAATGTACTTTGCAAGTTCATAACGAAAATTAATTTTAATTATAGTCCAATTATAGTCCAGTCACATTTTCGGGAAGGGCAAAAGTATCGATTAACACACTACTTGTTTTTGTTTCGTGTGTGCTTCGTGCATGCTGTTATTATTTTTTTTCAGATTTTGAAAAGTGTAAATGTAGTGAATACTGCGTAGTACGTAATATAGTTCTGAAGGAATATTTTTCAAACATCTCCACAGATAATCAACGTCTATAGAAAGAAAACACGCAAACGTATTCGAAGAAAACGAACAAGTTTCCTTCGAAGTCATTTCCTTTTCTTCACAACGTTCATTTCTTTTGTGCAAGCGATAAATCAAGGCAGAAGTATCGCATACTTTCCCCAAATTCTGACCGTTTCTGTTGATTACAGAGATAATTACTAATTGATTAATCATTACAATTTCTTGATATGTTACTACGTCAAAGTGGAACCGGTGTCGTAGAGAGCGGCAGTCACAAGAGAAGACTGAGAAACCAGGAAAATGCTCGGTGGAAGCTCATGTCTAGACTAGTTCGTTGTCAAGATACTCTTAATGTCAGATGTTCCGTAAGAGGTAAGAAACCTGTGGGCCTCGGATGCTTCATTTCAAAATTAAGAACGATGGTAACTTTGTGCGATGGCTTTAAACGATGGTGATTTTGCTGATTGCCTGTTCGCCAACCGATTGATGATTTCAGCAGTAGCGCACTTACATAGTGTTGTGACAATGGGAAGAGTATCTTATGATACGAAACCAACCATCATCATTCCTTAGTCAATTCATTTTTAAGGAGGGCAGGCTGAGTTCAGCTGAGAGCCATTGCCTCTGACCCTGCAGAGACTCTGACCGGCAGGTCATAGGGTTCGAATCCCGACGGTTATAGATTTTCGACACTGGCTAAATAGCTAGGTCAAATTGGGTGGACAATTCTAGCGATCGACTGCTCTGAACGGTAGTGTTCCGTGATTTCTCTTATCGGTACCAGGCGAATACCGAAGGAGTGAGTGTCCTTACAAACGACCACACCGACCTTGTCCTAACCTACCCCCTTACACTTACATGCACCACATTACCTTGTCCCGTCTGGGGCGGTGCTCCACTGAGTGGAGATTCCTGGTGGGAAACGCCCCACTATATTAGCCGACGTGTAGGTCGTCAGATCTTACCCTCTTAACATCTCCACATCTCGAGATAAAACATACACTACACTAACGGGACTAGTGGCCTTAGCAGTTGGCGTGTCGTTCTAAGAGGAAATCGGAACTATCTCATTCTGTGCTACGGTTAAAATGAACAGTATTACTTGAGTTTGACATGTGTAACCTGTTTATTCATAAGTAATAAAATCGAAATGTAAGCGTTAATAAAATCAAAAAATTCAGTAAAACTGAAACTAATATAGTAAGGAAAGTGTCTTATTCAAAGGTGCACTATGAAGAAGAAAGAGTATGCATCAGTGAAAATCTTTTGGACTATTTTAGACTATTTTCGACCGACCTCGTAAAATGGAAGGATACGTAATCTTCATACTACGAATTTCGAGCGAAATTCTCTGTATACCGCCCACCTTCAACGGCGAGGAATGCTACTGAACGTCTTCTTATATGAAGTTCATAGTAATAAAGTTGACTATGGAACAATATCAAATATGTATGCAATGTTTATACACACGTAGAATTAATTTAGGATTGCTTTAGTATCGCGATCGTCCTTGTTCGTCTTTCAAACATTCAACTTAAATAACATGCAGCTTCGTATATTTTTGACTACTCACATCTCTTCATTGGAAATCTTCATCTTGAAGAGGCGAAGTCTAGAATATAGCGCCCCATTCCATTCTCTGACTTTGAACTATATTAGGATGATTTGTACTCGCTCGTTAAATGAAGGTGCGTTCTATCTCCGTCGCTACGTTTACCACGTCAAGTAAAAGCGAAATCTGCCTGCATTGATGCGCAGTCGTAAGGGGTGGCTTACGAGCGATAGAAGAGGAGGAAGCACGAAGCGGGTGTGCTTTCTGGCTGATCCCGGCGAACAGTGGGTTCAATTCACCCCGAAAGAACACAAAGTGTATTGCCTGGTTTCCAAGAAAGTACATATTTCAGCTACCACGAAGTAATAAAACCAAAACACGAAAATCAAATAGAAATACCGTACTCTTTATCTTCTATTCTTCTTAAAGGATTGTTTTGTTTGTTGTTTTTTTTTTCAATTTTTTCAAGGTTTTTTGAAAGTTTCATGAAATAAAACTGACTGAATCCCTACTATTACATTGCACAAAAGGAAGAACTGTACATAAGTTACAAACGAAAAGTATTACCTACGCATTGTACGGAAAAGAAGGGAAGAAAAGACTTAAAAACGTAATCATTTGTAATTAAAATCACTGAAAAGTATTTTTTGTAAAGGGCTACATGTGTCAGACGTTTGTTGAACATTGTTTTTATTTACTTACACGCACTAATCTTTGCATTTAAAAACAGTCAATATTCAAAATCAAAACACTGGTTATCTTCGCTTCGCCAATTACAACCTCATAGTGCAAGGATATCCTTGTATTGTATTGTAAATATTGTAGTTGGTCTTGAAAATAACGTAATGAACAAATGCATGCAAGCGATCATTCTATTAATTATAATAGATTATTAAAATTTAGTATTTTAACTGTAAAGCCAGTTAATAACACCAAGTCATAACTCATATAGAGCACACTACTTTGTATTTCAAAAATAATTTAAAAAAAACAGAATTTGGTTGAGTAGAAAGTTCAAATTCCTTTCCAAACGAAAACACTTAGTTTTAAATATATAGATTTCTCCAATGATTATCAACTTACATTCTGCGGAAGTGTTTTTGTTTTCTTTTTCTCGAAACACATTCTCGTATCTTGTGCATATTTGTCTGAGATTTTTGTCTTGCATTATTCTAGTGCTAACGATGTAATTTCGAGAAGTAGTTCACAATTATTATAAATTAAACGTTATCTTTGCCTCATCCTTTTAGAAATTGAAAACATAGTGCTTTAAGCGGTCAAATTGGCCGTTAATTGAGATGGCCGATTAAGCAAGGTAATAAGGTTATTAAAAGTGTAATTCAAGCGTATTTGTGCTAAATGCTATGAAGTAAAGTATGTTTTCTTTAACATTTTTATTTACTTTAAAATACAAAATACAAACAAATGCATCAGACTTAGGAACACTGCTCCTTTCGGTTGTATCACAACACACAATTGACTTGTGACTCATTCACCTTCATCGAGAAACTCCCTTTCCGTCCTCTCCGAATAGATCACGCTATCTAGACATGAAGATCCAATTCATATTCTTATTGACGCGCTGTGAGACAATTATTAAAATCATCTGTTGTTACCTGAAATAGTTTATGCAATTAGTTTATAATGTTAAACTTGACTGCATGAGTACATGTTTTGAAAACGAGCAACGTTAAGAGCGAGTTTTCAGATGTGTACGAATGCAAAAACGCAACATTATAAACGAGTTGCATACGCTAGCTTTTTGTATAACAGCATTATAAATTTTTAAGAGAATCAAACTTAATTTTGCAAAACAACTTCCTTGTGACGTTTCGGGTATTTGACATCTGTACGAGAAAACTGTGGTCGGCTGTTCCGTTTTTCGCTATCTCTTCAAGAATCTCTCATTGCGATTGGCTGAATGTGTGATGACGCAATCATTCGTGCCGTAAAATCTAATACATCATCATTTGTGCCGTAAAAGGCCCTTGCGAGATGAGCGACGCTATATTCTCGAAACAATCTGCAAATGCATCCCATCGCAAAAAAAAATTAATTAACAGTAATTTTCTCCACTTTTCACGGACTGAGTTAGCTCGTAGGCAGCATGATAGTTTACTCTGCGGCGTCTCTGACCGGGAGGTTCTAGGGTTCGATTTCCGACAACGGCCGATGTTTGAAGCTGGCCACATGGCCAGAACGAATTTAGTCGGTCTGGAGAGAAAATCTAGCGGTCGGCTGCTCTTATCAGATTTTTTTCTTTTTTTTTCTCTGATCAATACCTGGCGAATGCCGTAACAGAGCCCTGACCAACGATCATGGACCACGCGCGATCTTTCCCATCCTCTCCCTTCCATATTTTTTAATGAAGTTTTGCCTGCAGCGAGCGCAGAGGCATGGCTTTTGGCTTGAACCTACGCGTGTCAATAATTGGGAGGTCGTAGTCCGATGCTAGTAAGGTGCCAAAAATTTATTTGACGTGTTTAACTTCAGTGTGTACTTGGTGTCTACCGGAATTCAGTTCGTTGTCCGACTGTTCCGATCACTGATTTCCCTAGTTATTTCCAATCGAATATCGGAGTAGCTACTGTGAATCCAGGCCACGAACTGCGCGCGATCTTCCCTTCCCTATCCCGTCCTTTCCATTTCCAGAGCAAAACGATGTGCCGATCACCGATTCACAAAATCTCCGACAAGCGTCTGAAATTGAATGTAGAGACAAGCTGCCAGTCGCGCGAGGCGAGAAATGTATCTCCTGGTGAAGAAAACTAGGCGAATAATAATAAAAGTAGTGATGCTGCAGAATGATAGCCCAAAATTTCTTGAACTAGTTTATTTATTAGCTTTTCTGTTTTGCCCCACCCTCTTTCAGACTGCTATCTGTTGGACGCCTAAAATACATTTTTTGATATTTTTTCAAATTTTCTTTTCTCTAATTCTAGAAGTAATATATGACTTTAGGATTTTTTTTCAGAAAACTAAAAGCTGACCATATATACAGATTTTCATTGAAAAATTTGGACGTTTTTTAGAAAATATTTGAACGTTTCTGAAAATGCGCAGCTTTGATTCCATTTTAATAGAAAACTGTGTTTTAGAGAAATTTTGAAAATACCCCTGGAGTTTCAATGCACGCAAAATTCAAAGAATTCTATTCACAATCTTTTGGACAAGTCAAATCGACCGAAGAATATTCATTTTGGAACAAATCCACACTGACAGACGGACAGACGTTTTTTTAAAGAAACAACACGTGTTGGGTATCAGGGGCCCCAGCGTGTATTTTCTTTGAAATCTCGAAATCGATTTTCCGCATCATTACATAAGTTTCCCTACACAAGCATATTTCTCCATATATACGCAAGAATACGAAAAATTAAAACGTTGTAAGTTTTAACCAGAGTACTTTTGGGGCGCGCCATTTGGCCCATTGCGAACTTGTGGGTGGTGGCACAGCGAAGGGGGGAGGGGGCGCCGGCAAATAGCGGCGATATATTGCGCGACGCGCGCCCTAAAGGTCCGCGTGGGCGCCGCGGTGGCTTAGGTGGATGGCCCCGTAGCGAACGAGCTGGCGCTCAGGCCCTCAAGGGGGCAGCGAACGTTGCGTGCTTGCAGGAAAAAGCGATGCACTCAGCTATTGCCTGGGCGTAATCATCAATCGTAGTTAATAATAATAATAATAATAATAATAATAATAATAATAATAATAATAATAATAATAATATAAAATGTAAGTTCACAACCATTATTACTCTTTCAATTTTAATGGGTACCTCTAATTATTATGTGACACATACTTGCAACCTGCGTTTTGAGATGTAAAGATACCAATTGTTTAAATGGTCCGTATTTTTGACTCGAGAAATAAACAATTACCTGCATAATTTGTCAGTGCTCCAGATCGTAATACATAATTGTAGTATAATACGCTAAGGAAGGGTGGCGGTTTTAATTATAATAAACAATCGAAACAAAACCTCGTTACTTTGCTACTGCTGGAGAGGAAAATTTACCCTCATTGAATTCAGCAACCAACATATTTAAGAAGTATATGGAAGTTCGCAGATTGTTACTGGAGCAAAGCAGGCGCTCGTGGAAGTGCAATACACTTTCCGCTGCAAAACACTTCAACATCGCGCGTAACTCGATAACGACGCGATTAAGACCTTTAAAGCAAGTTTTCGTTAGCCTAAATAGATTTGAGCTATGCTTCTTTTGCCGAAATCTATACAATGAGTCATTTTTTTGGACGTTCTGTTACCCTTTTTGGATTTAACACCACTTCGTAGCATGGGTTGTCAAAAACGTTCGAAGTTGGATTAGAGCGAGAAGTTTATTTTTTATTTTTAAAAAGTGATGATTTACAAAATGAGGAATGTTTACGCGGGTGCACGGTGTCATTATTATTCTTTCGTACGTTTCATTCGGTTCTGAGAGCTCCCGTTGACGTGCGTACCGAGGATTTTCTATACAAATTTGTATCTGAATGTATTGCTCTCCATTATTTCCTCTTCATTATTAACGTTGCATCAGTCTGTGTTGAAGAGGAGCTCTCAGTGAAAGATGATCGTTGAGGTAATCAAGAAAACCTTAACCTGTTACATTTAATAGCATGTTGCCTTAATTAATTATAGTTTAAATAAATAGAAATAAAAAAGTGAAGAAAAAGAATAAATGAAAGGGGGGGGGAATAAAATTTTAAGTACTAAATTTTCTAAATTTTTGGATCTATATGTGTGCAATGAATTATCGCATATTATTTATAACTACAGCTGGGTCTCGTAAATTAAAAAAAAAATAGTTACATTGGGAGGAGAAGTTTATCGTCTCATCTTAGACAACCTCCATTCCCAATCGTCGTGAAAGTCAGTTCAAGATAAGCATCAAAAGATGGACATTGAACACAGTTGAACATGTTGCAACCGATACGTACTAAGTATTGAGAAAAGTCAATCGGGTAATTTCAGGCTGAGCTATACTTTGTAACGTGTGATGTGTCTTTTGTAGTCTTTGTTACATGACATACTTCACGAAGATTTCTTCATTGTATGGACGGTTACCTGTTTACGGTCTTCATCCTCAAATCTTGAGGGTGTAAACAATACAATCTTTCAGATATATGGTGAAGTGATGAGATCAACCTCAAGATGATGTGTGAGCAGTCTAATTTCTGCCCAGCTATGTGCAATGTGAAGATATTTATAACTGAGGTGATTAGGTCGATGAATCATATTAGTCACCTTCTTAGGCATTGATGTTTTGATTCCAAAATCAATAATAATAATAATAATAATAATAATAATAATAATAATAATAATAATAATAATAGTATAATTATGATAATTATCACCACGCTCATTATTCGGAATTCGGATTATCAATCACATCTACACCGTGAATTATTCGGATCCCGGAATGGAACATTTCAAGTTTATGTGAACATCGCCTATCGCTTTTATCCGAAAATGGTACGAAACTGCGGCCGGATAGAAGCAAAACATGTAGAGAGACAGCCATACGTACAGACAGGTCGTGTAGTGGTTGTAGTAACAATGGCAAACGGCCACGACGCCGTGGCATGGTGTGGGGGGAGGGGGCGGGGCGCTCGTAAGTCGTAACTCGCGGCCGCTGCGCTCGGGGACGTCGCGTTGCGTCGCGGCGCGGTGCGGCTTGCTTCCCTGCCAGCCTGCCTGCCGTATGTCGTCCTCTTCTCTCCTTCCTTCCTTGCTTCCCTCCTTTCCGCCCGCACGTTGCGTGTCGTACGGCGCAGAGGATTACAGCAGGCTGTCGGCCGGGTTTTGTGCTCGCCTGTTTACGGTCGGAGAGTTATCTGTCATAGGGTCGCCTCGAGAGCGCCGCCACCGCCACCGTCCATTTTTTTTTCTTTTTTCTCGCCCTTCCCTCCCTTCTCCGCTGGCTCGTGCGCGCGTGATGGAGGGGAATCGGCGAACGCCGCCGAGCGGATGTCGCTAATGGCGCGCCGTTTCCTTCCGGTAAGGAGTCCTGATAGAATGGCCAGGAATGGGGATTTGAACCTGGTGAAGGATTTACACGTTCTCGTCTGTTGCTTTGATAATTAACTCTTGACAATGAAGTCTCCGAGTGGGCTCAATCTACTTTTCTCGTGGAGTGATGTTTACATACTTATGCACATGCAAATTGCGAATACAAGTGCATTACTTTCATGAAACGTGTATGTTGATGGTGTTTTGTTTCTTGAATGTTTCATGTGCCAACGCTGCATGAATATGAATATTCCCAGGAATGAAAGCGAAGTTGTTTTCTGTAATGATCATTATTCACTTTCGTACTTGTACTCAAACAAGCTCGGAGCAATCATTGCGTTTATTCTGAAATGGATCCTGTTAAAACACGTAAGAACATAAAACAGCCGATAAGATTGCCATCACCCACTCAGTTTCAATTCATGTTATTGACGGTTCACGGACATCGGGATGTTTCGACATCTAAGTTCATTGCATGTCCATAAACCGAACGACAAACCATTAAGGAAGAGAGCCGATTGTAGTTGGAGCTCCCTTTAATAGTCGATGCGGTTCAGCGCCTACGACGTTCGCGTTGCGTAACACAAAACACGACGTCCTCAAACAAGGCAGCGGCAGCGACGATGCGGGCTTACTTCCCTGGAAGAACGTGGTCCCAATACCGGTGCTGCATTTTATGTAGTGCGAGAGTGTTTTGAAGACCACCTTTCAAGAAAATTAAAAATACTCTACCTTTTATAATGCAGAATCTTTTTCGATTCTTCTTCCTTATCGTACAGAACGTGAATGAATCGTCTCTCTTCCGCGGGAACATTGTGAACGAGTCAACGACAACGTAGATTCCGAGGGGAATAACGTCGTATTTATAACCTTCAACTTTTAAGGCGAGTTGACGCTTCTTTACATCAGTCGAGTTGCAAGACAGGCTCCGATCTTCGGCCTGTGCGATTAACTGACAGCATCGTTGCATTTTTCTACACATAATTTCAAAGTCATTTCATGCCAATATACTTTTTAATTAATTAAATTCCGTCATTCTCATTTGATCTACGAAACAGAATTCCCTCTGTCCCACTAGTCGTTGTTTTCGTTCATTGTTCTCTAGACTTCGGAATCGATTCCCTATGGTAGAGATAAAATCCTCTTTTTTTTAATAATAATGTTGCTTTATAGGAAGTTTGGTCATCAAGATTGTGTTTCTAAAATGGACCGTGTGGCAGCCACATCCCGTTCCTTGGCTCAACGTGTCGCCTTCCCTTCCGGCGACATCACCGGCACTTGCGCATCGTGTGGGTCAAGTCGCTCGCTGCGCTGCGCCGCGCCTCGCCGCGCCGGTGGACAAACCGTCTCGCGCCTGCTGCCTTCGCCTTCACCGCTTGCGCCGCCGTCTCGCTCTGGTTTCTCCGCCAAGGCTGCTGCTGCTGCTACGCAATGTCACATTATGAGAGGATCCCGCAGTTTCCTTGACCCCTGACCATTCCGCTGTTGCCTTCATTGTCTTCCTGTAGAACCTCGGCTGCAGGCTATCTCACAATCGCCACCTTGAGTCATTCCAGAGTCGATGCATATTGTCCGTTTCCGACCCGAACGTTTTTCTATCGAGATCCGGGCTTTTTAGATTTCTAGCTCTTTGCACCCATCGTCTTTCGCCACCTCTCTTCATCTACTCTCTTTCGCCTACGAAAGAAATTGAATTTTGTCAGAAACTCTCTCTCTCTCTCTCTCTCTCTCTCTCTCTCTCTCTCTCTCTCTCTCTCTCTCTCTCTCTCTCTCTCTCTCTCTCTCCTCCCTCTCTCTTTCTTTTGTTTCCTTTCTCTCTCCTTCTCTCTGCCGTCTCATCTCACCATGCAACTCCGTCGCTGTGCGTCGTGCTGATTCCTATCTGCCACCATTGCTGTCTGACGCCACCGCTTCTTTCCCTCGACCTTGATTTGCCATCGTTGTGCTACAGTTTCCTTTCGTTCCTTCCCTTCCCCAATTCCTATCTCCGAATCGTAGCGTTCGTTGTTTGTCGCTTCCCTTTCCTTGTTCCGCGGCCGCCGCGCCGATGTCCTTTCTCCGCCGCCGCCGCCGCCGTTGCCGTCCTTCCGCCTGGGCCGCTTGGTTGCCACCGCGCCGTTCTATTTACATACTGAGCGGCGCTTGGCGTCGCGCGAGCGAGGTCGCGGGCGGCGTCGAGGAGGAAGCGGCGGCGGGGCGGGGAGGGGCGGGACGGCGCGCCGTGGTCGAGGCGCTGAAGGGCCTGGCGGGCCGTGCGAGTGGAAGGAGCGGGAGGGGGAGGGGCTCGTGAGCAGCACGTAAACAAACACGGCGACCGCCTCCTCTTCCGCCAGCAAGCGGCGCAGCCACTTGCGCGAATAGAAGGCGAAAGCGGGTAGTCCGGCGCGGTCGCGGGCGGGGGCGGGGGCGGAGCCCGTGCTGGGTCACTGTGCGAAGGACGCCGCAGCCGCACGAGGGCGTTGTCGCGCGGAGACGATTTTGGAAGCGGGAAACGAGTCTGGGCGCAGTAAAGGACTCTCGTTTTATTACGCTGCCCACGCGTGTTTTCAAGGGCGGTTCACAGAATTCGTGCAGTACTCTGTGAAGTTATTGGCGGTGTCTTGCTGAGATTACTAATGAGGAAGATTCATTACCAGTAGGGATTGTCTGTTAATACAAAACGCTTTGTGAGAACAGTGCTTTCGGTTAATTGCCATCCAGTCCACTATCGACAGTACACTTCATGCCTTGTTTAATTTAATGGTTTTATCATTCTAAAACGGAAATCATTGAAACTGTGTACATGCGCGAGAGATAGTCCTGTGCGTGTATCTAAACAAAGATAAAAATAATTGTTTCTCTCAAAACAAGGTTTTCAAACTTACAGTACACTAAAGAATTTGCGTTGAAATATGTCAATG
Source organism: Teleogryllus occipitalis (assembly GCA_011170035.1). Classification (NCBI taxonomy): domain Eukaryota; kingdom Metazoa; phylum Arthropoda; class Insecta; order Orthoptera; family Gryllidae; genus Teleogryllus; species Teleogryllus occipitalis. The sequence continues at coordinate 66,039 of BLKR01014845.1, read as the reverse complement.
AAATTTAAATTATATTTAGTTTCTGAAAAGCAAATCAAAATAATTTAAGTGTTTTCTTCAAACTTTATAAAAGTTTGTGTTTGTGTGATGGAGTTGTGCAGTGGTTGAAGTGAGATTTGCAATTGTGAGAAGTATGCAAATGTTACGGCTCAAAATGCTTTACAGCGTTCTCGAATACATAACATTGTTACATTCTCAGGATTATCAAACCAATTATCATTTCTGCAGTGTTAATACTTACTACAGTAATTCTTGTAAGTTTTCATGTGGACGAATTCATTGCAACTGGAATAGTAGGTATTAAACTCGTCGAAGACATCACATTTTTTTGAAGTTTTTCTATCAGTTTCACTTAAACAAAGAACGACCAATTAATTCCCAGCGGGATTTTAAAGTGAAAATGTTTATTGAATTAGTTGCAAGAGGATAGATACATATGCAAAATCAGTGTTCTAATAATTTTCTGAAAGAAGTTCATAGGATCTTTCTTGCAAGCGATTAGACATATAGCCAACGATTGTTTCAGATTGATCTAATTGATTTTCTGAGTGGATCTAGTAAAATCAGTGATACAAATGAATGCAAATGTAAATCTATGTCACGTAAAGGAACGAAAAATGTGTGTGTACTATCTCTGTAATTCCAATTGAGTATGTTTCGCAAACTTTTTTTATGATGTGTTGTACGATGTATTTATTGAAACGCTATGTGATAATAAACTAGAATGACGCGTGTTGGAATACTCAACGATGACGCACGTTCATTACCAACGACGCAGCTGGTCCTGCGTAGATAAGTAAATGTGTCGTGGGAATGAACGCCTCCTTCTGTTTGTGACATATAATTACGAGGGTATGTCAATAAGTATCCGCACACATTGATTGTAACTGAATACAACGTAATTAGAAAATTTACAATGAGATCATGTTTCAACACAGGTAACATGCTTTTCAATGGGTATATAGCACGAACTTTCGAATAGCATAAGAAAAAAAGGGATTTCGATTGAGCAAGAAGCTGTATATGCACTGCTTCCTCACCTGTTGTCAGGAGGTAAATTTTCGGCCTCTTAAAGCATCTTTAAGTGGACCAAATAGATCGTAATTAGACGTGGTAAGATCGGAACGTATCCGGGATGTTCTGACACTTCGAAGATATATAGATTTTGAAGAGCTTGGGCGGCACGCCACTCAAGGGGTGCACGTTGGATGCACGTTGTGTTGCAAAGAATGTCTTTCGAGAATCCATCTCAGCGTAGTCATATGAAGACCCTGACAAACGTGCATATGGTATACTTCATTAATAGTCGCTCATCATGGTTATTCAAATTCAGGGCACGGACTTGTTCAATATTGGGATCAGTAGTGGTTGAGGTTGGATTCTATTTTCACATTTTGTATGCTTTTTTGATTGCTTTTGAAAGATTCAAACCACTGATAGATTCATCTGTAAACTCGCTGGTAAACTGACAGTCAGAAGTGCCTACTATGCTCGCACTTTTTCTTGATTCTCGAGCTCCCTAGTCCTTGCTCAGCCCGGCATAGCACGGCCCGTTAGAAAATATGAGCTCCACTCGGAACGTCACGGCTCAGTTTGCAGTGCTGCCCACCTTCTTCCTTTCCAATGTGGACTTCCTAGTTTTCGGTCTCTCTTTCTATCGCCCTGTGCGTACCATGTTCCTTCTTGTTACTCAATTATTTCTATAACTATTAATTATCTTCAAAATTTTAAAAAATCTTGCTTTGTTTCTCAAAGTTGTGTAGTCCAAGGCGTGCTAGTACGTTGAATTTTCTGTCAATGAAGTTGACAGCCCTGCACTGCTGTGACGTAGACAGAACCCGCCTCTCCCCGCACCCTCCGCTGTGGAGTATCAAGAAAAAGTGCGCTATAAGTAGTAGCCGCCAGGAGGGCAGGGTTTGGTAGGAGTTTGGAGGAGTTCGGTATAACTGTGTGCCACAGGTGGAGCCGCGTGTTGGCTTGTACCGGCGTCGATCGGTATTAGGGTCGAATGCCCTCATGGAATGTCTGCCGGGTACTTGGGGAGGGGTGTGTCAGTGGTACAAGGGTTGACGTCGCGTTACGACGACAGAGTAAATGATTAGTTGATGCGGGAGGAGGGGCGTGTCCGGAGGGGGAAAGGTTAACGCGGAGCTTCGGCGATCGGCGGGAAGCATCAGTTGGGTAAGGGGGAAAGGGTGAGTCGACGAAAACTTAACTTTGTAAACTATTTTCGCCCTCCCTGCCCCTCTCGTTTTCTCTAAGCTATGCACTGTATAGTACGCGAACGGAAACGAATATATAAACTAATAAATTATAAACTAAGTGATGCCGCACTTTCTTTTGTACGATATTATTGGTGTCGACATCAGCAGTAGAAAAAGAAAATCGATTTTATTGATTCTCAAGTATCTAAGTTTCCAATGTCATTCATGATCTTATGGAGGAAAAGGTAACAGATGTGTTTCTAATAATTAGCATTAAAATGCGTTACTGAATAATTGTAAAACGTAATAATTGTAATACCTATGTCACTTTGTTTCATACTTTGCTTTTCTTACTCAACCAGTGCGAAAAAAGTATATTTTTTGCCTGTATGAAAAGGAATGTGATTTTTTTCTCTCGCAAGATATAACAAAGAAAAGAGCCACAGTGAAGTCGAAAGGAGAGGAAAGAACGCAATTTAAATCTGAATAAGCTCTAAACCCACACATCTCCACGCGAACATGTTTCATCTGATCTGATAGTATCAGTAGGTATTGTGCCGGTATAGAAGTTTTTTTTCAGTGTCGATACTACAATTTGGCATCAATGCCGATGCATCTGAATATCGCAGACAAGAACACGGTTGCTTGAAGAATCGAAAGTGCGGTGCGGCAAATCACTAGTACAGCTGAGGGCGCGCGAGCCGCCAGTCCTCGCGAATGAGGCCGCCCAAGTGGGCCAATGGCGGTGGAGCGGGCGGGGGCTGGGCGAAGGCGCGTGCGAGGCGGGGGGAGGGCGGGGCAGGCGCTCGCGTGCCGCCTCACGTGCCGGGGCTCGAGCCGCGGGCTCCCCGTCGCGTGCCGGGCGCCCCGCCCCCGCCCGCATGGGGCGGACGGCCTTCGCACCTACGCACGCACGCGCCCTATGCCGCTATCGATTGCGATTCGCGACTCAAGAGGGTTGTTTTTTTAGCTGCACAAGTGCTCAGTGTACGCTCATTACAAGGTGATTAAACACCAACGAAGCGATTGTCGAAAATGAAATGGCACTCTTCTTATTGACCGGTTGTTAAATTATGTTTCATTCACAGGACAATTGTTTCGCTTCTGGGCCTTTTCTCTTTGGCTACTTTTCACCCTGGCTTTGGGCTTCGTTTCATCTGGGCTTCTTTTCACACTGCTATTACATCCCCAATTTTCCTTCACGTGGAGTTTATCGTTTCATTTATATTTCAAATGTTGAAATGCTTTCCTGGGTATCATTACAAGTTATTGTTAGAGGAAACGTAATCCTTTTCGTAGAACCTTCAAAATTCAGTATTTGCAGTGACAAATCATATTCAGCTGCTTTTAGAATTGAAATAATGTGGAAGAGAATTTAGAGAACTTATTCAATATATTCATATGATTTTTTAATATTTAAAAATTGAATTTGTTATTTTATTGTCGTTGACATTGAAATATTAAAACAATTTGAACCCGATTGTCCAAAGTAGATTGACAGTAAGTATCACTCGATTGTATATCACTCGAATAAAATATATGAATTATATTTGTATTTTGAAATTTCTTGGAAGGGATTCTTATTCTTCATACTCATTATGTGATGATTATAATCCAATAATTTATCGAACTGTTTTAATGAATCAGGGTTTTTCATTTTTTGTGAACTATTGATTTACGAGAGTAGAAGAGAATACATAATTTGAGTGTCTCAGAGTTCTTTTTGGAAAATGCGTTGACGCCAAGATACTTTTATTCCTATTAAAAGAAAAATTGAAGATAATCTTTGTTTATACTGCTTAAAAAGTTTGTGAAGCTAATTTGCAGTTTGGTTCCTGGGAATTTGAACATTTCTGGGTTAATGAAAGTTTCGTGCTAAATAATAAACTTATAGACTGTAAAAAGTGTTAAAAGAAGCAGTTAATAACGACTATAACACTTCAGTTCTTCAAATAGATTTTACTAATGTTTTTAATTACTGCTAATAAAAGTTATTAACTGAGAATTATTTCTGAGCTTTCATTTCAGGAGAAGTACAGAATTCCCAAATTCAGTAGAAATATTGCAGGTATATCCGATATATCCGGCAGACGTATCCGAATCCATTTACTATGTCACCTATAGGTGACGATTACCTATAGGTAATCGAGTAGGATAAAGGATGGGACAAGATAAGTTGTGTGGTGTAGTAATGTACTCAGTAATGTGATTCTTCCCTTCCCGCACATTTCAGAGCTCTAACCCAGTTGATGAAAGTGACATTCTCCTTGAATGTATGGAATTCAGATAATTGTACTAAAGTGTTCGATTTTTATTGTCACTGAATCGTCACTGTGTTCTGATACAAGATGCATTATGTTACATGCGTTTGGGGTTTAGATCGAATAAAGTGTATGTATGAGTACGTCTTAGTTAAAATTTTCCTGCATTTATCTATAACATCTGTTCTCACATAAAATGTGACTTGTAGAATCTTTATGCTTTATATAACTCGTTCCATAGAATGTGAGCACCCGTTTGACAGGTCGAAATGTGAAAGCTGGTTTTGGCGTTCGGTTGCAACATTTGTCCCCACTTTTCAGCTTCCTTTAATTATGTGTTTTCCGGCGTGTCATGAGGTATGCATGTAAAAATGAGTGAAATGCAAATTTTGAAGTTCTGACCTCCAGAGCAACTTGTACATTACTGTTCGTTTTGGTCGAAGAATGTGGGCCAGTTTCCTTATGCCATGTTTTGTTCCATTACCTGGAAGTATATTTCATCGGGGAAAGGTTGATCTTGTTTCACCAGACATTATAAAATATCGTTGAGACGGTGTTTTGAATGTATAATTGTAATTGGAATTATTTCGGGAGATTAAGGTCCTTGTGAAATGTGAAGGTTGTCTGGCACGAAATCTTGAAACTACCCCTAAAATTATTAAGAGTAATACGCATCATTTTCTTAGTGTTGCTTTAAAAAAATCTATCATGCTCTTTTAACTCCTGGCACACGATGCATCGCCTATAAATGTACCTAGAATCTACGATCATCTGTGATTGATTGACTCTCAATTGACAAGTTTTGTGTTGAATGGTTCATAAAGATGAGGTTTCAAAAGTAATTGAAAAAAAAATATTATCGATTTTATCTTTGTATTTTGGAACATGCCTAAAAAAAGATATTTTGTATTTTGTGAAAGTTTCTACCATGCTCTTAAGTCATATCATCTGCGAGTATGGGATTGTTTATTGTGAATTTTTTAGATAAAGCATAATTTTCATGGTCGTGTGAAGGTTTAGATAAAAGTGGTATGTAATTAGTTTATATGTAAATATGCAAAAGTTCGGTTTTTTAGTCTTTTAAATATTAGAAAGAAAACATCAGCATTGACAAATGGTTGAACATTGTGTCACTCTTAAAAAAATGTTTCGAAGTCAGGAACGAAAATCGTTCCATAAATGTCTGCGTTTTTCTTAGTGCCATCAAATTTCGTGATATAGGTACGTTTCTCGAAAATAAAATTGTCACTTGAATAGCATACTACACAAGAATGTGTTTACAAACAAGGAATTCAAATTATTACATTTTTTACGACACAACTCCGGATTCGGGCATCCCCCCGAAGAATGACGAGAGACAACTCATCAGCAGAGCGCTAATTCAGCAAACTTTTTTTTCTCTCCAAAAGTCGGAAGTCATCTTGATGGGGAACACGAATCCTATTTATGCGTCAAGTTTTTAGTGTTACTCTCGCCGATGTTAAACGGCACGCAAAGGTCGAACTCGCGCGCGGGGCGAAAAATAGTAAGCTCGAGTCAGGAATATCCTCTTGTAAACAGAGGGCGACAGAAATATGCATACCGCAAAAGAGCGGAGCAGCGTGAGGGGCACGCCAATACAAGCGTGCTCAAAGGAAGAGGGCGCGCTGAAGGAAGTTTTGTAGCTGTAATTATAATTGTGGTGGAAGGTACGTGATTTTTTAAACCGTGATTTGGGGTTTGCGAATAATAAACAATTCACTTCGCAAGAAAGCCCGGGACATACTCGGAACGTACGATTCAGATTGTGAGATTGGAATAGTGTTATTTCAATATATGTTTTGTAAATATATTGCTAACAAAGGATATGAAGAAAATACCTCACATTTATGAAATTTGAATTTATTTGAATAGGACTTTTCTCCAGAGATGCATGTTTACCCAACCCAAAGAAACTTATTTTAAGTGATTGTAATATTGGTGCATTGAACTTACAGTCGATGCAGTATATTAAAATTGACATGTGAATCGTCATAATATTATTTTACTATTTTTTCTACTGCGATTTGCAGGTTACTTATTGGTTCCGTTAATTTCATTAGTTGATAAGGATATTATCCCAGGTATTGTGGTGTGTGTAATTTAGAGTTCAGCTATTCAGTATTCACTGAGGCCTGTCGATTCTTCTGTACTAATGCAATAATAATACTCGTCTTCATTTTATTATATGGATATTTAATCCTGCCATAATTGATCTTTTCATTGGACATTTATGCAAGTGACCGTGCCACATGTATGCGTTAACATAAAAGTATTTAGATAAATTAGGTATAAATAATCAGATACACATTCCTAACTCTCCTTTATTCACCATCAACCAAGAACATTTATCACTCTTTCGCTCATTAATATCCATTTTTTATTTATTTTTATTTCATTTTGCTTTGTTTCTTCCTTTGATATATAGCATTGTTCCACACTTGCTCAATGACGTATGAAAAGTTTCGTTGCCACGCTTAAAAGACTATCTCAATTATTGTAGAGAATCGATTATATTACTTTACAATTGCGATATTTTGTTCTACTCTGTAATTGCCGTTTGGAGTGAGCTATTTTCTTGTAATACTTTTTTAAAAGTGTGGGGATAGTTTATGCCAATCGGATGTGTTTCTGCCCGCAAATGAACGTTTCGCGATATGGGCTGGTTGCCTCTTCCATTCAGCTCGGTGGTTTCCGGAAAGGCGGGGGAGTCGCTCGGCGACGGCGTTGGGGCAGGGGCGCCGGCGGCGACGGCGGGGGCGGCGTCGTCGAGGGGCGCGGCTGCCTCGAAGGCGGGGGCGGGGGCGGGGGAGGCAGGCGGTCGTATCGACCCCCGCCGCCACGGCGATGTGGGTCACTTGGAAATGGGCCGGCCCGAAAATCGATGCGGTCGCCCTCTGCCGCCATCGCCGCCGCCGCCGTCGCCGCTGCGTGCGGGTGGGCGGCCCGCGAGGTTGGTACCACTGAGCGCGGGTTATTTCCATCTGCGCGGCCGGTCGGCAAGCGGCGGCGGCGGCGACGGCGCTGTCCACGCACGACAAGGAGACCAGCCGACACTCCCATGCGCTCGAGGAGGGTGACTGTGGCACAGGTGGCGAATGGGCTGATGAGGTGGATGACGCGCCCAAAAAGAACAAAAGGGAAAAAAGAAAGGGAAAAAATGATTCAGAGGTGGTTTAAGTTTTGGTGGGTATTTATCGATTTTGCTTTTTGGAAACTCACCTAACTCTACGATTGTTAGTTTTGAATATATAGATTAATCGTATTCATTTACTATGAAAATATCCCACTCAGGGTTTTAAAAACGTGATACGGACGTTTGTTTTAAATTCAGAGAAGTGAATTAACTATGACAACAAAGCTTACCTTAGTTTCACGATTGTTAACATTGTTTACATAGTTTCTAAAAGCAATGAAAGAAAAGGCAACCATTTGTTTACAAAAATGAAGAAAAATATTTTCAAATGCTTCATCAACAGTACTTACTACCGAATGATTATATTAATCATATACTTTTCTTCTTCTTCTTCTTGCCTAATCTTCATTCCATCTTCTTCTATCTTGCCAATCTTCATCTATAATTTTCTTTGATATATATTCAACCTATCAACATTCCTTTAAAATTCTGATAAGAAGCTTAAAACATTTCAGTCAGTATGTACAACTCCATTTATTGGCGAAATTAAGCATTTATGATGTGTTAATAAATTCTTTTTTTAAAGAAGTATCGGCAAATAATCATCAATACAATGGTAGGTAAACAAAATCTTTAGTCTCATTATTCCGAAAAAATGGTAGAAGAGTTTGAATACAACTATTGACCTAGTGAGCGGAGTAATGAATATTTTACGCCACTCTAAAATAGGAAAGCAGCCGGAAATAGTAGTTCTGTGTACCAGTTCGTGTCGCGTGTCCCGTTGTACAGATCAATTTCAATTACCCTGAATATTACGCAACAGTCGGAGAAGGTTCCGTCCGCGCCCTCTTACGGTACACTTGGACATTTGTTTACATTACGCTCGACGTCCACTCCAGAACTTTGTTCCCATTTGTTCTTGGGACTCACATCTGGAGGGGGACTTTCGTGTCCATACCACGCGCTCCGCCCACGCGTGAACGACACAGTGCTACGAAAATCATTAGAAAGTGGCTTGCGAAGTTTCGTTGTAAAGTAACCCCATGCTAAAAATACACATAAACAATTTATGCAACTAAATGAATAAAAATGATACAGGTAATTGATTATAAATGCAAAATTGTCGAAGGATGCGGACCAAATATGGGCAGTTGTCACTTATTTGTTATTAATGTTGATTGCAACTTGTATTATGATACTACAAACTGGTAAAAATATTGTCTCATGTTCGTCTGTGTTTATTAATTAATGAAAGTTTTTCAAATATTTTAGTTCGAGACATGTAACATAGGTTCTTTATTGCACACCTAGGTTCTAAATGTGGTAGAAATTATGTGGAATTTAAAATGTAAATTTTACCCTAAAATGTAAATGCTCAATTAACAATATCATGCAATTAAATCAAAAATGTATTCATTATATAATGTTTATGGTGACTTTTTTGATGTATCTGCGTTTATTAGAGCTACGTGACGCGATCTATCATCTAGAAAAAATATAAGCTGAAACAATAAACAATGATCGTAATCTTTATTTCAGGCAACAAAATATCACAAATAGAATATCTCGGTGTTGTGTATAATGTTCTACCTGTATACTCACTAACTTTTTGGGAAGAAATCAATACCTTTCAAATGAAAAGTAAAAGCTTCAAAATATTTTCAAATGATTCATTCCTAAGGATGAGTCGAATGATGAAGACAATAATGGAAAGCCTTAGTAGCTTGCATTTAGTAAAATACTCTTACAAATCTTTTTGCAATTCTCATGAATTTGAGAATCGTTTTTCCGTAATACAAAGAACAATCAAAGATAACGCATTCCTTCATATTAAATTTTACATCTTCATTACAATTATTTCTTCATACAACATGTCCTTTCGGGAATGGATGCATCCCCATCCTCAAACTATATTCCTAGAATAAGATGTCCATTTCATGTACAAAAAATGTACAAGAAAAGAACTCTAGAATCACCGTGAAAGAATATTATGAAGAAATGAGTCATCTTTGATTGTACCTAATATTAAGGAAAATTTAGATTAATTTTATTATCACTGACAATCATGTATTGAAGTTTTTGCTAGTACCATACCAGGTATTTTGAAATTCTGTGTATTTTTTTCCCAAAACGTCTGGCAATTTAAATACATGGACACAAGTAATAACCAAAGTAAAAAAGGAAGTGCTGAAAAGGGTGAGAAATATAGTGGCAAACGTAAGGTGCCGATCCAGTTGCCGAGATCGCTAAGGCAGTAGTAATGAAGCGGTCTCGGACCGAAGGATCACGGGTTCTAGTCCCTCCTTGGGCATGGTTGTATTTGTGTTCGTCCTGTCACCCCTTATCACCACCATATCGTTTCATCTTCACTGTTATCATATCATAACGTTAACTCCAAAAGTGATCGCTAATGACCTAGATGTTGAGGCGACTTTAAATAACAAAAGAAAAATGAAGTAAAAATCATTTTTTTCTGAGTTATCTCCAAAATTCCTGAATGAAGATACAAATTGACCAAAGTGGACCTATTGAAGACATTGTTAGATTCCTTGTGTCTTGGTCAGCATTATGTGAATGATTTTTTATTCTCCCTAAAGTACTCCTAAAGTTCTGTATAATTTACAATCTTATTTTATATACACCGTTTAGTAAATAAGATACACGCACTGAAGCATAAGAGTTGGCGAAAGCATTCCTGCAGTTCATTTCACCGTTTTTTTGCGACAGTTAACAAAAAACTTAGTATTTTTGTGAGTGTTGAGATCTAAAGTTGATGGCTGGTTGTAGTTGGGCATGTTTTTTGAGAATATGTAATTGAGTTGTAAGGGTAAAGTTCTGGTTATACGAGGAGTTTCTTGGCTGTTGCCTAGGTGGTTGACGGCCAGGAAATTTGGGTGATTTTCCAGACGTTTCAAGTTTTTGGGAGCAAGTTACCTGTAACCGTGATGTTTCAAATCGAAGAGTCAACAATGAAGGGTTTTGTCATATTGTTCTGAAAATGGATGTGCTGATAATTGATTTCCTAATTGGAGGAATTGCTGTACAGTGAAATCTGACCAACGATCACCAATGGGTCATGCAACAATAGGCCGTTAATAGAGGTGGACGCTTAATCAAGGCTACGAAGTTTGTGCAAGAGTAAATCAAATCTAATTATGCTAATTTCTAAGAAATTATGTATGTTCTCCTTGGCATTTTTAATTATTAAATGTCAAAAATACAATTTTAACAAATTATTTAGGATTATTTGCCTCATCTCGGTTAATATCAAAACACACCCTTGACTTGTCACTCACTCTTTTAGTCGAGAAACTCACTTTCCGTCCTCGTCGAATCAGTCAAGCAAACTGGAGTGGACGATGAAATTCGTATCTTTTAAAAACTTTACATCAGGGCCGTCTGGCGAAGGAGTTAGCGAGTGATCTTTACATCGGATTCGCACACGCGGCGGGAACAGCGAGTCCCATGGAAATGAAGTACGAGTCACGAAACCGTAGGAATGCTGTGTAATAAAAGAAGAGAACGCGTTGTTGTTTCATGAAAGATATTTATTAAAACCGTCTGTTGTTACCTGAAACAGAAAAAAATCCTACGAGATAAGATAATTCTTTAAAGTAATCAATGACAATGTGCATCGTCGTAGGAAGATATTAAATCAACTGTAATCTCGACCATTTTCTGCTTCTTGGTGCAATATAGTTCAAAATCGCTTGATGACAGCTTAAAAAAGAATGAAATGTGCCCGGCCGCTGGTCCCTTTGTCACGTGGCGGCTGAAAAGAGAGAATATTTACACATGTCTCATCACGTTCAAAAAATGAAAAGTAAGAGGCCGTTACTTGATTGGTTAGTGATTCCGAAGGCGTCAACAGCTTAGGTCATTAGTCCCGTAAGTGTAGTGCGTCTTTTTTCCTCGGGAGATGGCGGTGATCTTCTAACGCTGGATGGCGAGATTCGGCGCCGACCTACCGTCGGCTATCGGGGATTCCCCCTAATCAGGACTCTCCCACCAGCGGGGCACCGCCCCAGCCGGGACAAGCTCTAAGCTCCCGATCGGTCTCCCGGAATATATGGTAGTGTAGTGCATGTTAGTGTTAGTGTTAGTGTGTGTGTGTGTGTGTGTGTGTGTGTGTAAGGGGAGATGATACGACAAGGAAGAGGAAGGAAAGATCGCGCGCTGTCCGTGGCCCGTTTTTTAGGGTACTGCTCGGGCATTCGCCCGGTGTTGATCTGAGAAGCCACGGAAAACTACCGATCAGAGCTGCCAGCCGCTATAATTCTCCTCCAGACAACGACTGAATTCGACCTGGCTGAAAAGCTAGTGTGGAAAATCCTGCCGCCGTGGGGAGTGGGAACCTAGGACCTCCCGGTCAGAGGCGCTGCAGTGACATCAGTTGACGCTCCCGGTCCGTTGTTTGAGGTGACCGCTTAACACACGTGGTCGTTTGAACAGGTTTCACTGGAATTGATTCCGTGCAATGCGCCCCACTGTGCGCCGGCCCTCCCGCGCGCATCCGGCGGCGCGGCGCAGCGCGGCGTCTCGCGGCGGCCGGCCATCGCCGTCGTCGGTTCGATAGGTTGCTGGCGCCGCGCCAGCCCCGCGCGCGCGGCCCTTCGCTAGCTCAATAGGCGGCGGCGGCGGCGGCCGCGGAGCGCGCGTGGGTCTTCTTCTTACTCCGCGCCTAGCCCGCCCACCGGGGCTTCTGGCCGTTCCGGGCGAAGCGGAGTGGAGCCGAGCCGAACGGAGCGGAACCGCGCGCGGCCGGAAGAGCCGAAATCTGCATTATTCCGGGCGGTCGTTCGCGCCGAACGGCTCCCGCGCCGGCACTCACCCGCCCGCGGATTTCCTCCCGCGCCCCCGATCCGGCTCCCTCGGCCGCGAGACGACGAGTCGGAAGCCGAGTGGAGGTGCAGTGTTATTTTCTATGGGATTTGGAGGGAGAGGCAGCAAGTCTGTGCGTTCAGCTTACTGGAGGAATATAGGGTGGAATAAGAATATAGAAAAATAACAGACTCGACAGTGATTTGGAATGTGAAAAAGATGTATAACATTAAAAAGAAAGAAAAAAAAGAAAGAAAAAACACCTAATGCAAATATATTACTACGTTCCCCGAGTAAAAGGAAAATAGTGCTTCTCAGTTTAACATGTTCACGATTCTTGAATATGAGAAAAGTTAAAATACTCTCATTTGTGCTATTAATATTAAATTAAGTTCAGTAAATAATTTGTAAACTATTGCGTTATAATGTTTCGTTTTGATAATTATTTTCTTAATGAAGAATGGAGAGACGATAGAGGTTCATTCATATGACTCATGAGTTGCAGTAATTCTCAGCCACCCCGTTGTTCCACTCGACTTCATACACCTTGTTTTGGGGAGGGTAACCTTGTTTAGATTCGGAGGAAGTGGTTATGAAATAAGTTACATTGTGGGTGAAAGAAACGTAATCTCGGCTACTCAGGTGTTCAGGACGTGTGCCGATTCGAGGGTTTACAGGAAGACGAGCAATGAGTTTAACTAATTTCTAGCGAATGGTGCAGAAGTATGTGGCGCGGGACTATGTTTCGCATGCTAGGATGGGGTGCTACAACAAGACCAAAAATATAGAAACTTGCACGATGGATGGAAAATATTCAAATAAAATGTATGTGCAAATGTTGTGTTGCGACCGATTCCTTAGGCAACTAGTTTTGAATGAATATTCTTAGATACGCGTCCGGCATAATTGTTCTTACCCCCTGCATAACACTCGTTAAAACGAATGTTTGAACGCATTAGTTACTCACAAGTAGAGTTGCCAACAATGTTCATGTGAAAGGCAGGACACTCTATAAAACTAACATTAGCTTTATTTCTTTCTTATCTTTGTTTGCGATTCAATTGAAAAGATTCGTTCACAAAATGCAGATGAAGATGTTCTAGGCGTCTTTTTATTTTACTCGCGAGACAGAGACACTATCATGTATGCGAATGTCAGCGTTCAGAAAAAGGATATTCATGATTTCTATTCTGAATTATGCAAAAGAATACACCGTAACAGATGTTAATCACGTGATAAAATAAATGACAACAAATATTAAAAATTTACTAAAAGGAAGGCATTTAAAATACAAAGGAGGACGAGAGGACAATTGAAATCAATAAAGGACTGTCCTCCCAAATAGAGGACGGTTGCAACCTTACTCACAAGTATTCAATTGATCTTTTACAATAAATCCTCCGGTGTGTCATTCAAAACAGGAAGTAAATGTTCGCCTTGATACATCCCCCCCCTCCCGCTGCGGAGGCCTCCTGGTTGCAGCGGCTGCCAGCGAAGGCTGAGTCCCACCACGCAGGCAGCTGCAGCGATAATTTGTGATGTAAATCAATATTGATTGCTGAGCTGATGGCTATCGCTGCTTTTCTGCGATCCTGGCCGCCAGGCGTGTTTAGGGTGCCCACGCGTAGCGTGCTCCCGCTGCTTGCTGCGTTCGCCTTCATAAAGTGACATTAGTCCTTGTTTCTGGAAGTAATTTACATCGCAGGTGGGAAATGAGATGTATTTATACTCCTTCATTGACGTTCTTTTGGGTGTAATATCATTTGAGTTCGTTTAGCGCTTTTCCATCAATAAGGGCGTTACTTCTTTTGAAGGGGTGTGAAGGGTGTAGCGAGGGGAAATGCGTTTTTTTTCTTCTTATGTACGGCTTGCTTGTGAATGAAACATCCTACTGGTTTGTGAGTCATGGACACGTTTAAGAACTATCATTTGGAAACATGCTAATGTAAAGATGAAAATGGTTTCCAATTGTATTGATGGCTGTGTATTAAATCTTCTAGATTGATATTTTCTTCCCAATCAAATGATTAATTTTTTTTTCTATATTTCTATTTTCATACGTAGATTAATCCTTTTTGAATAGTCGTTTTTACAAGTTACTTTTTCACATTTCCTTAATTTTCATTGTATGCTTTTGTTTTAGTGATGTGTTAATACTAATTTTTTGTAATTGGCTTGAAGATAATCGGTGGATTTATTTTTGAATGTAGTGTAGTAAATCGCGGGATGGCGAAAATTCGTTGTACACATTCTTGTCAGAACAGACGTCACTGCGTATGTAGTGTATTTATTGACTAAATTGCCTCTCGTGCAGATTCATTAACGGTGGTGAATACGAATCATTGTTGAGATCAGTCCGGCGCCCATTCAAAATGTATTACATTTTATTTTTAGTGTGAACATTTTTAATATTTACTATTTTCTTTATCTGGATCACATTTTTTACTGGCCTCTCAGAATAAATGTTAGAAGCTTCTAATGGGAGTAGAAGGATCGAAGATGATTACTTTTGTCAAAAAACACGAGGAAAATATCATATTACAAAGATATACTTTGATTCATTTATAATGACATTTGACATTCAATCAGCTGTTAGTGTGTCATCCAATTGGAAGCTTGAACATTACTATCGCGACGTTCAAGCTCCAGATTGGATGACACAGTAACAGCTAACTTACGTCAAGTGCCACTGCAAATAAATTACGTATTCACGTATTCGTGTGCGACATTTGCACTTGTTTGGTAATAAGTTTATCATGCATTGGTGTCTGGTAGGTACATTAAATCTTTCTGTCAGAACGTGCCTTGCCAAATACCAGTGCGTGATAAATAGCATATAATTCGGGGCAAATTTTCCGTGAGTGGTCGTTGTGTGAAATTTTCGAATAGCTCTTGGCTGGATGGTAGTGATAATCTTCGTTCCTCCTTCATGTCCTAGAAAAATGTAACATTTATTCACAGACACTCTCTATGTGTAGTGTTCTTTTTAGCATTAAAGACATGTTTAGAATGTGTAACCATATACTTTACCAATCATTTAAATTCAGTTGATTCGGGTACTAATTAGAAACTATGACATCACATAGACATCACATACTATGCCCAACCCTTCTTTTCTGTAGTGGCCTTTACAGTGGAATTACGATAATTTGATAACATATGACTCGAATCCTTTATTAGTACAGTAAAACGTGCTCAATGCGGACCAGGGACCAGTATTTTTTCCGTATTAGACCATGCCTCAAGGGACCAGTATTTTTTCCGTATTAGACAAGTTTTTGTATTACACAATGTAATACAGTATAAACTTATGTTTGGGAAGTTTCATGTTCACATTAGACAGATTTCCTCATTATGCCCGTTCCGCATTGAACAAGTTTTACTGTATATCTAATTTTATCCATTCCTTCTCATCATTCGTTGATTTTATCGAACATCAAGAATCGAAACTTCCCATATCTGATGGTATCGAAATACTATTACCAACCACATGGATATTTTATTTCCTAATATTAGATGGACACATGCGAACATTCTGCGCCTTGGAAATTATAGCTTTAAAAGTTAAAGGTAAGCCTGAGACCACTAGGTTTAATTTGTGTGGAATGTCAAAAACATAGTTAATTTAATATTCCGTAGTTTTTGAGATTCTGAACATTTCTTCATATCTAAGGAATTCATTTACCAGAACGAGCTTAACCTCCGAAGATAAAATTGATATGCTAGTAATCTATGCATTCCTGTTCTGTAATTTGCTGAACATGTTGTAGTTTTTACATTGTACCACAATGTTATCGATTTCATAATATTTATAGTACCCATATTCGGAATCGATATTAAAAATAAGGGCTTAAAGTACAGTTTTGCATATAGCAATTGACAGCTATATCTTGACCAATGACCATTCTCCAGGCCCTACCACTTTTGAGCATCTCCACATGGGCAGGAGGTCGGGATTGTTGTCGAATACTGTACTCTTCACTGTGGTTAAAGTTCGTAATATGAAAAGTAACATAACGACGTTCTAAGCTTCGAAATCTCGATCAGTCAATATATCAGAAAACTCGATTTCTCCCCATCACATTCGGGCTGTGCAGGTTCGACTGAATTGGTATCACAGGCTGCACCTCTTCAAATCGCCGCCTTGGAGCCGAAGAAATCTGCGCCATCGCGCGTCCCCCTCAGAGGGAGCGTGAGGCCCATAAGAAGGCGTGGCCGGGCGGGGCCGGGGGCGTGCGCGGGGCGAGAACGAGCTGCGAATGAATCCGGAGGCCGCGGGCGGCGATCTGGGATTTTCGGGATCTCTTGTCTCCCCTCGCAATACGGGCTTCCGATGAGGTTTTCTTCCAATGGGGATGTATGGCGGTCGGCCTCCAATTTTCTCCAGCTCATTTTTGTCTCGGTTGTGTATTAGTTTTCTCTGAAAAGAAATATGCTGGGTCTGAGAGATGGGGGTCTAATGCACAAAACGTTGAAACGAAGGAGTGTGGTCTTGTGTATCATGAATCTACGTAATTTTGTGTCATTCACTGAAAATTGCCGCTCGTTGCATCGTAATGAAAGTGTTTTTCTACGAATGCGAAAGAGATCAATGAAAAGTACGAAACGAAATTGACTGTAATGCGCATAAAATGACGTTTAAGCATTCTGTTTTCGAAGATAATATTGTTTCATTAAAAATTAAGCCTCCCTTTTCAAATATACCGATCAACTGACACGTGTTCTCAATCGAAGGGACACGAGGGGCTGGAAGGGAAAGGTTTATAACCCGCAATAAGTCAATAGTTTTTGCAGTACCCAAATAAGTTCTTATCTCAGTTCACATCCTGAAGTCTGTGTTGCTAACTCGTCATTGAGAGTGTGAATATCTCTTTAGACTGCTTCATTTGTACGCTCGTTATTTATAAAGTCAAATATGTTTGAGGTAAGTAAAGTAAAAAAAATGTCTCGAAAAGTTTCTCGTCATGTTTTTTTAATCATTTCAAGAGATTGTTAATAAGATTTTAATTGTTGAGAAGTAGTAAAATACAACTTTGATAAGTTAGTTTGTTTAAACATTTCATTGTAACTGAAAGTTGTAAAGAGTCTATTACAAAAAGAAAGATTGGTAAAAAATGTAATTTTAATTTATTTTCAAGAACATCAGTTGTAGTTAAAAAATTATTTTAGTCCTTCACCAAACTTGATTTAATGCTGGAATATCTCCGAAATGTTTTGGATCATTGTTTTCTTTATTTCCAAACTTCAAAATTCGTGCAAAGACGTTATATTTTAGAACCTGTCCTTGTTTTCTTCGCAAATTATCCTAACTTAAAGCTTGAAGCTATTGAGTAAACCGAGAGAAATCTTAATTAGAATGGCGACTGGGGACCGAAAGGAAAAATAAAATAAATGCTACTAAAAGAGAAAAAAATGAACAATGTCGGAAAAAATAGAGGAGGAGCAATGAGGAAGACGAGGGCAGAGGAGAAACAAACAACCAAAAAAAAATCAAACATGTTGCAGAATATATTCATAGTTGCATGCGTTGAACTGTTCTACTCATTGGCAGCGTGATGATTTTTCAGAAGTTGTAATGGAGCTGGCGGGGGTGTGCTGGGTGTTCGGTCGGCCTTTGGCGGCAGCGCCTGCCCGCCTCCGGAGGCGTGACTCGCGTGGAACGAGTGGCTGCCGTTCGCGCGCGCCGCTTAATGCGCGCTGAATTATGGGGTTTGGCGCGATTGGCCGCCCCGCGCGCGAGGACGCGGAGGCGAGGAGACGGCTCCGGAAAAGGGACGCAGTCCACTCACGGACTGGAACAATTTTCAGCCGCCTCAAGGGCGGCATTTTGCGTCGTTGATTGTGGTCCACAGCTGCGATATGAAAGTTTATCTGATGTATGATTTCAGCAGTGTGGCGTTTATCGCGCTAGTGGGGGTAAGTGTTGAAATGGAAACTTCCAATAATGAGAAGCTTCGTGTGATTTTTCTATTGGAATCATTTGATTGTTTCGTTCTGAGTTTCAGTTTATAAATTATTTTTGAATTTAAATGTAACTTTATCTTGAGAGAATGCGAAGTAAGCGCTGTGTTTCACATGTAGAAGTAAGCCCAAGGTTTACTATCTGTTTAACTTGATGCCAAGGTACGTAGTTACACAATATATTGAAAATGCTTAGTTTATTGTACACAATATTGTGGATGTTTTTTGAAATAAAAATGTCTGTGCCTCTATGCGCCATTACGATTTTACGAAACACGTGCGTCCTGTCATTATAATCTCTGGTGTCAAGTTTCATCGAACACTATTCTTCATGTCCCGTACCAAGGCCCACCCCTTTTACATTCATTCTGGAATACGAGTACCGTATAAACTTTTATTCTCTTTCCAAATTTTTTATTTCCCTACCCAAAGATTTATTAAGCTTCAAGTAGTCTAACTACTGGGGATGCAGAGTAAAAGAACCGCCCAGGAAAACGTTGCCAGAATTTTATTAGACTTATAATGTACAGATCTGCAATTTGCATTATCAGTATTAAATATGAGATGGGAAAGGATGGATACGATCCAAAATCGATGTAGTATAATTTTATACGATCATTTCATTATTGGTCCTAGCAGGCTTTGGTGCGTGTTGCATGAGGCATCGCCGGCCGCCACCCATGAACGAGGCGCGGGGCCTCGCGGAGGCTAACCTCGCGCGCAGATTGCTAATATTCCGCGCGCGTGCGGCGTCGCCTGCCGGCCGCCCGCCCGCCTCGCGCGCGTGTGGGCCGGAATTGCCGCAGTTGCTGAAAGCGCGCGGCGCGGCGCGGCGCGGCGCGGCGCGGCGCGGCGCGGCAGCGGAGGACGGGTGCCCTGGGCGGGTGGGCAGGCGGGCCGGACCTTCTGTAGCACCGCACGCGGCTCCCGGCCGCGAGGGCAGTGGGTGTGCAGCCGGCCGACCCACCCGTAGGAAGAAATGCTCCGGTCACGCCGCACGCTAACGCAGATGGCTGGCTTTATACAGCGTGTGCCACAAATTTACGCCCGGTGACAGTGGCGGTGAAACGAACGAGATGAACAGACGTACCATCTACAGCAGGGATTCCCAACGTTTTTCTTCCATCCACCCCTTTTAAGAGAATTGTTTGCTTCATGTATCCTCTTGCTTTATTCTCTTTAAACTTCGTACTTTGTCATAACACAAAACATTGCGCATAAACTACTTACAGTACATTTCGTATACCAGTATTTTCGAATATATCTCGATTTTCAGTAATAAGAGATACTTCCGCTTGTGAATGGCTTAGTGAGATTTTAATCTTTATTTTTGAGCAATTGTTTTAAAATGCAGACTATATTGAGTATTTTTGAGCACTGTCAGTTACTTTTCTGCAGAGTGTGGAGGAAAATATTTTCATGCGCGACAGGATAACGACCTGGTTTCGTAATTATCATTTAGTAAGTTTTTTTAAACATCGTTTAGATGAATGACGAATATGAAAGAAGAGAAGCAAATTTTTAATTGATTAATACATTTTTTGTAGCTTTGTTTCAGAAAATTAATTATTAATGATTATACGTCAGTTGCCAGTTCGAATTCGCGTATTGGTCCCCACGTTGAGCCCCTAATCTTCATTTACCCCCTTTTAAATTTCAACGACCCCGAAGTGTGTACCTTCACTGTTGGGAACCCCTGATCTTGTGTGTGTTCTTGAGAGACGTGCAAAAGCGTCAACAGTGGTTTCATTGTACACTTGAGTGCTCAGACTGCTGTTGGGTACAAAGTTCGATCAGTTTAATTTTGTATGTTTTTTTCAGTAATACATCCTTTATTGTAATTATCTTTTTCAAATTTAAAAATAACTGCTCAGAAATGGAAGATAAGGTGCACTATTTCATTAATAATTTCTTATTTCAATTGATAATTGGGTCTGTACACTTCAAATGTAATTAGTAATGAATATAGGTAAGAAATTAATAAATATCTTTCTGATAATTTCTATTAATTTCTCAAACTACGAGCAGCTTTAACTTCACATAATTGTAACATTGGACCAAAGGGTTTCCGACAGGTGCAATTAGCGCATTGTGGGAACATAAATAAATTTAAACTACAAAAACAAATACTTTGTGATTTTTTGAAATTACATAATCACGATATTAGATGTTTCACGAATTGCGAAAATAAGGTTCGACTGGGAGAGTAGAGCTGACTTGAGTCAATTAGTCTATTAATTCTACTTCTTTGTGGAACGCATTGGCAGGTCGAAACAAGTCCATTTCAAATGTGAAAAAGAGAGGAATCGATTACTGGAAATGACTCACTGAAAATTCGCGCCGAAGACTATTTGCGAGTCATGCACAATGCAGTCAGCTATGCAGCGAATCAACACCACAATAGTGCTTTTGGCAGGTTGCGCTACAAAACCGACCTTTTAGCTTTGATCAGTTTATTTTTTAGATTTAATTATCTCAAATTACTAGTGCACCATTTTCCAGTTTAAACGAAAACTTACGATAAAGGAACCTGCAGCATTAAAATGTTGCTGCTCAGGGCTGGATGTTGCAGAATATTGTAACCACAGGCGTCCGCAGTCTAAAACACGAGAGGGGCAACAGCCTATCTGGGCCTCTTTTTCATTGAAAATAAAGCATTTTTAACTCATAACTGGTTAAAACATACTACAAAGGTAATGAAATTATAACTTTAATAATATATTAATTTATTTATTATATTTTAACTTTATTTTCATTACTTATTACGACTAATACTTTTGACAGATGGCTTGGGGAGCCTCTTCCCCAAATATACAATTCCCAAAATTGTCAGGTTAAATAGAGGAAAATCGAGAATTGAACACAATAAGAAAATAAAATGTTTTATAACTTGAGTCTCCGCCCCCCTCGAAAATTTTCAGGGAGGGGGGCGGAGACTGTCCACGGTCCCTCTGACCTCCCTGTGGGCATGCCTGTGCTAAGAACTGATTATCTTGCATAAATAGTGAAGGGATATATTTACTGCCGTATGAAAATTACTTCTTGATGGGTTACAAATGTCTCACTGTTGATCGGACTACGAAACTAAGATATGTTTTCGTCAATTTAACGTTACCATTAATTTGTGTACTGATGTTTTCGTAGCGTACACGCACGAATATAATAGTGGTGGAATGCAATAGCTTTCTTCATAAGAGAATCTCTTCGGACCAGGAGACTACTAGAAGCAGCCGGTGCCAACCAGTCACAAAGAAAACTATCGTCGCTGCTAACATGGAAATCAGCCAGCCGATTCTCTGTCCGAACCGCAGCTGTGGCCGGTTATTATTAGTCCGGATCGCCATCTTCAAATTGGCAACTTCGCTCCTGTCGTTGTTTGCGAAAGCGGCCGATTTTTTCGTGGCGTTTCCCCGATTTCCCATTGCCCCGCGCCGCTTCCTGGTGGCTGAGCTCTTGGAAACGAGTGCAACTTCTTCCGTTGCGAGATCGAACCTTACGTCGCCTGCGTGTGAAGTTGCTACACTGCGTGCACGCGTGGCACGCGGTTGCGTTACGCAGCTCAGCTCCGCAAGACTCATCTGCTGTGGACTTTCGTCACCCGGAACCAGGGGCACTGAGCTATACGAAGCCCGCGAGGAAGGAACTGAAAAATCTGGGTTCCTCCTGTTTGGTGAGGCATCGAGAAAGACGTTGAGCATCGTTTTCTGACCATTCCCAAGAAAAAGATAATGGTTTTCTTTTCCTTTTCTTAACATGTTAGTGGTCTAAACGTGTGTTGATTATCTAGAGGTCATTATTCAATTAGAGAAATAAAAAGTATTTGAATTCACGTCTTTTGTATTCCATTGTAAATTCCACCTTACGTGTACACTGGTATGATTATCACACTGAAAATTACTAGTGAGTCATTTCAACGTTTATAAGGAATATTAATGTTAAATTTAGGTATAACTCTGTTCTTTAGCTGAGATATACCATATGTAAAATAGTACATATCTTCTATTGTTTCTGCCTTCCTGAATATTTTGGTAACTACAGTAATTCCTCGTTAACACGAATTCCAAGAAACTGAAATAATCGGTGTTCATGTTATAAAAATTCGTGTTATCCGATTTTAATATATATCCTCATTACTACGTTTCGTTGGAGGGACCTAAATTGTGTTCGTTTTACGGCGAACTTCCTGTTTGTGCTAACGAGGGTTTATTGTAATGGCGTCATTATCCCAAGACGATAACATAAACAGATTGCTAGGATATGGATCAAAATATTTATCGCACATTCCGTGCCGTTCGTTTGTGTATTAAAAAAAAATTAAACACCAGCAATCAAAAGTTCCTTCACGTCGGGTTTGATTCGATGGCTTCGTTCACGCCTGCCTAGCTGAGTCGGAACCATAGCCGAGGTCATTTCGCAAGCTAATGAAATCTAGCGGTACTCTTCCCCCCCCCCCCCGAACCATTTTTCCTCTCGAGTCGTTCGCGAAGAACAATTTGATTCGGATCGACGTAGAAGGAGTCAGCCCTTTGCAACGGTTTGCGCGCGAAATCCCTCGCAGCTGTTCATCGCATGTGGCCGTGACGCAGTGCGTGAGCCATAAAGTATCAATTCTGCATGTGGCCTCTGAGAAAATGATACTTTTGTGCACTTTCGACACGCTTTCCAAATGGCTATTCATTTTAGATGTGGTGTATTGCGGTTACACCGCGTTTCTCATTCCTATGTATGAGGATCAAGAATTCGTTTCTGGCAGATTGCGGTCGCTGTATCTGATTTCTTCCCTGTTGAGTGATGAAATTGAAATGGGATTTTGAGTGTTACAATGCGTGAGGGAAGGCTAGCTGCCGTGAAAATGTACTACAGCTCTCATTTTCGAGTTTACAAGGTCTTTGACGTATTACCTACTCCGTGTTCTTTAGAGTGTGTGTGGAGCTCACGACAGGTTGTAATGGTCTGCGCTTCCTTGCCTGCGCAGTAATGTTGACGCACCGCTCACATGCTCAGGAGATCACAGTCAGAATTTCCTGACGAAAGCGATACTAGGTATCCACACGGGATGTACGATATATATATGCATACATCTTGAATATTGAAGTATATGTAAGACACGATGTTGAAAACTGAGTCGTTGAACTATAATCTGATAGAAGGTCATAACTGAACCGAGAAGAAAAAACCAAGAAAACTCCACTGTGCATCCGCCAAAATGTTGATTGACAGTTGTAACCCCACCCCACCTATGAACCGCCGCCGGGGAACTTTTTGTCCATTGCTCAACGTGATGTCGCCACGCCGTCGGTAACGGTGTCTGTTGATCGTCTTGGAGCACACACACTCTATGAATGAGGCACCAATCACGAGATATTCTAAAAGCCCCAGGCCGCGCCCGGAGAGCCCAATGAAAGAGACACTTCCCCTTCTCTTCGACACGAACTAGTCCCGTCTTCGATGTCGTTCCTACGCGGTACATCTTTGGTTAAAAACCGTTTACGTTTTTTTTCTTTAAATGTTTTTTTTTGTTAAATGTCACAAATAACTTCACGATGAAAGTAGTTTCCCATTGCCAGTTTCGGTAAAATTGTCGTATTTTTTACATTCTTGACTTCTTTTATTATTATATTTTTTCTTCAGTTTATTCCATTTTTACGAAATTTCAAATGTCACAAAAATTTTAATGCAGAACTGTTTCCCTTGCAGCAAAACAATGTTTTCGGAAATAGTAGTATCTCAGTTAATGTTATACATTTAGAGTTACGCACTTGCTACAGTACTTCTTTCCTCTCTTCGATGAATTTTGAACGATAGGTGACGTATCCGCATTGCCTTTATCTACAGCGTGCCAGAATGACCTTTGGGTGCGTAGACACGTGAGGAACGCGTCGTGTCCGATGGTCTCTCGGTGAGGGTCCGCGCGCGAACGCCAGCTAACGAGCTTTTTCGGCGGGCGGGCGAAGCGGCGCTTTCGGGT
Source organism: Teleogryllus occipitalis (assembly GCA_011170035.1). Lineage (NCBI taxonomy): Eukaryota > Metazoa > Arthropoda > Insecta > Orthoptera > Gryllidae > Teleogryllus > Teleogryllus occipitalis. The sequence continues at coordinate 41,670 of BLKR01014845.1, read as the reverse complement.
TTCGGCCTTCCAGCCGCCCCCACCGCCGCGTTGTTGGGAAAGAGGCATGCAGTGCTTGGCGTCGTGTTGTGCACGTGATCTCCAGGACTCTCCCAAACGCTTTCAATTCATCATGTATGCCCCAAGTCGCCTAAACACACATTTAATATCTTATATATCTTTCTTAATATGTTCGTTTACTGATCCGTGTGTCCTGTATGTTAAATCAGTGTTTTACTTTGGTTCGCTAGTTTTGCGATTGTATATATTCTTGCTAGAATTTTGTAAATAAATTCAAACCTACTGTGAAGTTATGGAAATACGAAAACTGTACACAGAACTCATTCATTGCAGATGCGAGAGGTACGAATCGATTTGAGTGGTCTTTTGGATTGTGAAAACCAGTGAGTTATTTTATAACGATTTTTTTCTGAGTGTTGTGCCTTAAAGCGTACTATAAATGATCCTGCGAAGTATGATTCCATTCTTATTTGTTATTAAATCAAAGTAATAATCTGCAGGAAAAGCTACGAAAAAGCACAAGCTGCAACAGTACAAGCTGCTCAACGTTTGAGCGACATTTTCAATATTATAATGAAGTAGTGTAAAAATTTGCAATGAAAATTAATTAAAAAACATCTTCGCATGTTATTGTTCACTTTGGAAATCAGGCGCACTTGAAAACCACAAAACACATTACGTTCCCAAACACTTCACCATCGTACAACATACTGGTAAACGAGGAAACTTAGAACTTTAAAACCAGAATTTTTGGTTTCCAACAAGGAGGATAAGTTTGTTGTTATTCTTGTTTTTTGACTCGTAATTTACAAAATTATATCCTTTGGTTCTTTTTAAAATTTTTGGCAGTTAGTAGTTCTTCTGATAAATCGCCATCTACCAAAAAAGCCCTGCAATTGAACTACTGTTAGGCGTTTTACGTATCTCCCAGAACTACAAATAGATTTAAAACGAAAAGTAAATGTCACAATTATGCATAATGAAAATTCAAGTTTTTTCCACTGCCCCGTTCACTCGTCGCTGTCATCAAAGAGGCTGGCACTTATCTGAGTAAACTACCAGTGTAGAATTTCCTTGTTTTCGACATGTTAGTACAGAAGTAAATTCTGATTCTGTGTGCTATAAATATCTTTGTTGTGTTCTATGACGTAAGTAGAATTCTCAAAAGTTCTCCAATCCTTTTAGAGTCCAAAGTTTCGAATCCTTCATACCAGAGTTTATACCCGTACGAACATTCAGCTATGGATATAAGCCCATTTCTTTAGCTTAATGCTCGTCAAGATAATTTTGTAATAATTTCATTTTTTTTTTTTAATTTTCAGGTTTTGAGAGACAAAATAGATTATTACAACCAGTGGTGACTGGTACCCCAACAAACTGGAGGTTGCAACTTCATCAAGTGACGAAAATCTAATTTCCAAATTCCTAATAATAATAATGTATTAAAACTTACGCAGTTCATGTGAAATATTAAAACTAAGTTTAATAAAAGTCATTACTTACATAATTTTATGTGCAGTGTCAGGTACACTCACCTCCCGTGCAGGTGGTTCTGGCTTTGATTGCCAGTGGGCTTTCGAGTTTTTGTATTAACTATGCATTAAGACAATTCACGGTAATGGAATTCATACAAAACAAAAAAGTTGGTTTCAAAAGTACGGTGTTCGCACTCCAGCATTCTGCAACAAAAACTATTGTTTGGACTTCATACCTATAAAATTATTTGATTTCGAAAATTTCACTAGTCTGGTATATATTGCTAAAATGAAATATCTTCCACACGCACTCGTTCTCACAACATCGCTCGCACACTGTCATTGCTGTGTGATGGGATTCGGTAGTGCCCCAACGATTGAAGATGTATACAACGCGAGAGACAGAAAGGGTCTTCCTTCGAGAACGGCCAACTTGTACAAACAAGTGTGTAAATTGTATAAATTTTCTGAACATAAATAATGCATTCAATACTGTGAATAATTGAATGAACTTGTGTACTTTCAATAACATGCGAACTTTATAAAATTAAGTTGCAGCTGGTGTCAGACGAAGACAGAAAAGCTTGACATGGTACACTCCTTGGGAGTGTAGCAGATGCCGGAGAGAGCGCTAGTTGGACGCTCTTTGGTTTCTAAATAAGTTCGTATACATCGATAGTGGTGCAGTATCTTGAATATTGAGTGTCATTAATAAGAAAATGTATATTCCTAACATCTTATAAGGTCTTTTTTGATTGTCTGGGGGTTCTGTAATTAATAGGTTGTGCAACCTAAGCACGAGCCGCCAGTGATTACTACACAAATTGTAATCGCGCATTACTCGAAAACGATGCATCCCAGGCCCTTAAAACCAGGTATTCGTGTCCCTATAAGGACACGAGTTGTGTGGAGGCAGGTGAGTTCTATGGGTACACGAGTTTCGGGGCAGGTTTGGGGAATTGGAGGGGAAAAGAGGGGGGACATCGGGTGGCAGGTAGGAGATAGATGGGAAAGTGGGGGAATAAAGGGAGACACAGGTGCGACCTAAATTATTTTTCTTAAACAGTAATCTAGAAAATGAGACCTTTTTAAATTTTCTGTTACATTTTTTATTATTTAGTTATTTTGGGTGCCCCCACATCTTAGCATTAGGAATTTAATTAGAAACCCTGAAATTAAAGGGACTATTTGATCTTCTGTTCAATTTAAAATCGATACTTATAAATATTAAATATTATTTTTTATCAGCAATATTAAAGTGATTTCTCTCGCACAGTACCGAGCGTATAATGCTGACACACAGTTCAGAATCAAGTGGTTCCGAGTTGGGTTCTTCTAAATTTCTATTTTCAGTTTTAAAACAATTATTATTTACAAAGTGCGGAGTTTCCTCACTGTCTCGGTTACTTATTATTATCTCAAAGGTTTTCGTAACCATTTAGAAAATGCACATTCTTTGATATTTGTTCATGCATTTGTAGCAAATAAAAACTGTAAGAAAATTCCATTTCTTGCTCATTTAAATACAAAGTTTCGTTGTCGACGTTTCTTGCCCGGGTGCCATTTGCCTGGATTTTTCACCATAAAATACAACGTTCCTACCCACTGGAACATTACTTAACTCTTGTACATTTCGATTCATAGTGTCTTTCGATATAAAGGTATCCTTGTCAACTGCTGCTGCTGCTGCTGGGATCTTGTGACTGATAGGATGTACTCAGATGTTTACTCTCACATAATATTGCTTCAGATTGTAATATTTTTATTGACGAGACAACCGCTGCTTTTGTCGTGAACTGCATGTCTGTTTCTCAACCATTCAATTCGTTTTCAATACTCGCGAGATTTCACATGCCATTCCTGCATTCACATTATATGCAGAATTTGCTTCGCGTGCTTGTTCTTATTCAAGACTATCTGTATTTACATGCCCGCTCCCATTCCGCGAGTAACAGTGATCATTGTTGCTAATTGTCCCTTCTGCGCAGACAAACCACGCGTGGAGTAGCTGGCCGCGGACGGCACGCGCATTCTCCGCGTTCCTACCTAGTAGCCCCGCAGTCCGCTTCGAACCACGAAACGTAGCGATCACGTGCGCCCCGCAAATTCAACTATTCTCTCTCGCGTTCATGGCAGCGGCGCGGCGGCCTGCCTCGTCCGCTCGCGTCCGCGTTGGCGCTGGCTTGCGCGCTTGCTCACTCGCCCGCCGGCGCACAATGCACACATACGCGTGAAGAGCGAGCAAATCTGATTAGGGCTCGCGATGAACCGATTATTGAGGCGAGGATTGAGTTGAACGGCGGCGAGCGCGGCGCGCCCTTCGCCGCGTTCTCTTCATTAGGAGCCGTAATGCGGCTCGCCGCTCGGTGAAACGCAGTGCGCTGCGGTGCGGTGCAGAGCAAGGCGAGGAAGCGAGGCTGGGAGGGATGGGGCGTGAAGAACCGGAGCAAGGAGCGGTGGAGAAGGATGTAGAGCGAGTTTTCGTACTTCGTACGCCGTCCTTCGGAGGGGAAGTAAAGCCAGCGGTCCCGTTTTGTCGATTTCCTGCATGCGAAAGATCCTCAAGCTTATTGAGATCGCCTGTTTCACCGCCCGGGCGATACCTCCTTTCTCTGTTAGATGACGAAAGGAGCGTAGCGAAATGTTCGTAATCAGGTGGAAGAGCGAGCCTGATGTCTCGCCACATAAAAGAAGGAATTCTGAATTGAATTGGGTTGAGGCTAGAGGGAATAAGTCAAATTCTGATCTGAATGGGGCCGACGGGGAACAATTAGATGTCGGTAAGTTGCGAGGCGGCGATAGGCATTGTGCGCGATCGTGGTGGGGCGGACAGTCTGTACAGTTTGGCAAGATATCGAGAAACTAACGGAAAAAATCCATTTGCGAAAATCTATGTGCATGGTTTCAAGCGATGAGGTTGGGTAGGCTGACATCTAAAAACAAATTGGTTTAGTTACGCATTATGTTATAATTTGTTGAATGAGTAAAGTTTAAAATTCACACAGAGTTCGATTCTATTCTGAAATTTATGGACGTCACATATAATATTAAAATAATAATAATAATAATAATAATAATAATAATGTAAAAGTGAAAAACGTAATAATGAAAGTGATGACTTTCTATTTCTGGTTCCATTTGTTGGGTTAATTTTTTTCTTCTTGTTCATAGGCCACATCAAAAATGAGTTCATTTGCCTTGATTGAGTGCGTGATTGTGGGTGAGTTCCTCGCCATAAGAATTCGCCAATTCATATTTTGAAACTCCCGTTTTAATTCATTTTTTTCGAGCGACCTGTACATTTACCGAATATTAAGTTATTTGTATTTCGGGGAACGCTCTCATATGTTGATAAATTTTGATAAATTGTATCGGTCTTCATAGATGGGAGGGATGGAGGGCCGTGCGTGGAGTGATGAGGGAGAGTGGTGTGAATAGGCGGTGTGGTTGGTCGTCGATAGAACCCGCGCCGTTGCCCGCAGCACCGCGGCCGCCCCCGCTCGTCCCACCTGCCCTTTGTGGGTGGACTGGCTCCGCCCCGCCCTGCCCGCCTGCCCGCCCGCACGCGTGAGGCTTCGTGCGGCGCATGCAGGTCGACTCGCCCACGTGCCCCATTGGTTCAGCCGATGGGAGAGATAGTATGCTGCGAGCGTAGCCGCCTTGCATATGAGAGGCGACGCGGGTGCGGATTAGAGGCCTTGATCAGAAGGATGATACGAGACAGTGGTACCTGAGCGTTGAGCTCCGTGAGCGACGACGATGCTCGGTGTACCGCGCCATTTCTCTGATTCGAGGAGCGACGGAGCTAGCGTTTAAATTGCGGAGACTAATAGATGATGTTCGTCGTAAGAATATTCACCTCGCACACCTTATCTCGAATCGATAAATTTTCGATTCCTTATTGTATAATTTCTTGCCTCTGTCATTAAGCCACGAGTGCAGTGGCGAGCTCGGTTCGGTGGGTCACGGGTTCGAACCCCCATGGACATGGTTGGGACTTTCCCCAGATCTTATCACTTAATAAAACTATTATGTATTGTATTATATCGCCTAACAAACGAACCTTGTCTTCCTTTGCCTTCCCCCGCCCTGATTCGGAGTTGGTAGGGCGATTTGATCTGGCTGCGCGGAGGGGAAGTAATGCATTGGCAATGGGCCTGCGGACCACGACGTGTGCGCCACTTGTCCGTCACATTTCCTCCCCGCCTGTAGTCAGTTTCAAGTGCTACGGGTACTACGCGCCCGTGGGTCGCAGGCGGCTCTGTATATTCAGCGCCTGTATGGATCTCAGCGTGAGGAAGGACTGGGAGGCTGATGCAAATGCATTAGGAAGTCCAAAGGCAGTGGTAGAATTGAATACGGGAGACGTCGGAATTCTAAAGGATATGATGATAAGCTCTATGATGATGATTAAGTTTTCCTCATTATTTCCTAGATTAAATACTGGCTGTCTGGAAACCTAACTTTTCTAAAGATTATCCTCTGTTCATGAAATCTTCAGCAGGAAGTGTGTAAATTGCCACTGATAGCGTGATATTTCCATTTGCCACCACAAGATCCGGAGGTAATATTCTTGGTCTCATAACTTATGAATGCTTTCCTAACGGAATTCCGCTATTTTTTACGGCATCACCGCATTGCGGGCTACAACCCGTCCTTTATCGTGGCTTTGCATGGTCGGGGTGCCTTTCGCGGACCGGACGCGGTCGCCCGCCGCAGCATGCCTCTGCGCGCCGACGCAAGATTGCGCAAGGTGGGCAGGGACACAGTAGTTCGTCCGCTGGTCACAGGGGGACTAAATTATTTTATATGAGACGTCTGCACTCATCGACATATACTCGGGAAAGTTTGAAGAGAATAGGAGGAATGCACAGCATATTGAAATTTTCCCTCCTCGTAGTATCACTAGTTATAACGCAATCATATTTTTTACCATTATTTAAACATCAAATATCTGGGGATAAATTGCATTGAGAAAGAAATATGTGGCTTTAATATTGGAGGGATTGGAGGGGTTCGAAAATAAATATGAACTTTGCAATTTTGAAAATTGTATGTAGTACGGAGGAAACGTAATAATTGAAGGTTTTTGGAAAAGGGTTGGGCAATTTATGCGACATATATTTAATCTCCTGCTATACAATTCTTCAAACTAAACGTAAGAGCTATATGCGTAGTGTAAAACGCGGGAAGTCATAGCTAATGATGTTTCAAAAAGTTTTAAATGATGAAAACTGCTCAATCCAGTCTTCTCAGAAGAAGATAAACGGCTTTTTTTTTAATTCAAAACTGAATAGAAGATTGAGGCTTTAGTTAAAGTAAGTCCAAAATCAAAGTTATTCTCACTCACATTCGGATGATCTTAAGGTGAGAGAAATCGCTAACAGAATTTATCCTTATTAGGGGGAAAATCCAACGAAGGTTGAGGAACTTTTGTGGTTGGCAGACTAGCAAGAAAGCTAATAGAAATTAAGGGGGGAAACCTTCTGGGAGGGAGGCGTACAAATAATTCAAACTGGAGGCTGATATTTTTTTAAATATTTAAATATTCGAGCATATGTAGGGGTATATAACGGCTGGATATAACGACGTGTTTATGATTACCATCCGGATATCAGATATATTTTACTAATCGTTTGAAATTCAGTGAAAATTAATACTGTTAATAATTTCTGACCGTAGGACGTCGGGACCTTGTGGAAGGCGGTGAGGCTGTGGGGACAGTGGTTTCGGAAGTTACTGTCCTCGCGCAACAGTTGTGGCGTTGTAACTTGTGACACAACGCCAGCAAACTCCCCAATACTTTCGCGGCGATCGCGGTCTAGGGGAAGGCCGCTGATTTCTCAGTATCGACGAGGAAAGACGACCGTCTCCGCCGGCGGAAGAAAAAACTCGCGCGAGGCACTTTCTCGTGTCGCACGACGTGTCGCGGCCTCCACCTGCCCCTCCCCGCCCGTCCTCACTGTGGCAGAAATCGAATCGCTTTGCGGTGAGGTTGATGCAAAGAGCTGGAACACTACACGACTATCGATGTGTGAAAAGGTCGATGTATACGACCGTCGATGGCGGTGCGGCGATGGCGGTGTTGGGGACTCACGTGATGTAGTGGTGAGGAGATGGTTCGTGGAATGGGTTGCGTCACGCGGTGGGCGTGCTAAAGAACGCCTCTTCGTGCTGAAGACGGAGGCTCCTGGCCATCTACATCATCTGTTCTGATGGTAGTGCGAGACTTGATGGGCAATGTTGTAGCGCAAAACCAAGAGATTTTTGACTTTCTCCAAAATAATTATCTACGTTTCCCAGACCAAGGGATTTTTGACTTTCTTCAAAAACAATTGTCTACGTTGCCCAATAAACGTTTTGCTATTTCATGTAGTTATATTTGAGGTAATTTATTTTTTCAAAACTTAGTAAGTGCCGGAAATTTTGTTGAAATTTAATTCACTTTAGTGCCTTAATTTATTTAATATTAAATTAAAATCGAAGCAAAATTTACTAATGGCAATACGGTCGCGTTATGGTAACTGAAAAATTGTACTTAGAACCTGCTGCGATCTTTGTTGTAAAATCTTATTATAAGAGTGAAAGATGTGTAGGTAGGAATGTTCATCAAACTTCATTATCCTCAACTGTTCGGTGTCACGTCTTTCTAGTGTAGCACAAATTGTGTTACCGAGGTAAATTCTTATGTTTTGTTTAATAGAATTTCAAGAACTTAAAACATTTTCAGTTGCAATATTTTATCTGCATTTCGCTAGTTCTGTAAATATCTGTTTGTGAGAACGTCGGTCACCATGATGCCGTTTCGCTTTTTCTGGTCGTTTGTCAATGTATTTCAAATATATAATTATCAAATCTTACTTGCTTAAAAATCGTACTTCCAGAAAAAAGACGATCTTTACAAAAATGAAACTGTTCCTTTATTTGAAGATTATTTGGTTGCATTGGTCGATGTGGCTCTCACTAACAGCATACTACTGAAAAGTCTGGTTCCCTGAGCGGACGGCTGTGGGCGCGTTGGCCTGTCGAACGATTTGCGCAACGCGCGTGCCCTGAAGCGTGTTGACGAAGGTGACAAACTTTCACCGAGGAGGCCGGTCCGCCCAATCGCCCGTCTGCCCGCGCCCTCCACTGCTAGCTTCCAGTTTACCCCTCCCCCTAAAAAAAACACTTCTTTCCAGAAAACATTCCTATGCTCTCCTCCCTTCCGCCTTCGGACAATGCAGTTTCTTTAGTTCACGTTCAAATTACTATCCATTGCTCTCCTCTGCAGCAAGTGAACTACTGTCCGGTTCGATAATATACCCTCTTAGTAAACATTTTGTTGCAGTTGCAACCAGATTCAAGTTGGGCAGTCGAAATTGCTAGACCTTTTCTAATTTTTGTCATTTGTACTTAATAGCCGAATATTTAAGCCAAATATTTAAAAAATTTTGGCTTCTCCACTCTTAAAATTTAAATTACGATCATTGCTTGTATTCACTACGTAATAAACAACTTCGACGTACTTTCGTACGTCAGTGAATTCCGACTTCTACACACATGATGTAGTGATTGTTACATCCAGCAGTTGCAAGTCAGACTTTGCTTTCTCAAAACGGCCGACGTAACTCGTTTGACGTCAGTTATCACGTCTTATCATATTCAATGTCGGTTTTCTCGTGTATCACTACTGAGAGGTAAACAGGAGGCAGAAACACATTCTTTATTCCTTAAGTTGCTGTGGGAACTAAGAAGAATTTCATTAATTTATTTTAAACAATACTGACAGATATAATTTTCACTTTCTTGTATGCAAAATCTTAATTTAACGCAATGTCTTCCCAAAGCGGGATGGCGTATTGTTCCGGTTTTTCATCATTTAGGCAGAACATACGATGTCGATTCCAGGCAGAAAATTGTTTAGTAGCAACTACTTTTTCACTTTCGTATGCAAATTGAAAAATTGCACCGTCGCTGTAGTGAAGTCAAAACAGTCATTTTCAAATTTCCTTTCTAGGAAAGTTGCTTCCAGTGTGAACCTTCCTGGATGTTTCCCGAGTAATACTGTAAATTAAAAACTTTTATGAAAAGAAAATAATAAGTAGAACAATTCAAATTTGATTTTTATTCTAGTTATAATATTACATTATTAATATTATTTTATTTTTGAAACTATTATTGTAAAATTAAAACCTTTATAAAAAGAGAACGGAATTGATTGTAAAATAATAGGATATTATACGTACTTATTTTACAATTATATGTATTTATTTTTTCCAAAATATGTTAAATAAAAATTCAATTTAGTGTTTACAAGTACTCTACACAAAGCATTTTACGGACACAGAAAATCGTCGATTAGGCCCTAAAATTGATTCGGAGCGGCTGAAAGAAAGTTCTACCGTGACATAAATAGTTGTACGCTGCTCTTCTCCACAGTTAAACGTTTTATTCAAAATCGAAAATACGTTCGTAACAATGTTGTTTACGAGGAGTCGGTACTCAAGTGAAAAGTAGTAGCGTAAACCCAGTGATGGTTTTGGCGGGTACTCTAGTGAAAAGTCGGTACTCTAGTGAAAAGTAGTAGCGCAAAGCCAGTGATGGTTTTGGCGGGTGGAGTCGGTACTCTAGTGAAAAGTAGTAGCGCAAAGCCAGTGATGGTTTTGGCGGGTGGAGGGGGCATACGTCCCTCAAAATCGCAATTAAAAAATGAAGAAACATTTTACAGTTCTCGCAAAATACGTGCTTGAAATTATTTCAGCTTCACAAACATCCGCTCATCTTTAATTCCGAGTATGATGTTTCTAAGAAGCAGGGGTTGTAAGTTTCACAATTTACAGATGTGCAGTAGCATTACATTGCTTTTAAGAAAGATTATTCTGTAGAAATTACATTTACACTGAGGTGACAAAAGTCATGGGAAACCTCCTGATACCCTCCGTGTCGGTCCTCCTTTTACACATCGAAGTGCAGCAACTCGACGTGGCATGGACTCATGTCGTTGGAAATCCCCTGCTTAAATATTGAGTCATTCTGCCTATGTAGTCGTTCATAATTGCGAAGGTGTTGTTGATGCAGGATTTTCTGCACGAACTGACCTCTCGATTACGTCCTGTAAATGTTCGATAGGGTTCATGACGAGCGATCTGGGTGACCAGATCATTCCCTCGAATTGCGCAGAATGTTCTTCAAACTAATCGGAAACAATCATAGCCTGAAGACAAGGTGTATTGTCATCCATAAAACTTCCATCGTTGTTTGGAAACATGAATTCCAAGAATGGCTGCAAATAGTCTCCAAATAGCTGAACATAACCATTTTCAGTCAATGATCGGTTCAGTTGGGCCAGAGGATTCAGTCCATTCCGTGTAAAAACAGCCCACACCATTTATAGAGCCACCACCTGCTTGCACAGTGACCTCTCTGAAGCTGGCTCGCCATCCACAACTAACCACATCCCAATATTTAGTACTAATTAATTATAATTTTAAATTACGTCAACCCTTTTCCAAAACTCAAGGGGCTTCAGACTGAAGGTAGCTAGCCATTTAAGAAAACATCGCAGAAATTATTTAAAAAAAACTGACAAGTGAGTATGAATTAATTACTCGGTTTAAACATTATATTAACAATTAATTGTTTACAAAACATCTAAAATAGGCACCAAAAATACAAATTATCCACTCAAATGGAATCCTAGATGGTTTTCTTCCAGCAGAAGTAATTAAGGCATGCAATTGTTTATAAAATAACCCTGCGGGAGCTGCGCCACACTCGAACACTACCAACAGCTCTTACCAACTGAAATCGGGACTCACGTGACGTGGTTTTCCAGTCACCAAGGCTTTGATAGTATAGTGGTTATCATGCGAGGTTATTGATCCCAAGTTCGCGGGTTTAAAACCAGACGAAGTTGGGGGATTTTTGAGGTTCCAAAAATCGACGGCATGCATGCGGACGCTTGTCAGAATGTAAAACAGATCCCAGGAAAGGTATTTGGCCGATCCTGGCAAAATTAAATCCCCTGGCAATCTAGCATCGATCTGAGTTTCGATTTGAATTACTGGATAAGATTGCAGATATTGTATCTTGGCCTTCTCTATCTGGTATTCTAATCGAACGTCAAAATTGGCGCACTAGCGCCCCTAGAGAAGGCAATGGTTAACTAACCTAGGTATACTTGCCCAGGATAAGTCTCACAAAAAGGCACTTCGGGCTTCTGGAGATTAGCCTGCGCACTAATAAATGTATAGCACTAAAAAAAAGAAGAAAAAGAAGAAGTCAGCTACGGTCCAATCGACATGGTCGCGACACCATGAGACATGCTGCTGGCGATGTCGTGTTATTAGCGCAGACACTCGAGTCGGTCTTCTGCTGCCCCATTAAAGCCAAATTTCGCCGCATTCTGCTAATGGATATGTTCGTCGTTCGTCTCAAATTGATTTCTGCGATTTTTTAACGCAGTGTTGCTTGTCTATTAGCACTAACAACTCTCCGCAAACGCCGCTTCTCTCGGCCATTAGAAGAAGGCCATCGACCACCGCGTTATCCATGGCGAGAAATCATGAAATTAGGTATTCTCGGCACACTCTTGACACTGTGGAACTCGGAGTATTGAAATCCCAAACGATTTCCGATTTCCCATGCGTCTAGCACCAATTACTGTTCCGGGTTCAAAATCTGTTAATTCCCGTCGTGCGGCCATAATCGCGTCACAAACCTTTTCACATGAATCACTTGAGTACAAACGAAAGCTCTGCCAAGGCACTGCCCTTTTTATATCTTTCGTACACGATACTACAGCCATCTGTATATTTGTATATTGCTATCATATGACTCTTGTCACCTCAGTGTATTGGAAACTCGCATTTAAAATGTTCCGCTGCGATGCACAAATATATTAAAATGTAACGAAGTACGTGGCAATAAATAACATATAAAAATTTATATTTATACAAAAATTTAAAATAAAGATCTATATAATTCTTTCAGAATGTCTTCTTATCTTTAAAAATTATTATTGAATGGAGGTATCTTTTGTTCCTGTACAGTATTTCCATGAAAATCCATTCCATCTTTTTAAACAGTTGTTTGGTGCGCGGTATCGTACAGACAACAGTGTAAATCTATTTTCGCATATTCACTTTGAAGTTTTTAAAGTTGTGTGTTCGTGACCGTCCTCATGAAACCTTGTCTATTAGAGTGAAAATTAGAACCTCCATTTTCTGTCAGAGTCTTGAAAATTAAAATTATACGTTTAGTTTATTGCGGTTACTTTTTAAAAACTGTCTCACATTTGGCTGAATACCTTAACTATATGTTTATAAGCTGCCGTATCATGCAGAAACTAATTCTCAGTCTGCGAGTTTTAATGATTTTGCCTAGTTAAAGAAGGGATTGCGAAGTTATTAAAATAAAGCCGAGGCTTTTTGTTTTCACCTTGTTTTATTTTCTTGGCACGCCGCAATATTCGCTACACAGGAAAAATTACATCATTAATAGTTGTTAGTGTTTGGCAGAAGCCCCAAGTTTCATGCCAGAACTTGCTCTTCTATCTGCGAACGATGCTGGAACGCGTAATTTATTTCTTTGTTCTTCGCTGACTTCGTTGGATGTATTCCATTTGTCAGAACTTTTAACTATTGCCCTTCAGCACTCTCGTGTGCGTTTGACTAGCGGTCATTAAACTTAATCTCGAGGCTATTGTGATCAACGCTAGAGCTCAGATGGAGCTCAAGGCGCGAATTTCGAAATGTGTATCCTCTTCATGCTCAACGTTAGCCTACTTCTTGTAAACAACGATGTATTGATATTTTGGTATAATCGCACGGAGAAATAATGGCTAATGGCATTTTGTATTTAATGACTGGTTTAAATTCAGCTTTATTCCCCGTAAATTTATTTGTATAGTCCTCAATCGACCGTGCCCCATAGCTGTTAATTATTTTAACGTTTGGTCAACTGTTTTCTTTCGTCTTCTCAGGGGTGTCGAGAATATATCCTGTGTGCAATGAATCTTTTTCTTTTCTCCACTTTATTTCTTAGACAGTACTACATTTATTAGAGAGTGTTTGCAAGTTGTGAATTTGAAAGACGTAACACAACAATTCTGGAGAGAATTCTACTGCGTATGCGCCGGCATCCAGTGCTGGGATTTCCATTGACGGGCCGAGTCATTCTCCCGATTTTGTCGTCTATGTCATATATGTTCATAGCTTGTGTCAAATGTGGACTCTACGTAGTTTTCGCCGCCACCACTGAACACAAATTCGGCAATAAGCATGGAAATAAAGAAAAATATAATATCCGAAGTACCAATATAATATAGCAGGAACTTCATGGTTAATTTTGACTCACGTTAATTCGAATGTGTCAGGAATAAACCAAGGTTTTCGTTTAGGATTTGGAGATTATGTGTATATTTGAGACTACATCGATTATCACGAAAAATTACTAATTTATTACACGAAAAATTACTACCGGGCGTTATAATTACAATACTTTTCGCATTCGTAATAGAAACAAAATAAATATGTTATATTAAAATTGCGGTGTTTCATTCTACGACTAGCTAGAAAGCAATTTTTTCGTTGGATGTAAAGACATGGATATTACATATTCGTTTGATACAATCAGATTTCAAATACTGAAAGTATTACCATGTTGTAATCTTTATAAAATTAAAAATAGAATCGGAAGATAGACATATGTTCAATAAAAGCATTTAGGTACTGTTAGAGGTATCCCGTTCCCATTAGATCGTAGTTTTACGTATGTTTTGCCATCCATCGATTTTTCTGTATCAAGAACCCACAAAACATGGATTGTGGCTACACCACGTGTTAGAGGATTTTGTTTCTTAATTTAGCAGCTGAATGTATCCACTTTTTCGTTTCCAGCTCCCTGTAATAAGAGATTTTCGCGCAGCATTATATAACTTTCTCTCTACTCCGTTGCGATATACGGACGAGTATCCAACAACCCAATACGTCAGACGCGAGTCAGTTGCATTTTTGAAAGATATACATCATCGATTATTAGCCGTATGATTTCCCTTGACATATTGACAAATTTTTGATTTGAATTCTTTTGTTTATTGCAATGGGTATAATGGTGATTGTTCTCACAGGGAACATATATTGACGTGGGTGCAATTTGCATGGCTAAGACCATAATCCTGGTCCTGACAAAAGTGGAAAAATTTTCCCGATTTCTCGAACTATTAAGTTAACTGTAATGTACACATTAGAATATTCGTGCCTCATAAGCACACAAGGCGGCGCGAGGGTCTCCGCATTGCTATTACATGGCTCATTACGTAAGTGCCCGGGCGCCTCCCCCCCTTCCCCCCCCCCGCCCAGCCTCGCGGCGTTCGAGCGCTCAGAAGCAGTGGCTGCCTGCAAGGCATTATTATTGGGGGATGACGTGTTTGTTGAGGTCTTGACACTCCAGCTGCACTGTAATTTACGGGGATTCCGTGTGATATATGGCGTGGTCCATTGTTTTAGGATGCTATCTGAACAAGGTTAAAGTAGTAGCGCAGACGTGATAAGAATACGTTAATTACAAAATTCATGGATAGTTATCAATATTCACATATGATAATGTTTGCTGTGATTGTTGAATAAATAAATGTTCTTGTGGCCCATAATGTGAAGCATTTTATTCCTCGCTTCACTCCATTAAAACGAACCTTCCGCTTTGTTTTCTTGCGTCTATATTTCCGAGAAGTCTCTTATTTCGCATTGCTAAAATAGATACAACGCAGACTTCTTACACTTTGTTGATGTTCCCGTAAATCGGAGAAGAATATATGTAATATTATTTGCGATTTTTGTGTATTATACTCGTATTTATTCATTCCTCTATTCATTGAGTTATTTCACGTTATGAGATGATGCAGTTAATCGCACGCCACTCTAATTATCAAATGTCGTCTTAATAATCCTTCGATTTTTAATAGTCTTTCGAGTTCTATCTCCAATTACGTTTCAGTCTGCAAATTGAGACAAAATTTGTTCTTAACTTCGATAAGCATTTTTTACTTTGTAAAAACAGGCGCTGAGTTGGTTTCCTCTCAATTTTCTTTCTCTCTTGTGATTTCTCTCCACCTTCTGGAGAATTGCCAAATATTGGTTCATCAGCCCGAGTGGACGTCATGTGCTCAGTTCTCTTTTTCACAGAAAGCGATCCTGGATTAAACATGGCTTAATTAGATGTTTGGACTCATCTATCACAATATTGAACGAGTTGCAATTTTAAGTAATACTGCAACCATGAAGTACGCGTAAAAATACTAACTGTGAGGTGGAAATAAGCATGCACCGGAACTCGGGTACATACTGGAAACACATGTATTTTTATCGTTATGAAATACGCATAATGTTCATTTCTGGGAGAGATATCATCGAGCAAAATGTAAGAACTTCGGGCAGCGAGTGGCAACATTTCGACCAAGGTTAAAGAATGACTCCAAATAATACAATGTATGAAACATAATGGCATAAATATGTGCAAGGCTGATTTCTGTGATCGTTTTGGGGACACTTCTGGGAGGATCCGTGTTTACTTTAATCAATAAGCTATGGTCCCTTCGTTGGTCCTTGCTCCCTTATTTGCTTTTACATCATCAGACTACGCAATAGCGATAAAGTTAGCATCCACTTTGTTAAAACTTGAAAATTTGTATTCCTTAATTTTGAATTGATTAAAGACTAATGCCAAACGCGAAAAATGTTGACCCAATAAAGGATCACTAATAAATTTGAATTATAAATGGGGGGGTGCTGACTTGACACCTTGTTAGTACGCTCTTTTGTCAATATACATTGCGGGTCGAAAACTAATTACCACGTAAATTTGAACTAATTCGTTTTATTTCATTCACAAATAAAAGTTTCGCCGCCGTCATGACTAAATCATATACAATCCTGGCGCACCTGATGGTATCTCAATGGACAGGGCCCGCCGCTGGGTGTATCCGCTATGAGCGCGTTCAAATGGGGGAAAGATAGTGCCAGACTACGAAACCTCAACATACCTCGACCTTTTTTCGGACATTTGACACAGTCTCTCTGTAACATTTAGTCGCATATCGTACGAATTGGTTGAATTATACAATAAGAGAAGACGTCCAAAATTGCATTGTATTGTACTCTAACTAATCCAAAATAATGGAATATTAGACATTTATTTTTCTAAACACACTCGAGTTTCGTTGCATGCACCGGCAAATCGAGCAGATGAAAATTGTTTTAATGTTTGAGGTGGCAGGTACTACTTGAATGACGCATCCGAATACTTTGATTGGTATGAGTCCTAAAGATGTGCGGCTCCTTCCTTGCAGCAATTTTCTTGCTGTTTGCGATGTGCAATACATTTCATGTATCAAGGAAACCATCGTGTGTGCTGGACATCATGTTTTCTGTGATGAGAAAGACCCCCCGTTGACTGGAGCCAAATAAGCAGCTTGTCCCCTGGGAGGAAATTTCTGAATCTGCTGTGCAACGAGGCGCGGCGGCCGGGGGCGTGTCGGGGGCGAACTGTTTGCTGCGCGAGGCACGCGGACCTTGCCCTTGGCCGCCGCCATAGGCGGGGCTGGGCGGGCAGAGGAGGGCGGGGGGCGCGGCGGCGCGGCGGCGCGCCTGGCAAATCGATAAACAGGCCGAGGGGGCGGGCGGGCCCAGTCGCGCGCGGGGGCGCGAGCCAACGCTGGAGCGGCCCGGCGCGAGTCGGTACGCCTCTCTCGGCCCAGCTGTTCACGGCGCCTATTACACCTTCTTTGGATGTCCTGTTATATCAAGTACTTCCTTCACATCTGAGAAGTACGAAAATGGCTCTGTGCATGTACAGACCGAGTCGAAGTACCCGCACTTTCTTTCTCTCTCTCTTTTCTCTCTGTCTCTCACTCTTTCTTTCTCTCTCTTTCTCTACCTCTTTCTCTCTCACTTCTTCTCTCTTCCTCTCTCTTCCTCTCTTCCTCTCTTTTCCTCTCTCTCTCCTCTCTGTCTTCCTCTCTCTCTCTTCCTCTCTCTCCCCTCTCACGTTTTAAGTTAAAAATCTCTGGGTACAAGGTGTCACATGTGATACTATCTTATGTTGAAATCAGGCTGTTTAGCCATCTTAAAAATATTTAATTTTTCATAGGTTACAAAGAGGTTTAATGTTGGCATATCTCTGAAAGACGAAAGCAGCAAATAATTATCTAAAAAATGTATGCGCGGTCCTATTCTCTGAATACCTCTGTATCGTATTCGCCTTAGTAACGGTGTTGTCCGTTATCCCTACTGGGTCAGTCACGTCTTTATGTAAGTATTTTCTTCTCACCTCATTACTACCTTCCTGCGTACCCCGGCCTCTCATCTTACATGACTCTCATGACATGTGTTTTCCTGCTTGTCTTGGCAATGAAGGTGAGCTCTTTCTTCCGCTGTTTTGTACTCTGGAATATTGAGACAATCTATCTCTTCGTTGCGCTCTGAGGCACAGATGACATTCTTTTTTTCTATGCTTGTACTCTATCGCTTTTCCCCTTTTCTTCTTCTCCGTGCTTTAATGCATCTAACATTGTTAACTGCAGTGAGATGGACTTCCTAGACGTGATTTTCTAGTTTATGTTAAGTAGATCTTTTTGACTTTATGTTTACGTTGGATCCAGTCGTTGAGTTTGTTTTTCTTCGTTGCTCTCTTCAGTGAACATTCCCTTTCTCTTCGTATTTTGTATTTGGAATTAAACTCTCGGTTCTCTCATTTAGGGGATGGTTTCATTTCTTATAATTTGTATGTAATGCCATGGAGAATGTCCTGGAGTGCACGGAGGATATCGAAAGATTTTACGAGTACACTCGAACGTGGATAATTCGAACTCCTTTAATTCGAAATCTTCTTTAATTTGGATATTCTCGTTTGTCCCTAGCATTTTATATTTAAAGAATGTTAAATATCACGAGTCATTTAGTTTTGCTTTTGGATTATTCGAAGTTTTACATCAATAATTCGAGATTATAACACGTTAAATATGGCATTAATTGAATTGAATTTGAAATCTTGAAATTTGGGAACAGGCGAGGCAACTTTCGAAAGCGGTCGTATCGCATCCTTACCCCTTACATCTAAGATCAGTATTATCTTCTCTATCCCTCTCGACAATCCCGTCGAAGCCGAGTTCAGTGTCCCTGGGGTGTCGCATTGTGATCAAATGTTGGGCAGTGAAAGTGAGAGTGGAAAAGGCAGAAAAATATCAAGGGGTGAAGAAGATGGAAATTTGTCAGTAGCACACAAAAGGTTCCGAGTACCGCTGAAGCATCAAATCATATTCAAGAACTCTGGCGATTTTTCGAAAGAAAAATAAACGTGAGTGATTGTTTTATTCCAATGAAATCGTTCCTTTGACTGAGATACTCATTTTATTGAAAAAATCTCTGAATTGTTTTTGAGACATTGTAAATGCACAATAAATGCTTTAATAAATGCTTATCAATATTTTTAAAAATCCTTTAAGAATTAATATATACTAATTATTTCTAAAGTAAAGGTTTATTTGTTAAATTTTGCTAATTAAGTGCTTTTTTGAATCCTTCTTAAGATACTTTTTAATTCGAAATTGTGCATAATTCGAAGTTTTTACTGGTCACTTGCGTTTAGAATTATCTAAGTGTGCCTGTACTATACTTCTAATGGCTTGGGAATATACTGTATTTTATGTGTAATTCGCACCTTTTTTTCTTTTCTTCCATATATTATGCATATTAACTCGCATTCTTATGTCTTGGACGTTCACTTTACGAACATTTGGTGACTTTATGTACAGGTAAACGAAATAGATCTTAATGAATATTTTGTAATCGAAATAAATTATATTTCCAAATGCGAAAACATTACAAACGAAATGAAAATCCATCCTATCTCTTCAGTTCGATGTAAGAGTTATAATCCGATGCTTTGTTTGACTTTGGTATTAAATGGCGTTGGAATTCGAGGGGTTGTTCGTGTAAGTTATAGGTAGAGATACTACTGCGAGATATTGAAAATGTGGATCTATTTTATGCACTAATAGTAGTTTATGTATCATAGACTAAATGTGAGTGTTTTTGAACGGGAATGTTCAATTACCAAGTCTCAAAACATTCACATTTCATTTAAAATGCATAAGTTTGCGATTATACATCTCTTTACAACTGCCCTTAGCGACGACGATGATCGTAACAAACGTTGTAGATGGGGAGGGGCAGGTGGTGCCAGGTGAGGCAGGATGTTTATGATCTAAAAACACCCGGCGATGGAGGGTAGTTCAGATAGTATTATATAAAATCCAATTCATTATTTTGATATTCGTAAATGGCTTAAGAAAATAACGACTTAACTTTATTCTCGTTAGGAAAATTTTACTTTTATGAATAATACAAGAAAAAATTGTTTTTGTGGAGTAAGCAACGGTTCGCCGCTGCAGATGGCACACCTAGCGCCTTTAGAACCTTTGGCTCGTAGCGCAGCATACTCACGACAGCAGCGTCTTCCATTGTCCGCAGTAACACATAGAACGTACCGGTGCCTCCCTCGCGCCCGCACCGCAGCGCGAGTTGCTTTTAGCGAAGAAAATTGTTCGTTTTTCGCGGAAAACGACAGAAAGAGCTGCGACGAGGGGGGCGTGAGCGTGTTTCTCGAGCTGTTCCGGGTGGGTTCCCTCTCCCCTCCGCCGCGCCGCCCGCCCCTAGCGCGGTCCCGCGCCCCGTGTTCGCTTCATGCGCCAACGTCTCGCGGCTGTGTTCGCAGCTCCGAAATTTTAATTGCCTCTAATTGCCTATTTAGCCAAAAGAAACATGACAACTCTATACGGAACAGGCGCCCGTTGCGAGGGCGTTGAGGGTCTTCTTAATTAGCATCCAGCGACACGAAAACTGCGGTTCCTGCGGTTTAGGCCTGAGGGCGTGCTGCGGATTGTGCTCCCGTGGATGGACTCTCGACACTGCGCGTGCATTCATCTTTTGCAGAGAAGTCGCGGGATGATTCTTGTGTTATTTCATTCAAAGACGATTTCAGAAACATGTTGGAGTGCTCATTTTCTCTCTTATCATCGCTGTCGTTCTAGAAAGGATTTTCTGCTCCAATGAACACTGTCACACGATTTTTAGATATTTCTAAAATCGATATCCTGGAATTTTTAAAAATATTTTAAACTTTGATGAAACACAATATCATACATTCATGAGTTTCAAAGATATCTCATTACTGAAAACAGTTTTCAAGCAGAAAGGTGACATTGCTGTGCTCATTTAATGGG
This sequence comes from Teleogryllus occipitalis, assembly GCA_011170035.1. NCBI lineage: Eukaryota > Metazoa > Arthropoda > Insecta > Orthoptera > Gryllidae > Teleogryllus > Teleogryllus occipitalis. Next base: position 20,934 of record BLKR01014845.1, on the reverse strand, counting down.
CGATCATGCATAAGGAATGAGATTCGTATTGTTCATATAGAAAAAAATTTCTTTAGAATGGTGTAATTTTCTTAGTGAATTTGCAACAGACATGAAATCATTCAATTAAATAATTACCTATTAATTCTCTTCTTTATTTGGAAATGAAGTAGTGAGTTAGATTAGGCAAATCTACATGCCCATTTATTTAGTTTTTGTTGTACACAAATTATCCTCTCTTTGAAAGAAAAAGAAAATAAGTAATTCATGGTTGATCAAGTAATTCCACATCATAGCACTTTCGTTCCTCACTTTCTGCTCTTCCACTTTCTGAAAAATGTGTGTCTTTGCGAGAAGTATAATGTGACTATTCGCTAAGTTGAGTCGTTAGCGAATCCACTCGTGATGACGATCTGTAACGTCCTCTCCACCAAATGTGGCTCGAGCTACTTCAGTTGATTCCGTAGAAAATCAGGCACACTTATACGAACAAGAAGTGCCCATTTTGCCGCTGCATGTATCGTATTGGTGTGCGTTCTATGTCAAGTTGCTCCAAGCCACCATTTAACATGATATCTACATCATATTCACATCTCGTGGCGTCTACATTCAGCATCTTTCCAATATACTACACCACATTTCAAAGTGATGAAAAAGAGGTGTAAATGCATAGGAATATTTGACAAGATGTACTAAAATGACAATTTGTAGCATTACGTCAAATACGCAATTCTTTTTACTTGCAACATGATTTTCTATGACAATGTTCTTGTGACTGAAGAAAAGGATTTTAATTACGCGTCACTATTCATGCAGAAGTTACTACTTTTAATCAACATTAGAATTATTTAGATAACTACCGAAATAATACATGTAATACTTTATTTCAAACGAAGAGTTCTATATCCAAAAAGAGATTGACGATTTATTTTTTTTCAAAACATGCACATTACAAAGAAAATTACAGAACAGTGATCGAGAGAAAATTAAATGGACCTGCCCTGTTTTATGCACACACTTCTCGAGGTAATTTTATTAATTCATGTGTACGCTCTTTCGTTATTTTAGAATGAAGTAATTCGAAAGGATAAACTATCAGAACACTTTGGTTATGAAACTACATCGGTGGAATGTGAATCGATCGCGCTATAAAATGTATGGAACGATAATATTACATCACTTTCATCCTCTGCTTTATGGAAATGACACCTGCCGGTTCCACATCCGCGCGCATTGGTTAGATTTCCTGCGAGCGGACGCTATTCATTCGGTATTTGCTCGACGAGATTGGAATATGTTTGAACGGCGAGTTTTTTTCTTGGTTCAGGAACGCTCCGCGTCGCAGTCGTTTTCTTCATTTTCCTCTTCAATATCATTTCTCCCTTGATGTTCGCGGTGGAAAGTTTTTAAAGGTATTTCTAGGATCGTAACTTTCGCGGTATTTCATTCTGTAGAAGAGGATCAGTGTTTTGAAAGAGACCGTTATAACCGTTATTCGTTTCTCAGGAACAGATATTGTCACGAGACGGCCTGGAATTTAAGTTAAGTCCAGAAAACTCTTTGGAAATTAAATTTTATTTCTTCTCTACCTCTGTCCGCTTGAAGAGTCTTTGCGAAAACTGTTTTTGTCTTTTTTTATCAGATACTGCTATAACCATACAATTCTCCTCCCCGTACGCCTTATTTTTAAATCCATTAACCTTCTCCCATTTACATTCTATCATTCTACCATCTTTGCCAACAAACCTTCTAAACGCTCACCACGATCACCAGTGCCTCCGCACCCCGACTGCCACTACCAATGCTAACACCACCAGCAACAAGAAACCATATCCTCAAATACCAACCGTCACCCCGCCATCATTTCCACACCGCAAACACTGTCAACCCGCGTCACCATCTCAGCTTCATGAAATTAAAGAATATTGTGATGTCTAACGACTGATTGGAAAATAATGTTGAAAAAAAAGTAATACGAAAACACAAAAAATGCATACAGAGATGAGAGTATTTTCACCCAAAAAGCATTCAATTGCCCAGCTGCTTTTTAGAGCTTTCTTATCTCCTTGACGGGCTGTGTTGTGTAAGAAGGGCCTTTTTAGGCGGCGATCACGAGAAGATGAGGGCGCTTTTTGCCGCGTGTCGCTCGGAGGATTGGGCAGGGGCGGGGCTGAGGCGGGGCGTGGGGGGGGGGACCAAACGCTGAGGCACGTCGTCGCCCGCCGCGCCGGCCGTCAGAACGAAGCGCCGGCCGCGTCCAGCGCCACTGCCCGCGCCACGCCATGCCACGCCGCGCCGCGCCGGTCCCGTTAACCAATCGCTTCCTAATTACCTTTCCGAGTTTCCAAACACGATGATGTCATCGCATTGATAGCCTCCGCGTGCTCGCTTCTTCCTAAGTACGCTCCCGACTGCCTCTGCCGCCTACGTTCTGCCTCCTTCCCTTTCACCGTTCCCGTCGTTTTACGGTCCCGCTCATTCCTAAATTGTCTTGCTGTACGTTGCTTCTTTATCTGATTCCTCCTTCGCCCACTGTAGAACACTTAATACAGAATCTCCATTTAACTTGCGCCTTCTTAGACACCTAAATTCTGGACTGCCCGGGAGAAGCCTTGTCCTATTCACCTAGGTGACTCTCAGACAACCAAGAATCTTTTAACAATGGATGCGGAAACCTTTGTTTTCATATCTCTGTCCGGGCTTCGGAATTCCATGCTAGTAGTATATATTTTCAATCGGTTGTCTTGCTGCGAGCTATCAACCTTTTATGTAATTTCAGGCACATTTCATTTGTAATATCGCAATTGCCATTGAATTCTTCTTAGGTACTTCCAATATTACGAAGTATTTCCCAGTAAAATAGACAATTACGAATCAATCAAAACAACACAACGTATTTCTTATACGCCAATGTGCGAGAGACCTCCGCAGCAACAATGCTGGCACGCTGGTAACCTCCACAGCCTTCACCACGTTCACCGCAGCGATCTCCGTCCACAGTGTTGGAAAGCGTCCCATTATAATCGCGTCTTGTCGCGGCACACCACACCCGGTTGCACGTCCACGCTTCCCTAAGTAATTTCCGATACAATACGTAACGAACGGCGTTTAAATTGAGTGGGAGTGGCGTGGCGTGGCGTGGCGCGGCGCGGCGCCGGCAGCCGCCTGCCCGGAACGCAGACGTGCGGCGCGGCCACTTGTGGTTTGCGCGGCATCCGTTGCAGTCGCCCGGGATCCCGGCTGAGTGAGGAAGGAGGGCGGGCCGGGCGTATTTATTTTTTTGCCGGCACCAGGTGGATCTGTGGTGACCTGTGGGCCGGAAGAATGTGTCCGGGGGCCAACGTGTTCTCACGACGTTCAAAGGAATAGAAAAAAAAAGGTTTCCAGTCCTGAATTTGCTGTGCCCCCGGCGGATATTCGTCGCCGTAGGGAAATTGGGTTCATGCCCTCGGCACCTCTGCTGCACCCCTCGGGAGACGGGGTGTCGGTGCAGGTGAAGGCGGCTCCGACCTCGAGGGGCAGCTGCGGGACAATGGCAGCCGACGTGTGCACGGGGCTCTGGCAGGAACATCCCTGTTCAGGGCACTAGGAAATGGCGGCGCAAATGGGTTTAAGACACGGCCGGCGGCAAGGTCTGTGGAGACGCCTGCAAACCAAATCGGAATTACGCCACGAGACCTGACTCTACGTGGTTTTGGCCTGCTGAATTTGTAGATTTCCCTTTAAAATTCATGTAGCGGGCGGAACAGCTGTTCAGAGCTTACGACGACCGACTTCAATTTCCTGGTTCTTCTTGAGGAAGAAAATGTAGATAGACACTACATATAATTTTATTCTTCCTGGTTTCCTTCAAGTTACTTCAAGTTTTAGCATTCAGAATCACAGGTTCTGTTTGGAGGCGATGCAAATACCTTGGTTAACTTTCATGTCCAAGGGGAGAAAAAGAATTTTATATAATATCTTGAAGAAGAAGAATAAAAAGAAAATAATTGCGGCAATGTCTTTAAATTTTTTCGAAGGATGAACTCAGAGTACCAACAGTGATAACAAGTTCCTTCTCAGAAAAAAAGATGATCTTTTGCAGTTACTCCTTTGAGCACTTCCCAAAAATTAATTTTTGTGCTTATTTACTCTGATGAACATCTTTAATCTAAGTAAAACCTATAATTTGTCGACTGGTAATTTTCTCCCCTTCTAACTCATTATTGAGGAGGGCGCAATGTTGGAATGAGATGAAATCGACTTGGGCAACAGAGGGTGAAGGGGGAGGGGGAGTGCGAGAATGGTAGTCAGCTGCCGTGGCGGCTGGTTAGTGCCAGCTGGTAGACGTGTCTAGCTGGTAGATGTCACAGCAGCGGTAGATCGACAATTTTCCATCAACAACAGACTATTTTTCAACACTGTCTTGCCAAAACTGACAATTGGTAGCAAATATCGCCCATTCGCATTTTTTAAACAGAATTTTCCTAATTTGCAATTGAAGGAAGACCTCTCTAAGAGAAATACTTTATTTGCACTTGATTAGTGAAGTTTTGAAAATTTAGACAGGATTTTTCAGATAAGAGTTGTAGCATTGTTTTATGTTTGGCTTTTCTCTTCTTCTAGATATATTTACATACGAACATTTTTTAAATTAGAATTCTCAGAATTAATAGTGTTATTGGAGCGTTGTGAAATACAACACTTGTTTAGTGGATTGTGTTTTCATTATCTGAAATTTCTGATGAAATGTTTTTTCAAAATATCTGATATGCCATAGATTCAAAATACTGTCTTTAAAGTACCAAATCATGTGATGTTCTGAAACTTAGTAGTGACTGAGAATTTTTGGTAGTAAGATGTAGTTGCGATTGAGAATATTCGTAAGTAATTTTTTTAGTGGTGCATAAAAATTTTTAATAAATTCAAATCCACGTTACTATTAAATTGAATTCCATTTACTGCCTCGTATTAAGATGTGGAGGTGTAACCGCTCTACGAAGTACTTCGCCTCCGTTCACTCGACCGCTCGCGTTTTCTACCTATCGACGCGGCACGGTCTGGCTAGGCGTGTCGGAGGATGTCGGCGTGAAGTGTGGTGTGGCATCCGAGCGTCGATAGCGTTTATCTGGCGACGCAGTCAGTCTCACAGTCGCCGCCTGAGTAATGGCCCAGTGACTGCATGGAAGAGCATTGGAGATTGGGTGCCTTGTAGACTCCGTAGGCGATCCGGAGTTATTTACCGACGTACTCGACGTCCAGGGAACACTTTCCGACACTCCTATCGTTAAACCGCTCAAAGTGTAATAGTGTACAGTTAGACTCTCCTTGGGGACAACTCGTACTATTCCCGCCTTCGTTTCGCTACGATGGTTTCGCTTATTCGGAGATGAACTCTTTGTGTTTTATCGGGGCGTCTTTGTATTTTATCGGGCCCGCCCAATTCGGAAGAATAGAGAGCGCTATCTCACGACTGGGTTGTTCTTTTTCCGTAGCTGAAACGTCTTCATCTGACTCACCGACAGCGGTTTTGTTGCTCGCGTTTCCGTTGCGGCCCCTCCTTCGTCCCCCCCCCCCCTACCGCCACGGGTTCTTCCGCCTTCTCTTAGCCCCCACCCTCGCCCCCACCCCACCCCGCCCCCGCCCTCGCCCCTGCCTCTGACATGCTGTTACCTCTCCCATGCCTGGCCGTCTTCACCTGCTTCCGCCCCGCGCGTCCGCCCGGCAAATTCGATATGTCCGCAACTTTTGCCTCGTTCCGTTGTTCTTACGTGTCGTTCTCTGGGCTGCGTGTGGTGGTTTCGCCTTGTTGCACGACGTAAACTATACAGGCAACTTCGCATCATTTTGCTGGAGATAAGTGAACTACAGGGAGAGAGGGTAAATAAAAATTATAATCAAACGGAATACAGTGCATTCTGTGTAAAAAATATTTTATCCCAAAATTAGTATTATTAATAATTGCCGACATTACCAGTTATTCAATCTTTGATTTGTGGGTTGTGTTGGAATATAAGGTCTATGCGGACATGCTGTAAATGGGTGTTAATGTAATAGGCTTTCAAACGGTTTTCATCATTAGACCTCGGATTTTTTGACAAATGCCTGTTTAGTTCCTTTAGGAGGTTGTGAAAAATAATTGCAAATATTTACGTATCATGAAAAAATAGATCTACTGAAAGCAATTAATAGTGCCTAAAATATCCTAAAGGGTCGGTTGATGCCTATTTTGATATTTGTTTTACCTAAAACACGTAATTTTGGAGAATTATCATATTTTTTTACTAATTTTTAAAATTTGTTGTACCAAAACGCAAATACTTTCCCAAATTTCCCCAAGCCCCAATATTCCCAGATTGACGACCAGAAATCGACTAGGCACCTAAATCTCTCATCCAACACTGCGAACATAAGGAACTGTGCAAGTTAATATAAAGAGGATGTTTCATGCTCGCCTCTGATGTGCACACATTTCTTAGGCAATTGCACCCATTCCCTGAGCAGCTGTGCAGTTGACAGGTTGAAACATTGCCGCGATGCATCTTCCGGGAGAGGGAAAACGGGTCAGGCAAACGTCTACTGTTCGAAAAGCGAATCTTACAAAATAGGCCCAAGTCTTGTACCCCCAGAAAGTAAAAAGGATCATTTCGAATCTTCTTCTGTGTGTTTGTGTGTGTGTGTGTGTGTGTGTGTGTGTGTGTGTTACTGTCATAAATGTAGCAAAACTTGTCTTTCCCGAATAATAAATGTTCCTAACTTAATTCTTTTGTGATATGTTTTCGATGTCAGAAACGTAACTTTTCATGTCTGATGGTACCTGATTTAATCATTTTGTAATATATATGAAGTGCCTAAAACGTCACTTTTCACACCCAATACTGCCTAATTTCATAATTTTATTATCTGTTTTAAATGCTTAAATCATCACATTTTCGTGTCTCAAATTCCGGGGTCTAGTTATTATTAACAGTAACCAGTGTTTCTCAAATTGAAACTCATCTTACCTGGAGCAAAACAGTAGTCAGTAGCGAGGCGTGGCATGTTTGCGTAGACATCGCAAGATTTGTAGAGTATACGGGCCTGTCTTTTTGAACGACTGGAAGATTTTGTTTTTGAAATAAGTTATGCACGATGTTCTGTTATTTAAACACTCAAACAACTCTCATCTCACTCTTTTCGGATATAGTGTCTCCACATTATTTTCAATAAATAGTCTGCACATCGTTAGGGCTATAGTTAAATTGATATTGCTATAGAATTCTTTGGTTTGTTGTTCCTGTGTCAGCTGACGAAAGATGAAGTAAGTTTGAGAGGGGGTAAAACAAATTCTTTGGAACGTGATCAATATAATATATTGTGAGTGTAGCTGATTTCTCAAGAACACTTAAATTTCAAATTCCAGCCGGAACCTAATTATTTTTCCTTACTTGCCTTTTATTTTTGGCCTTGCCTTTTATTTTCAAAAGAGCTTTGAGTCTCTTGTAAACATTACTGGACATCATAAAGAACTGGTGTAAACTTTGTTCCTTTCGATAACATTAGTTTCGAATTTGATAACGGGGGGGGGCAGCGTCGGCCTTTCTGCACCGTCGAAAGTTTCTCTTAAAATTTATGTGACTTTTTTTTTTTTTTTTTTTTTTTTGCTTTCTTCAGCAGAACTACGGTGTATTTTAAAGTTTTCCCACAATGCATGGTAATTAATAGAACCTTGACCACACAACTATCGCTCAGTAAAAGCGCCCAAGAATCAGGGCGCATTCAAAAACATCGCGCCGTTTCACTCGCAAGTTCGTACTGAGAGTTCGAATGTTGGGTTTCGCCAGACATGGACGGAATTCACCCAACAGCAGAGATTCTCCAACGCAGCGATGAGAAGGTGCGCTTATCGCCGGCAAAAGAATATGAACCTCTGCGGCTTTTTGACTTGTCGAGAGCAAGCAGTGAACTTTCATTTCGATGTGGTATTAGAGATTCCTTTGAGATCTCATTGTTGTTTTGAATATTTCTCAGCAATTTCGTAATTAATATTGTTTAAATATGCAATATGAATTGCATAGATGAAGTTCATATTACAATTGACGTACGTATTAAGGTGTATTATTGTTATTATTATTATTATTATTATTATTATTATTATTATTATTATTATTATTATTATTAGACCTCTGGGACACTGCAAGAAAAAAATATAAAAAGTAAGTCAGCGCGCTAAGTAGGGTTTTAACCGTACAAATTTTGGATAATTATGAGGGAGATCTTTCATCTTAGAAAAGTTGAAAGGCAGTTGGAATCACGCAATAATGAAATATCAGTCAACAAAGCACGGGTCAAGATACTCCAGCGTTCTTCAGTCGTGGAAGTGAATGGAAGCAGGAAAAATAACGGTTTAATATTCATCTTGCCCACTACAAAGAGAAAGAAACGAAGATTTTCAACCGCACTTATCCGGCTGCTGTTTCTACCTCATGATTCTCCGGCGCCGCATTAAAGAAACGCTACTCACCTCCTTCCGCTTCATCATACTCCTCCTGCGAGGGCTTTTTAGTGGAGTCATCTCGCGAGGGGGATTAACCGACTCACCTAAATTTTAGAGCGGTGTTTACTCAGCCCTTTCAAAACACGCCGCACGTATCGCATTCGCGGCGCTCGTCCGGTTTTGTGTTTCGCTTAAGAGCCGCCCCGCCTCGGGAGTCGCTGCTGTCGTTGGATGAAGAGGTCTCTGAGAGCAGGTAGAGCGGTGAGAGGTCGGCTGCGTTTTCCTGGTCAGCCCAAGGCGCTGCTTCGGGGAGGAATATTCTAGTCCTTCTAGATCTACGTTATTTGTACTGCGAAGCCACCCTGTCCGGTTCCATTTATAACATTTTTCTACTGTTCACCCGGGGGCCACTTGCTAGTTTTAAATACCTGTGCGGGCAGTGTTTTACGCCTCTATAAATTTCAATTTATTACTAGTTGTGAGGCAAACAAATCCATTGCTTTGAACGTCTAGGTCCTGTCAATTGTAATTGCATTAAATTAGTAAGTCAATAATTATAAATACTAAACAAATGAAGATTTTTATCATGTCAATACTCTTGAGTTAATTTTTCATCCATTGTCAGAAACTGTCAGCTCAGAATAATGCGACCACCGGTCCTTAGTCGGGATCCCCCGAAGATCGGTAGAACGGGCAACACTGGTGTAAGACGTATTCTGTGTAACTGTGATTATTCAACTATTTCGCGACAAAGAAACTCTTCCTCTAAGTCATATTTATTGTAACTTAAAACGTTTGCACAAAGACTTTAAGTTACGCATAAATTTATGCGTGAAATGAGAATACTTATTTTTGAGGTTGTTTTTTTGTGTGTGTGTGTGTGTGTGTGTGTGTTTAAGTTGTTAGTATAAACCTAGCCTTAATACTAAGCGTTTACCACAGATTTCTGGAGAAAGGCAACAATTGCCTTGATGTGTACGTTGAAATTAGTAGGTAATTCTAATTCGTTTTATTTTTGGGTTTATTTGTTGTTTTGTTTGCAGGAGTTAGTTCTTTTGTCCTCAATGTGCGCTCACACTCCTAATCTATTGCTATTAATTCCTTTGAAAATATATTTCTTTGCGTATAATGGAGTTAGAAATTCCTGTAAATCGTATTCGGAAAGTACAAAGCAGGGTTTCACACGTCTCGCCCATTCCCCCAAATCTGCTTTGTCCAACACGCGTCTTGTCTGGTGAGCGTTTTAGACCTTTCTCTATGGTGGCACCCGTTATGACTCTTACTTCCCTGAGTGACACCAGAGCTTCCAGCCATAAAAGCCAGGCGTTGGGAGGTAGGGCTGCGACGGGCCCAGCGCCAAGCGAGTGATACCTTAACAAAGAATGTTCGATCGACCACCTTGAACTATTTGCCAAAATACTTTAATTTAAAGGAAAATCTCTGTGGTTTTAGTTTAAAAAAGCTTCAAATTAATATGATTACTACTTGTCACAATGTATCCTCAGTGTGGTAATGAAGCCTCTTTTTTGCGAAAGTTTACAATTTAAAAAAAAAAAAACTTTGAGTTAAATCTAAACTTTTGCTGAAGTTTGGTATCGTAGAGGTGTATGTTTGCAATTTTCAGGTTTTTATCTGGTCCCCCAACAGAGATATTACAGTTGAAAATTTGGAAAAAATCCAAAATTCCAATTTTTAAGAGGCTGTAATTTTCAAGGAGTACGTTTCTTACATATGATATTTACAGAAAGTAATTACACTGTTGCATGTAAAAGCACAGAAAAAATTAAGGCTGAGATTCTATTCCTTGTTTGAGAAATTACTCTCTCAAAATCGAACTTCGTTCATTCGCGTTCCATAGATTTGGTTGCCAATATTTCTCAAATAAAAACATAGAAAGTAAGTAAATAGTATTTCGATTTATAGGCCAGAGTATACCGAATCAATGCCTTTTATGAATTATGCCTTATTAGAATGCTAGAACAACCTAGGGCTGGATAATTTAGAAAAGAGTTAAAGTCTACAAACGCGAAAAATGACGCACGGCGTATAACAAAAATGGCCGCCATTTGTAAAGCAGATAGAATAAAAATAAATCAAAGACTGTTTTGAACAGCCAAAACATAAGAAAATTTATGTACAAAATATGAATTTTTTTTTAGATTGTCGAGCGAGCAATTTATTAAATTCTGGATCACTTAAAATGAATTGACCCTTATGTGAAATATTTGAATTCGAATTAATTTGAGGATGTTTGGACATGAATGTTGCTCTTAAGGTTGACTCCCGAGGCTGGATGAGTTGCATGGAAAGGGCGCAAGACGTTGAACTGGAAGAGGTGGCTCAGGAGGGCGAAGCCGGATGGCGGAGAGCGAAAGATGTGGAGGGCTGAAGGCAGCTTGGCGGTGTGAGGAAGAGGCCCGGGAAAGAGGTGAAGCGGAGCGGAGCGGGGCGGAGCGGGGCGAAGGTTCGGCGACGTCCGTGTCGCGTGTCGTGCTGACATTTCACGCTGCCGTCGTCGCCGATGGCTGTGCGGTGCCGAGGGAGGAACGCAGGCGAGTGAGGGGGTGGGGTGGGGGTCCAGGACCTGGGCGAAAAGGGGAAAGGGGCGAGGGGACGTCGCTGGGCGAAACCGACGACGCCGTTTAATTGCGCGGCACCCGACAAAGCGTCGACGCCGATGGGACGGTGGCGGCTGGAGAAGTGGGTCATTCCCTGGCTCGCGTTCCGGGCCCATTACACTGCGGGGGTGGTGCGAGCGAGCCTGCCACGCCGCGCCGCGCCGCGGCGCCTCCCGCAGTGGGCGAAAATGGGGCGGCGGGGGGCGAAGATCGTTAGTCCTCGCCCGGGAATGCGGGATCTCTGGTGCTGGAGAAGCCGTTTATTGTTTTTACGTGAGACACACAGCAGGGGAGACTAACACACAAAAACGACCGCAATCCAAAGATGATAAATGTTCGTAACTGATGATGGATGGCGATGAATGTTCGGAAACGAAAAAGAGTGCTGTGATTTTTTTTCTTGCCTTTTTGGGAATAAAGATGTTGGAAATTGACACGATGTTAATTGACATCGAATTAAATATACCGATTGTTTTGTGGACATACGTAATTGACTCTTCGTAATTATTAAGTCAATACGAGAGAACGCCCACAAATTAAACCAACATTGTGAAAAGGTGGTATGTATCATGGGGCCATCTTCTAAGACTATTCTTTAAGGAAATTTCCATTATGTTTATTGTTCAAAGCTCGAATGTACGAAAACGCCACATGACAGTCCGCTTCTAAGGCGAGTACTTTACAGAATGTTAAAAGATAGTTTATTATCTACGTTCAGCATTCAAAATTTTACTGTCTGCTCTTCGTCAGACGTCAATGCCAGACGTCACTACTATCTTCCTGATTAGCTCATGTGTCTCATTCTCAAGTTGGAAATAATTTCCAAAGATGGGTTATTCCTATGGACCGGTTCCATCAGTGTTGTATCTTCGCGACTGTGGATACCTGTTTGGGAGGCTATATTTTTTGTGAACGCTCGTAATCGTGATTTGGATGACTGTGGGCCCTTGGCCCGCCTGTCTCCCTCGCCGCCACCCCGTGCACACGTCTCTGCCATCGCCGCCGTTAGTGGAACGTAATGCAGCCTCCCTCGGGTGTACACAGGCGGTAATGGACAGACGGCAGCCAGCTCCCCTCGCCGCCCTGACGCTATGCAGATGGCGGGCGCGGCGCGGATGACAGACGACGCGCCGCGGCGGGGGTGGCGCGAGGGAGAGGGGGACGGGGCGCGGGCCACGCGCAGAGGGCGCCGCCGCTTGCCCGTGTGACTGCGGAGTAATCAGATTACGCCCCGATGCACACACACACACACACCAACAGTGGCCGCAGGTACATTCCGTGTCCCAGGCAGTCGTGATGGCTACCGGTTTTAACATGAAAATAAATTATATTTTTTCAGAAAGCAAATGACGTTGCAAAGTTTGTAACATATAATGAATGGCAATATCGCAACGCGAATGGAGTGTTCAGTTAATTCAAGTTCGGTTTTTAATTTTTGGTTAGTATGTGCTGCCAGGTCGAGAGCGGCGGTAGATTTTACGTGGGCGTGAGAGGAGGTACGTGTTTTGTGAGAGACTTTCGTTTATCATGTCATGAATGTGCGGTATTAGTACAAAAATATGCCAAGATAATTTCACACCTCTATTCTCAGAATGGATAATGAATGTGCTAATGGTTAATTTTGCGAATTTAATTAATTTCGACTGTTATGGAATGCTGTTATGATACTTCCAAAAACTGCAATATGCCTAAGTGGCACTTCAAAATATTATATCCCCTTCATTGTTCATTTGATGTAAAGAAAAAAATAGGGACTATGTGAAGGGTGGATTGGCCAAAATTTCGATCAGAATTACCAAGCAATGAGATATGACAAAATATTTGTGATTAAGTATTAAACGGATAAGAAAACATAATGGCCAGATATACCGATTACTTTTGGACGACCGTTGTACATTGAGCTTTGAATTTTTAATCACTCTACATGTTCAATTTATATATATTTTCAGAAGTGGGCAGCGTTAATAAAATCAATGACCTCCTTCCCCTTCCCCTGTACACACTCGCTGACACCCGGCCCAGAACATAATAGCACATAGTATTTATACTGAAACCCACATTGATTCAGAATACATTCAAACAAATTATCGGAATGTCCCGCGTGTGGTCATAATTTGTATGCAAAATCATACTCAGTTTACAGAGAATTCTCCGATTACAATTTCTCTACACTTCGTGCGTTGGGAGAGGGAACTTCAATTTCAAGATATGACGCTCCTGGTTAGCTAATGGTTCTAACACACACCGATTGGATAACAGTCCTAACTCTTCAAGTGTTGAGAAATTTTGCTCATAGAATCATCGTTATAGAAGCAAAATAATAGCTAGTTTACTTCTCTCGTGATGTAACTTGATGCTTTCTTATGACATTCGACCGCAATAAAAATATAAGAATTGCGTTTTTTAAAATTACATGCAGAGTAACTTAAAGTCTCGTTTGTTTTAAATAGGTACATACTCTCATGTGCAGTCTAATGCACACCATACCTATTGAAAATTGTTTTGCTAGCTGGCTTGAAATATTCTTGTTGAAATAATGTGGGTCCAGTCGCTAATAAAAATTACGCTTTTAATTGAAAAATCAAACGAGAGAGTATTTGTAAAATACAGTAACATATTTTTTCCTCGTGGTTGGGTTTGAAATTAATGACCGTTCAGAAAAATGCGACATTTTTCACGAACCGTTATTTTCTGCAGTTTGTCACATTGAGGTATGGCTATCATACGCTCATTTACAGAACTCGTACAGTTATTTTGTAACGGTAATTTAGAAGTCGTTAACGAGGACATAATTGCCCTTCCGACAACAACCCATGCACACTAGTGCACCCCGAGAGAAATTTGTGTAATGGACGCCTTGTACGAGACCAGTGAGCGCAGAAGAGTGCTACTCTGGAATGGAGTGAAATTATTGCGAGATCATAAGTGTAACTTCTAGGAATGTGTTTTACAAGTAAGTAGGGGAAAAGACAATAAACATTAAACTTCTAATACTGTGTTTCTAAATGATCCCTACGTTGATGAAAAAGGAAACAAGTTGCAATGCAGTATTAAGAGTTGTAGTTTTCAACTATCTTTGCAGTTGGATTATAGAGTTTAAAAGAAAGTTTTCGTGAAAATACTGTTTTATTTTCTTAAAGGAATATTTTCTCTGAAATAGTGTCAGCATTATGAAGTCCACTATTGACTAATTTTTTCGTACAAATATTACTTCTCATGCTTTTATCGCGCATCGTAGACCCTTCAATTTATTTCAGACACATTTTTCTTAGTTTATTTCATTTACTAATTCGTTACTTGATGCTATTCTAGGTGTACAGTTCAATGTTGTTGTATGCAAATCTAGATCCAGTGTTTCAGTTGACTTTTGAATATTTTTTCGACGACTTTTGAATATTTCATCGATATATGTATTGTAGTATTTTTCTTTATTAACTTTTTATTAGGTATATGCATGATCAGATGCAGTACATTTTCATTGTTTCCTAAAATGGCGCGGTTCTTGCAAACGTACCAAAAACATACGGTCCGTTTTAAATGTTGCGAAAAAGTACCGCTGTCAGCACCTGCATCCATCACCTGTCGCTGTGCGTATTGTCGACAGCGACAGGCCATCCATCGGGTTCTAGGTAAATATTTCACTGTCCAGTTGGCGAATTTTAACTTTGTAACACAACTGATATTTTCAGTTTTTATCTGAACGTATTCGTGTCGTAAAAAGATGTATAAAATAAGAGTAATGGATTATCTTGCGAATGAATTTGTGATTTCTAGATACTCGCTTGTTGATAGCAGATATTAAGAGTATTTCTGTTTATGAACTATTTTATTAATGTGTAAAGCTGTACACAAAGTCATAGGAAGATTCACGAATTTTGTGTTGTCACAATATGAAATTTGAGTGGGGGAGAGGATGTTTTTAAAGTACGCGGTTGGTTATTCCCAGTTATTTTCACTTTTCCCAACAACTTTTTAAATGACTTGTGAATTGCGGAAGAGATGAATACAACAATCCATTGTAGTAATTCATCCAAATGAATACGAAGAGATCGATCACTGGTCCAACGAAGTTGAGAGTAGAACGTGTACGCCGCACGGGCGCCTGTGGAGGCTCTACGGAGGTCTTAGCATTCCGCTCGCGCAGAGCGCCGGGCGTCGCAACGAGACCGCGCGGCGCTTGTTTACGACGCGTTCCCCTCCCTCTCCCCCACCCCGCCCCACTCCTTATTCGCCCCGCTCGGCCCCTGCCCCGGCCGCGGCGGCCCCGCCCCTCCCCGCCCCGTTTCGCGCCGAGTTTACCGGGCCAGGTCGCGTGGGCCGTGGGCGACGGTGGCGGCGGCGCTCTATTAATAGTGAAGGTCCCGCGCTTCGATCCGAAGGAGGCGGCGGCGGCGGTGGGTGCGCTGGGGATGGGGTGGGGTGGGGGGTGAGGGGAGCTGTGCGTCGGCCGCTGCTCTTCCGCGTCCGGCCGCCGCCCCGCTCGCCCGCACCGCCTGTGCGCGGCCCAATGCCGAAGTAAGATCGCTTTGGGCCAGGGACAATGCTGAAACCCCCCTCCCACCCCTCCCGAAAAAAATTAAAATCTGAAAGCTGAATCAAGAAACTACATAAGTTAATTTAATTCAGCAAAAATAACAAAAAAATACAACGTTTAAGCTAGAAATTGTTTTTGTAAATATACTTTAAATAATAGTTTTAAGTAAAAGTATGTAGTGATCAAATGATACAATTTCCACGGTGAGCTTAAAACGCTAAAAAAAAAATTTTTAATAACATCACTTGTTGACTACATGAAGTAATGAATAAGAATTTCAGTAGAACTTACTTTAATGTTAGCATCATTTGAATACGAATTTGAATCCGTATTTTAGTAGAGTCCTATCTTCTAAATATTGACTGTAAGTAACTATTCAAGGTAAAAAATTAATTGAAAATTTGATTAAATATCCGATTACTTTACTGCGACCCACAACATTACGATAACGATTTTCTCGCGTTTCAATTTTTTCGCGCTTTCTTTTTCAATTTTTTACTAATTTTTCCCCCCATCAGTTCCATACTGCCTATACTGCGATTTTTCCAATGCTGCCTGTGACATTTCATCAGGTGTTACGGGGCCATCCAATCGAAACCTTACGCGTCACTACAGTGACGTCACAATGGTGGCGTTCAACCTTCCAGTTGGATGACACCGTAACAGCTGATTTACTTCACAGGCAGCTATGAATAAATCGCAGTATAGCACCGGCTCTGGCGCGGCCCTGAGATCAAGGAACACCCGCCCCGCGCTTTCCCTGGTGCGACTTCGGTTTCTTTCCGTCCATTCGTCACGGTCCTTCTCATTGGTAATATCCCCCTTTTTAAAAACCCTTTCCCATTTTTTCTCATTCGTGCGTCATCATTTTCATTTTTGAAATGATTTTTTTCATTATTTCGTTTTCTTAAATTCATTTTAAAAACTTTCCCTCTACTCGTCATACGCATACGTCACACATCATACGGGGTTTCAACTGTTTTTTGACGTAAAATAAATAAAATTTAAAACAAATACTCCTTTATAATTCTGGTTTCTGACTTCTTTCTAGTTATTTTTTATTCTTATTCTCTCTATATTTTTCTTCGTTGTGCCTGTTTTTATTTTTTTATTCATTCTTTCGAAACATCAAATGCATCTTTTGATGGTTTCCCCCCCCAATATTTGTACTTATTTGCGTTTCCTGTGACATGTTTACCGTCTTTATTTTTGTGTGTCTCATTTTACCGTGTATTCTTCCAGCGATTACTTAAAATGTTTTTGGTTTTTAATTTCATTTATTATTAATAATTCCAGATTATTCGACTCGGACTACATTCTCTAAGTTATTTTCTCAATTGTTCAGTGTTTCATTTAGTGGCGTGTTGGACAAAAAAGAGCTTCTGTTAGATTTTTTAGTGGATTTTTATTGTCTATTTCACCACGCGATTTGAGCCGGTATTAGGAAAATTCCTTTTTGCTTTCTTACTTCTTTTAACTGTAGTATGGGATTCATTCAAGCTTTCGTGTGTATGTTTCCTCTATGTAGATAGAAACTCGAAGGAATTCATTGCTATATAGATTCGAGCGTAGAACGTATCCTCATTATTTGTATCGTAGTGTCCGGCGGATTCATTATATATGACGTGCATATACACGGAGTACTGGGACAGTTATCACCAACGTAGACCTCCGAATATAGTCAAACGTCATTTCTCCAGGTGTTGCACTGTCGGCTGTTGTGGCAAACAGGTGTTGTGCTCGTATTAACGAATGAAAAGGATTGACGTTTACAACTGCGAGGGCTGCGTTACCACCTCGTTCGCATTGGCACTGTACAAGAGGGATAAATGTGTCACCAGCACGAAGACAATAATAGAGACACTAACATCTCCTACATCCCATTAAGTCCAACAACGACCCGTTTCTGGATGCTCAAGGGGCATTTTGCGGAGTATTGTCTAGTACGTTCATCTTTGACGTTAAATCGTAATGTAAACATTACCGCGATAATATTTTCATTAAATTATATTGCTCGTTTGTATTCCTTGCATGACCAAAACGTAGGTCGAGATGAAACGGAAGTTTCGCGATACTCTTTCTGAAAGCAGGTAAAACAATGGAGTATGAAAATTGTTCACAAAACTGAGGCACTTTGTTCGTTAACGGCATTTACAATGAAAAATTCGAAAGCGCAGTGAGGAAAGTTGATGTAGTGAGCAAAATTCTTTTTTGGAACTTCTCGGGCGGTGCTAAATTTTACTTCCCTGTTCTCTTCGCCTTTATGGTTCCCTTGTAACCTTAATGAAATTGGAATTACTCCATTATGCTAATATAGCATCAAAGTTTGTTCGTAGACCTCTAACTTCAAGTACTGAGAGATCCTGAAGGGAATATTATGATATTTTAGGTTGTATGCGCTATGACTTGCGAGTTGCAATATGCTTTGGTGGCAACGGGGGCGGTAGTCAGAAAATGAGCGTAATTATTGTACAACATTAACTGCTTACATGGGTTTAGATGATAATGTAAAGGATTTGTTTTTCACATTCTAACGCATGATAAGAGTAAACAATATTTATCTTTTTCGTGTAGCATTGGGGGGGGGGGCAAGCCTAGAACTTATCGTCTCCTGTATCATTTCAGTAGTATACATACCTTTTGCGGCTTTCACACACAACCAATCTTTATAAACGAGATATTTAAAGAAAGAGACGTTCACGGAGACGTGACGAATTGCACTGTGACTTTAAAACTATGAAGGATTTGTTAAAAAAAGTATATAATATTCATGTAAAAATGCAACCCACAACACTCGCCCAACTATATGATTAAATAATTCGTAAACTAAGCATTCTAGGGCCTTAAAAACTAAAATTTGATGCCAGAGGCCTCAATGAAACGTTTTCACACCGTAAAATACAACATGAGATATTGTTAGACATTCTATGAAATTTTTGCCGGTTTGGTGCTTATCGATACTAACAATACCACCAATGTTTGGAGGAATACAGAATACATTGGCCACTAGCACCAAGGACTGAAATATACGTCATGGAGGAATATATTCTGTATTCCTCCATGACCTGTATTTCAGTCCTTGGGGCTGGTAGCCATCTTTGTGACGTCACGCGTAGAAGGCTTAGATTCATCTGTCTTATACTATTTACGTTTTCTGTGTAAACTGACCTGTATGGTTTGCGCGGGCTGACGAGGTTTATTTGCATAATTATTAATTATCTCGCAGCAACAACTAGAAGTACTATTAATAGATGCTTTATAGAGATGAATAGAGACCGGAAAAATATGTAGTAAGAAACGTCAAAAGATGTACATTAATATGTAAAATATATTAAAGCAGTAACAATATATAATAAATATGCAAAATCGAATATAATATGTAATATTAAAAAATATTATAAAACACATTTACATAATACGAAATTACATTTATAAAAAATTTCCTAAACAAATTTTTAAAATAATACAAACGCTTTAAAACTTATTTGGAGAACATAAGTTGATGCACACTTTGCACCATACAACGTTCCCGTCGGAAGTAAAAACTATATCCATTGCTATCCAGAACTATACTTCGGCAGCAAAACTAGACACAATATAAGCGATCGCACAAACTATGACCAGCAAATCTTTGCAGAATGCAGCATCCTCATCGAAGTGTTATAGGTCGGCGATCTTCAAAGTTTCTCTAAAATGAAGGTAAAAGGTCACGAAACGTATCAGTGATTATTTGCACATCTAAAGGTAAAAATGATCTCAGTCACTGACGCGCTCTTGCTGCCACTGAGCAAACCGAAGCAGGCGTGCAGGCTAATGAGAACATAGACCGCGTATTCACAAAGCGTACCTCGAGTAGACAGCACGTCGGATTGGGTAGGAAAAAATGCTGATATTTAAAAAATACTTGTTTTCATACAAAAATCGTAACAAAATTGAAGAAAATTGATACAATAAAAAAATGTTTTGTGAAAATAGCAAAATATGTAAAATAATAGATAGTAATATAAAAATAATAGTATAGATAGTATAAAATAATAAATAGTAATATAATACTAAATATGTGAAAATATGTAATGAAAAAATTGTATATTGTGTTAGTACGGCGACGATTCGCCAAGATTACGATTTTGAGAACGGTAAGTAGAAAGACAAAAAATATGTAATTAATAAAAATCCGGTCACTACTGATGATTGTTTCTTATGCATGTAGTGCAACCATTCATTTAACGTTTTGCCATGGCCTACATGTGCTGTGTATCTAATTGTAGAAGGAACTACAATGGAAACGGACCTCATGTTTCCAAATTTCAGTTTCACTTCAACCTAAGCAAAAATTAGGGTGGGGTTTATCATGCGAGAGTTCTCGCACGGGTTCGCTAGTGCCATTAATTTACGTAAACATTTTTACCATTAATATTGTAAGAAGTGTTAACGAATGGTCCGAAAATCCATTGCAATCATTCTTTAACTCGAATAATGACATTACCTTGGGGCACATTTGCATGACTGTCACAATATTGAATTCATGTTATTGCTTATTAATCCAAGAGGCGATTTTCAGTGTACGCAAGAGACGCCTGTTCTCCCCTCAAATGAACCGAACTGTCACACCAATCGTTGTTACTGCCTTGCACTCTTGTTATTTTTATCTAAAGCAGCAGTATCACGCGAAGGATGTGGAAGGTGTGCATTTCCTCCCGCTTCCACGGAGATCGCGAGGTTGGTAACACTGTATATGAGGCCCGGGGCCTCGGAGCTCTCGTCGCGCGGGGGGCTACTCGCTGAACCACGCTACCTTTGACTCCCAACCTCGCGCGAGAATGCATTCGGGAGGCGGGAGAAGTCTTAGCCCCCTAGTTTGTGTGTTTTAATAATTGTGTTTTTGATTTGAAGGGAAGCGCGAGCAAAAGATTCCTTCAAATACTTGAAGAAAGTAGTGTGAATGAGTTTTTCAGTCGCCACCACCCTTTCACCTTTGTGAACGAGATAGTTTAATAAACCACGCTTTTAACATTTTTTCAGTGTTAATGGGATTTAAGAAATGAAGTCAATAAAATGTATCTGTTATTTCTTTCTTTAATGGTTAGGAGAAGATGGCACAATTGTTCCCGGCGATGATTATGGAAATGACAATCGCAATTCTCGAAGAAAACGGCCTTCACTTTTTTTCACAACAAATTTCCGTAAGTACTGAGTTATCTTTGGGATGAAGCTTGGTGTTTTTATTTGTGGAACTTGAAGGAGTGAGAGCGACATAAATTAATATTTTCATGGTGTTCATTGTTATGCTCATCCCCTGAATTTGTTGGTGACGATTAGACTCATAAGGACGCATTACAAGGAAGAGT